>VZTN01009325.1:392789-410300 GCA_013400515.1 Erpornis zantholeuca
ACTCGGGAATGGGAATGGGAACGGGGAAACTCGGGAACGGGAACGGGGAAACTCGGGAATGGGAACGGGAATGGGAAGGGGAGCGTGGGCAGGAGCCCGTGATCCCCGGCTCGGTGGCAGAACCCGGGCGGGATGGGCACATGGACGTGCGAGGCCCTGCCTGCGGCCCCGGGAATTCGCTGATTGACCTGAAATTAATCAATAATCGGCAATAGACTGCGTTTGCCGTAAGGAAGTCGTTGATGTGCCACGTGCCCCGGCCCCGCTATCGCGACAGCGCTGCCCTGTCGCGAGCCTGCAGTGCTGGGTTCTCGCCTCTTCCCCGTTACCCCCACGGCGCTTGAAGCTGAGGGGAAGCCGAAGGGGCCTGAGCCAGGCGGTTAAACACCGGGATGCAGGTTAAACCCCCGTGGGGTCTGTGGAGCAGGGAGCCTCTGCACTCCGGGGGGCTGCGGTGGAACTCGGGGGTTCTCTCCGGGGGCTCCGAGCCCAGCTGCTCCCACTCCCACGGGACCCACACCAGCCTTCCCAGGGAGTTCTCTTCTCCAAGGACTTTGGAAAGCATCCTGCCGGCTCTCCCCAGCCACTGCAATCCCCTGGGCATCCCAGAAGATGCTGGATGTAAAACGGGTATTCTCCATCTGGAAAAATTTTGAAAGGGGCAGTTGAGCCTTCATTTTTCATTAGATCCCCACGCGTTGCAGCAGATCCGATTTCCTTGTTAATTGGGTGCTGTTCATTTTCTCCACTTCATTACTTATCACCGCACCTAGAATTTATATCCATTTGGTTTAATCGCGTTCGCCTGGTTAAATTCCAAACAGTCACTCGTTCAGAAAGGGAATTACTACCTCGCTTTGCCAGGACTTCCACTTTGCCTTAATTTCCCTGGAGCCTCGTTTACTTTGCTCTGCCTGTTTTCCCTCTCTGGGTCCCCCTGGGCTTGGCTGGGAGCGTGTGGTGCTGGTGCCATCGTGCCTCGTTCCACATGTGAGCCCTGGCCAGAGGCCACGGTAGGAGCTGGTGGGCTCAGGCATTGCCTGGTGCAGCCTCACCCAGCCCAGGTTTGAAAAATACACAGTGAGAGAACAGGAACCACTTCGGGCGCTTCAGAGATGCTCTTGGAATTCTGTTGTGCTTGTTTGTGTCACTATTTTGTGCCCTTTTTGCTCTTCAAAGTAACAGTGGAAGACCAGAAACTTTTGCATTGGGAGGAAAACCCCATTCTTTGGCTGCCTGTTTTCACTCTTAATGCACAGGCACTTGGAAATATTGCTGAGATTTCAACCAATTCCACTTGCTAGTTTCAACTTTAGAAGAGGCTTGGTGGTTTATTTGTTTGGGGAGTTTGATTGGGGGGGTTCTTCTGCCACTTCTCCAGCTCCCGGCGGTTCTGGTCAGTGTAGTCAAGGCAATGATCTCCTGGAAGTGCTCGCAAGCAGACAGCAGCTGGTCGATGGTAGGGCCACAGCCGACATCTATCAAGATGTCACCTCTCAGCCCATCTGGTGCAGAGTTGGGGGCAAACCATCCCGGTGATGATAGAAACTGCCCCAGGGCAGAAACATCTCAGAGCCCCTCAGGCTGTGTTCCCCCTAACCCAGAAATGTGACCCCAAATGCCACAGACCCGTGGCACAGCCCCATACCCCAGTGCCAGGGGCACAGCCCGGGGCAGCTCCTGGGGCAGAGGCACTGTGCCCACGCCCCCCGGCCCCAGGTGGGCTCGGGGGTGTTCCCAGAAACTGTGGCACAGCTCCAGCTGCAATTCCCTGTCTGCGGGACACGCGTGCGGGCAGAGGGGTGTTCTCAACAAAGCGGGTGTGTGTCTGCGCCTCGCACAGCTCGCTCCGCCTCGGGCACCCCGGGAATCGGTGCCGTCCCACGCCTCCGAACGCCTCGGGAGTGCTCACCTAAGGGAACATTTTATGCAGGTTCCTCGAGTTCTGCATCATAAACGCGCTTGTCCCTTCCCGGCTGGTGCTCATGCTGTGAAATTCAAATATTCCTGAGGGTCAAAATTCGGCTGGTAAAACTGCCTCCGTGAGGATCCCTGGCGCTTCCATCCTGCCCAGAGCCAGCTCAGCTCCTCGCTCCTCCCACGTAGCCCCTGCTGTACTTTCATTTTGTGATGAAATGAGCTCTCTCCTCCGCGTGCTTCGCTCCAGCCCCAGCTGGACACCTCCGTCAGCAGGACTTAGGCTCGCTCTCCAGTTTCCTGCTAAGTCTCGCTTTTTCCATAATAACTCCCTTCTGCAGCCCCCGGCAGCCCCTCGCCCACCGTCCTGAGCAGCACGGAGGGGACACGGAGGGGACACGGCGGTGACAGCCCCTTCGCCGTCGCCGCCACGGAGAGGCAGCAGAGCCCCGCGCTTGCGGCGCTGGCAGGAGCCCAGGGCGGCTCGTCCGCCTCCCACTCGCCCAGCTGGAGCCGAAATGATCAAACAGTTTTAGGCTCATTACCGACTCCAAATCTATATAATTGGCCTTTGCTTTTTTGAGGATTCATCGTTAGAAGCGACAGCAGAGGAGCTGCCGCATCATCGTCAAACTAATAAGTGTGATTGTAGATCCAAGGTGCATTTGCTTCACAAACCCCCTCACTGAGCCAGACCTGCCCCTGCCAAACCCTCTGCTGAGCATGTGAGGCGTAAAAAGGACGTCAGCTTGAAAGATGAACATGGTAAAGAGGTTTTCTTCTGACAGCAAAGCCAACAATCAGTGCTCCCTGCTACTGCAGTGCTGGGACACGGAGCCCTGTGAGAGCCCTGCTGGCCAGGCAAGCTGACCCAAGGGCATTTGCCAGTGCAGTACTTAGGTTTCCATCCTTAGAGCCTGATTTTGTTCACTGAATGACATGATTTGGGGTTAGCACCTGCTAAGAGACCTCTGAGCAGGAGTGGCAGAGCATCTTGGAGCTGGCAAGACTTATTGCCCTCAGTGCCAGCCTGGCACTGCCTGGCCCTGGGAATCACAGAATGTTCTGGGATTGGCCTGCCATGGGCAGGGACACCTTCCACCAGACCAGGCTGCTCCAAGCCCTGTCCAGCCTGGCCTTGGACACTTCCAGGGATCCAGGGGCAGCCACAGCTGCTCTGGGAACCCTGTGCCAGGGCATCACCACCCTCACAGGGAGGAATTTCTTTCCAATACCTGATCGAAACCTACGCCCTGTCACTGTGAAGCCTTTCTCCCTTGTGCTGTTACTCCAGGCTGTAAATAGTAAATGCTCTAAATAGTCCCTCTCCATCTTTCCTGTAGGCTCCCTTCTGGCACTAGAAGGCCACGATTAGGTCAGCCCAAAGAGCCAGCTCCTGAGCTCATGGCAGTCCCCAAGTGCCTCTGATGCTCCAGCTTCCCAGCTCCATGAGAGCTTGGCTCCAGGCATCTCATTTCCATTTTCCCCCGTACTCTTATTTCAATCAAAGTGTGTGATTAGGGCTGCGTGAGCTCCATTGTCATCTCCACCTAAGTGCTGCTCTGATGGGTGAAAACAGCTTCTTGATGTTTACAGCAAGGAACACATCGCTCTGCTTTCCTGGATAACGCACAAAATCTGCCACCACAGGGAGGGAAAATCACAGGAAAAGGAACAGCACCTGCAGAAGGCTGGGGAGGGAGGAGAGAAGCTCTCCCAGCCTATGGAGGAGCACCTTGGCCTCATCCCCTCACCTGGGCAGCATCTGGGAGATTATAAAGGACGGAGGGAGCTGGAGGGGGTATTTTAGTGCTTGCAGCAGTTCGAGGTGTTGCTGGGTTAGGCTCTAAGAGGCCCCTGCCATGAGCACAGCTCCTGTTGCCGTCCCAGAGGAGGTTTGGAAGCAGCCAGCTTGCACAGCAGAACACTGGGAGGTGCTGTGGTAAGGATAGATTTCCTTTAAGGGCACCACTGGTGCTGCTCCTTTGTGGCTGGTTGTTTTAGTTGTTGCAGAAAACATTTTGAGTTTCCCCCTCTCCTTCTGTGGTCAGAAATGTTGTGCTTCAAGGTTCCCATCAGGGTCAGAGGAGTCCACCCACTGCTGTGCCCTTCCCTCTGCCCCCTTCCTCGCAGGGACAGATCTTTGTCTCAGTCTGTCGCGTGGGCATCAATGGGATCTTATAAATGATATGTAATTAACAACTGGCTGTGCTGCTGGGCCCCTGCCCCGGGTCTCGTTCCCCAGAGGCTCTGCCCACAGAGGGGAGTGGGAGCAGCCCAGCGCCAGGAACAAAAGGCATCTCTTCTCCACGTGGTGCAGAGGATCCCAAACAAAAGGTTCCCGTTCCCTGCACTCCTCTCTCTGCTTCTCACTCTCCGTTCTGTGCTCCCACTCTTCAACAGGGATTTAAGCCATTCTTTTCCTGGTTTGAATTTCTCTGGGCTGCAACAAGAAAGTAGCAATTAACTGTTATAAGGCTGTTTTATAGTCCTGTGCAAACCCTTTCCATCCACTCTGCTTTAAATGGGTGCATCTTTTATTCCCAGTTTTCGGGAGTGTAAAACTTTACAGCGTTTGCTGCAAACCTTCATACTTTGCTTTGCAGTTTATTGCTCCCTCTGCGGATATATCTCACTCATAAATATGGCTTCCAGCTCCCAGTACTTGACTAGGCGCCGCAGTGCCTCCGAGTGCTTCCATTAATGGGACTTTGCCTACATATTGTGGTGTGATTCATCCCAAACCTCTGTCTCTCCTCTGCCTGACGGTGCAGAGCTCTGTAGAAGAGCCGTGGCAGCAGCAGGTCACTCAGCCAGGGCATTCCAGTGCTTCCCTAGGGCTCTGGGAGGTGTGGAAGGTGGTTGTGGAAAGCTCACTCTGAGCTGGGGCTCCGTGCTGGGGTGGCTTTGGGCACTGCCATTCTGGAGCCTTGGAGAAAAGGCTGTCTTAGGTGTCTTAGTTTCCTCTCTCTCCAATGGATTGTGTACATGTTATTTGTAAAAAACTTACTTTTCCTAGGATTAGCATGGAGTCTTTCTGCTCTCCGTGCACTAAGAGGGACAAATAAAGAGATCAAATGTTGTGAGGTTCCTGTGGGTTTACATCTGACCTGGGTGTGTTGTTTCTGACCACCCTGTAGTTTTTATTTCCATGGGAACATTGAGGAGCTCTTTTACCCTACTGCCTGTTTTGGAGCACTCTGGAGATGTGCTGTGCTTGACACATAAATGGAGCCAGCCAGGTTTGTGGACACCAAGCGCCAGTGCCTTTGTTTTTTGGAAGCCAAGGCAAAAGCTGAAGGTGGAGGCAGAGCAGGGTTTTGTGTGCTGCTGGTCCTGGGAAGGGGACAGGGCACTTGGCACCCCTGCACTGGCGGTGGCCTCAAGGGGAGGAGTGGTCCCCACTGCAGATCCCCATCAGCCATCATTATTCTGGGACTGTCACGACACAAAGGATTCGGAAAGGTGTGGGATATTAAGTGCAGCTTTCAGGCCCCTGTGTCCTACATGGTAATTTCCTTGCATTACGGCGGTGGCGGCTTTAAATCGGCCCTCCTCCCATCCCATTTTAACAAAACAGAAAAGCATTTAGGGCCGATTTGTTTGGAGTCCAGAATGGCAGCGATTACAGCGGTGCATTTGGGGTAAATAGAGTGATACTGGTGTAAGAATGACCTCTGTTGAAAGGGTGACACAGGCTAGGGGCTGCTGTTTATCCCCTCCGCGTGTGCCCTGCCCCGTTACCAAAAGCAGGGTGCTTTGTTTCGTCCCTTTGAGCATCCCAGCACTGCATTAAAGCTTACCAGGGAAAAATGAGATGTATTTTAACAAGGCTGGGTTGCCTGTGTCCGTCCCCGCAGGCAGGCCGGGTGAAGGGGAGCAGGGCGGGCGCGCCTTGGCAGCGCCGCCGGAGCGGATGGTTTATGGCACCATTTGCCAGTGCCGGTACCTGCCGACGAGGCTCCAAATGTCAGAGCCGGGCGAGGGAACAGGTGGGCTCTGTGTGTCTCTGGGGCCCCACTTATTCACAGGCAATAAATTAATGACAGGAACAGGGACAAAGTTTTTTTTGGAGAGCCTTGGACTGAGCAATTCCCTTCTGGCAGGCGGAGGGAGGGAGACCTGCCATTGTCAGGCTGCCTTTGATTGTGTTGTCTGAGCCAGCCTTAAAGGTAGCCCGCACTCGAGACCAGCTTTGCTCCTGCTCAGGGCTTTGGAAGCAGTGGCAAGTCTCGCTTAAAATAATGAGCACCTCTGCTAATTACCTGAAGCTGCCTCTTTGAACCGCAGGCTGTCGCTTACATCATCCCCATAAAGGAACCGGAGGCTTCCTTCAATCCCAGAGAGACAGGAGATGTTCAGAGCTAATGACATCAGCCCTGTCAGGAAAGGGTGTAAGCTGCTGCGCCCACGCAGACCTGGTGCTGGTGGCAGGCATGGGGCAGGAGGAGACACTGGCAGAAAGTTCCTCAGCCCTCTCCCGGTATCCACTTTTGTCCCACCTGCCTCCGGGAAGGAGAGCTGGCGCTGTGCAGGAGGGAAAGTATGGGTGAGGGTGTGCTTTTGCAGCGAACAGGGCCAAAAATAGTGGGGAGAAGAAGAAAAGTACAGGACTGGTACCATCTTAAACAAGCTGTGCAAAAGCTGTCGTCCACAGACCCTGTATCAGCACCGTTTGGGTTTTGCTTGTGCCATCTTTTCCGAATTCCCGAGGGACTGTGAGCTGGGAGGGCAGCAGGGCTGGTGCGAGCTGGGCGCTCTCTGCCGCCTCTGGGAAGCACTCTGACCTCAGGGAAGTGATGCTGCTCTCCCCGAAATGGGGAGAATCGCTGCGAGTGTGCGCAGGATCCTTAGGCTTGGCAAAGTGGTTTTTTTTGGAGAGCCTTGGCTTGGGAGTGGGTGAGAAGTGAGGTCTAGGGATCCCAGCATGGCAGAGCTTGGGACTCGGCACTTGTCCGTCAGCTCAAGGGAGAAGGCTCTGGGAAATGTCCCATGGGGATGCACCAGCCTGGTCCCAGAGCCAGGAACCTCTTCCCGTGCAGGGGTTCCCTCCGAAATGGGGGCAAGGTGAATGCCAGCCCTGGAGGATGTGGTTGGATACGGGAGCCTGGTGCCTGGAGAGGCTGGCTCGTTCAGGAGGCTCTCCGGGCTCTGCTGACGAACCTGCTCGCCCTGCAGAAGTGCAGCAGAGCTGAGGCTTCCCGGGAGCAGGCGGCTGCACCCCGGCCCGACGAGCCCGTGCAGATGGCGGGGAGATAAACGACACCATCTCCGTACTGTAGTGGCTCGGCCGTAATTCCTGAAAGACATTTATTGGAGGCAGCCTTCCCTTTTTCAGGGCTGTGACTCCTCGGGCAGGGGGAATTGCGATGGGGAAGGTGGAAAGCGCAACCCGGCGTTACTGATGAGACCGGTGCCCAAACCCCCATCCATTCCTCTCCTCCAATTTTCTCCTCTGACAATTTATAGGTTAGTTTGATGCTTGAATAGCTGAGTCTCTCTAGTAATATGTATTCTCTGTAAGTATTCCCTGCTGTGGCATATCCTAAGAGAACTCCATCAAATAATTATCTTCCCTTTTATTTATTCACAGTCTTTTCACTCGATCTGCATCACGATAAAATATTCCAATGGCTTCCTCTTAGCACTGAGCCTTCCCCAGATTGTAAAGTGTATTTATGTACAGTATTAAATCCGCCCTGCGCCACTCTTTATCTCGCCGCTCTGCCCGTTCGATGCTGCCGTCGTGCACTGGCCCTGGCCACCTCCTGTCCTGACTCCCTGAGTCCCCGTGGCATGCATGGAGCCTGTGCCACCTGCCCGAAGCCCAGGACAGGAGAGGTCTGCAGGCAGCCAAGGACCCAGCGGCAGCTGGTGCTAAGGGATGGAGAGGGGCAGCCCCACCAGGGAACCTTCCTGTGCTCCCTCGCTGGTGCTTCCAGCCGGGATGTTGCTGCCAGGCGGAGCTGGGCTGCCCTCCACCAGCGGGAGGACGTGACTGCAGGGCAGCCGAGCGCAATCAGAGCAGGGAAGAAACCAATAACCTCCTGTCCCCGCTCCGGAGGTGCTGGGGGAGCAGCGCTGCTCTTCTCCAAGGACTCTGGTGGAGTCGGTGGCCTCTGGGGAAGGATGAATCCCAAAAAGGGGCTGCCAGCCAGGGGCAGCTTTTCATACAAAAAGAGGCTCTTTCAGGGGATGATGTGCAGAGTCTGAGAGAGGGTTTGCAATGCTGATGAGCACTTGGAGTGCTTGGAGCAGTCCTCAGAGAAGGTGCAGGCATGCTGCAGCAGAGCTCTGACCTGTGGCAAGGGATATCCTTTCTCCATGGGGTAGTAGGTCCATGTTTGCCCCTGGGATGGCTGCAGGTTGTGAAAATAGCCCTTCCAACACCAATATATCCTCCTTGTCTTTCTGTGGGTTTCTGTATGCTGCACAGCAGCCTAACAGGGAACGCTTGGTGTTGTGTATCCCTGCTTGCTGCTTCAAAAGACCTCATGCAGGAGCAGTGGCCTCTCCACCCTGGGATGCACAGGAGGCATCTAGACATCTCTGCTGGCGTGAGTTATCCAAGGGCCTTCTGGACTGAAGGGGCTCTTGTGGTCATGTTCACAGTCTGTAGCAGTGCCAGAGATTCTGTAAGGCCAGAAGAGCTCTCCCCACTCCAGGGCTGAGGGAGAAAAAGCGACTTTAACCGTGTTTTTAGGTTTGCTGCTGCTGCTCTGCCCACAGGAGCATTTGCTGGGAGCCATGAGGCAGCAGCAGCGCTTTCTGCCGTGCTGTGTCACTGTGAGGTGGGAACAGCAGTTATTAGGTTGGTCACAGAGAGAAATAGCAGTGACCAATCACAATTGTGGCTTTTCTTCCCAGCTTTGCCCACAGTGAGCTTGGTTGGTAGGCAGGTGGGCCAGGGAAGGGATGTTCCTGGGAGAGGACCAGTCATGGTGAGGAGGATGAGGATGAAGGCCATGATGCTCCAACTCACTTGGCTCTGGTACCTCTTTGGAGTGGCATCCCCTCAACTCCTGGAGAGCCAAGTTCCCCAGCAAGGGTTAACAGAGTGTATAAAATTGATTGCGATTTTAGTAATTCAGTATAATCACAGTCTACCAGCAGGTTGCTTTTCCAGCAGGAGGGTTTGGAATTATTTTCTGGAGTTTGCAATATAGAACTTAAATTAAGCCTCAGAAGTCAGAGGAGCTCTGCTGCATCTCTAATGTGGTGCTAAATTCTCAGCAGCACATTCCCTGTATTAAAGCCTTTGCTGGCAATTAGGTTCATTAACTATCACAATACCTTATTTATTACTCGGCATGCCATATGGTTTCCCAGCTAAAGAATGGCACCCGTTCTAGCACAGACCATTTGGCATCATAAAAATGTTAACAAATAATGTTATGGCTCTCAAGGGCAAAAGGGCTCGCCGGGCTGCAGGTCTGCACGGCAGGAGAGAATATGAAAACATTTTTCTTCTATGGCAAAATAAAGAATTCCTCGAGACAGAAGTATTCAAAGACTATCCCACTTGCATCACGCAAATGGGAGTTTTATACATGCCCATAATGGTTCTGTCAATATTTGCAGCAGGCAGCACGCTCACTCATCTCCTTTCCTTCCCCTTGCTCCCTCGGAGCGCGGACAGTGTTGGAGTTCCGACAGGAAGGACCCACCTCCATCTAATCGTGCTGCATTTATGCCTTTTGATTTTTATTTCTTCTGATGGCACTGGCTCTTCTGTGTATGCAGCTCTTGGGGATAGGATTAATTATCCAGCACCATCCTTTATTACTGTCCAAACTTCAGCACTGGGCACTGCATGGAGGCACCTGGCATGCCAGCGAGTGTACGTGGCATCAATTTCTACACTGCAGAAGAGAGAGTGTGTGTGTATCTGTGTGTGCAGGGAGTGCAGCTGCACCAGTAGAAACAGCTCATTGGGACCCAAGGACAGAACATGAAGTTAGGTGTTCTGATCCTAGAAAGGGGAAAATCCTGGTGGTGGTTAGTTTAGAGCTCTCAGGAGGAGATCAGAACCTGTTGCAGCCCAGGCTGTGAACGCCATGCAGGGTACGCCACACTCGGTTCCTATTTTCAGCAGGATTAGGATTACGAGAGCCAGGGACAGCATTTCAGGTCACAGGGACTCCTCTTGGGTACTGTGTGGCCAGCAAGGAAAAGGTACTCCTCCATTCCTGTTCTGTGAGTGGATTCTCCTAGAATAAACACATCCGAAGGGTGATTTTGGCAAAGTGCAACTTAAATCAGAGTAGTACTGAAAGCACAGATTAAATCAGACTTTGCGATCCTGTTACCCTATCCCTTGACAACCTCTGAATTTCCAGCAATGGGTCAGAAAGCAGAGTTTGAGGCACAAGTAGCACTGCTGCCAAATTTCCTAGGTGATGCTCACTTGGTGCCTAGGTGAGGTTGTTTCCTGGATCCTGCTCTTCCTTGATTCCTGGGTCAGCTTTCTAGTTTGCAGGAAGACAATTCTTCCAGCGTGAGCTGAGGCATGGCTCTGGGTTCCTGCACGTGGGCTCTGGTATATAGGTAGCTGCAGTAGCACAGTGCCAGCTCCCCAATTTCCTACCAAAGATTGGGTGGGTCAGTGCACCCCCAGGGCTCGGAGCCCTTCTGCCAAGAGTAGGTGGTGAGGCTGGAGCAGCTCTTGGATAGTGGTGAGTGCTTCAAAAATGCTGTGGTGTACAGAGCAGCTGCTCTTCCCCTGGGTAGTGCAGGCAGTTGGGTGTTTGGCTGGCACCAGGCTCAGCCTGTGAGCAGCAACTTCACCATGCCCTGGTCTGTCGGTGCCCACCCCAGAGCCGCCTCTGTCCTGCTGGAACTGCTCTTCCCAGGGAGGGATGTGACAAAGAGCTGTATTGCTGCAAAATTCACAGGCTTTAATGCCAGCTAGGATTATTTCTCATCACCTCATCTGAACTCTCAAGCAATGTGGGTGAAGTATTCTACCTGCCAGTTCACACAGCACTGCTTCCTGTTGGGATTACAGCCATTTCTTTGGGACCCCCTCTGTTTTGTTTTTTATCGCAGTGGATGGCACACAGTACTGTAACATAGGCAGAGCCTGGTCCTGAGAACAGCAGTGCTCCATGGGAGGATGAGTGTGGCCAAAGATGAAGCTCTGTCCCCCCAGACAACTGTTGTAATGTCCCCTTTCTGCTGGCCTCAGTGCCTCTCTCCAGAGTCTGCCAGCTCCTCTACCATCTAGTACCTTTGGGTGTTTGCTATTCCATGTCCTCCTTTCAGCTAATTGCCTTCTTCATGAGAGTTGTGATTTGGTTTTTTTCCCCTTCAAGTCCCTTGAAGAGACATTCCAAAATGTGCCCCCTCAAAAGCCTCTGGGCTGGAATATCTCATCCCACCTCCCCGAGCAGTTTTGCTCCCCATGCACCCTGTCAGTCCCTCTGCACAGCTGCAAGGACCTTTGGCCATCTGGTGATGCCAGACCCAGTTTTGTAGGTAGCACAGTGATGCCAGTGCTCCAACACTGAACCTTTCATGGAGAATTCTTTGTGAATGGAGAGCTGTTTCCCAAAGCGCAGAGAGAAAAGGAATTCTGGTCTGTTTGTGGTGGAATTGGCATTTCCCAACCAAAGGATGTAGCACCTGAGGCAGTGGAGGAAGAGGGACACCAGTGAGAAAGAATGGACTGGGTTCCAAAGGGAATTAATACCTGGAGGGGAGCTGGGGGGTGGTGGCAGCAGCTGCACCCCGGTGACAGCCGTGTCACACACTCTGCTGCCTCCCCCCGTTTGCATCCCTGGCCGCTGGCAGGGACACGTGGAGCCTCTGGCCCTGGGCAGATAGGTCTTATCCAGGAATGACTTTGCAGGAGTGTTTACTTTCATTCCTGGGAGGCTGATCAAGCTGTTCCAGCTAGGAATGTGCCCTGGCCAAAGGGGGACCCTGCCAAGCTCCCTCCAGCATGAACATTGCACAGTCCAAGGGCATTGGAGCCCTGGCTGGACTCACCTCCTGCTCCTAGGGCCAACCCCACAGCACGGCCGGAATGGGAAGCCGATGTCTGTGGGACTTGTGGTGATGGACGCTGTGACCAAGCTGGAGCACACCAATTCCTCACGACCTTTGGGAAGGATTCATAAATATCTGCCCTGAAAGGGCAGATTGTGAACTGCCTTGCTGCACCAATGTTATCTGATTTGGTCACTGAGGAATCTGTGACCAGATAAGATACTGGGGGTTTATTGTATCTTCTGGCAATTATTAAGAAAATAAAATCAGTTAATATCTAACCTTGAACCTAGCCCAAAACATTTAGCTTCAGACTTCATTCTGCCTCTCTTGTACATTCAGGAGTTGTACAGTTTAGAGGGCTGTTAGGAATGATGGAAGAGATGAACAGGAATTTAATCTGAGCCTAAAATACCATCATTATGCAGCTCGAGCATCTCAGAAATGAGGTCTGTGCCATGTGTGATGCAGCCACTCGATCTTTTTGTCCTGGTGCAAGAAAGGGAAGGAGGAGGAGGAGCCCCTTTGGCAGAAGTTTCCCCAGCTGTGAAGGCATTTTGTGTGAATATTTAATGCAGAGATATGTTAAGAGCAGGGAAAGGAGCGGGAGGAAAGTCTTCCATGAGTGTGGGCTTTTGTTTGCCCTGTCAGAAGCGGTAACGCGTTCTCTGTGCACACACAGAGCACATAAATACATATAAATATCCTCTCCCCTGGAAAGGGAGAGCAGAGGACTGTGCAGCTGGAAATGGGATGTGGAGCACTGCTAGAGAGGAAAGATTGAATTAGGGCTGAAGGTGTTTGCTGAGTGACTGGGATTCAGGATGTGGCTTGCTTCCCCCAGTAAATGATCTTGAGCATTGTGAGGGCACAGAAACTGCCTGCTTCCAGTGGGATGAAGATGCTGCTTGTGGTCCTGGATGACTTTTTGGTTTAAAACTCTAAAGCCATTCAGGGGCTCTTGGAAACCACCCTGTTAAAGGAATGGAGAATTTTAATTGTTGATCTTGTGCTCAGAAAAGCATGTGATGAGTATTCTTCTAGAATTCTTATTAGAATGAGCTTTGGCATGATCCTCCTGGACAAGGAGCAGCCCTGGGTGGAGGTGCAGCCCTGTGCCCCACTCCTGAGGGGACCAACCAGCATGACATGAATGCTGTCTGGACAGGCTAAGAACATCTTCCCCAGTGCTGTATCCATGCCGAGGAGAGTCAAAACCAAAGGGAGACAGAGGAAAAGCAGGATGAAACTGGAATACAATCCCTCACTAGAGTATCCCCTGTTTTGGGAGGCAAAGTGCTTTGCTGAGGTCCTGGTGTAGATTCTGCTCTATTTAAAGGACTTTTTTCTGGGATGAACTTTACCGAACACACATGCAGCCTCCACAGCACCATAAAGTCGGGGCTGACATTTAATGCCTCAGCACATCTCTTTTCTTGTCCCATGCAAGATGTCAAGTATGTCAGGTTAAGAGAAGAGAAAAAGAGGAAAAATAATTACACAGTAAATTAAACAAGGCCAACTCCCCTCCCATTTATTAGGGCTTCAAAAGTTGCTACCTCTGGCTTGAGCTCTCTCAAATACATACCAAGGGTAACACTAAAAATAGGTTCTTTACTGATGGTTGGGCCACAGCCTGCTAGAGGGAGACATTTTTATTTCATTACAAGCCCAGCAGCGCTTTGCTGGGGGGGCACACATAAACATGGTGCTCGAAACCCGGCTGTAAAGTTTGTGCTTCTTCGCTGAGTCACTGTGGCTAAATTCCCCTTTGTGTGGGGGATTTAGGGGAGGAATGTGGGAAGGCTGGCCCGGGCTGCCGCCCTCCTGAGTTACCACTCAGCTCATCCTCCGGCCCTGGCAGGCTCAGGGCCCTAAGCCACTAATTAGCCTCATTGTCTTAGGACTGCAGCATCCATAACCTGGCACAGGGAGGGGGGAGGATGGAGGGACAAGCTCCTGGAAACCCATGAGCAGCTCATATCTCCTGGCACTTGTGTTCTGTGCGTCACAACCCACCTCTCAACAGTCCCAGAGGGATACTGATCCACTCCTTCCGTGGGATGGCATTGATTCCCTGTATGCCAGCAAAGCTGTGACTCGGAGTGGTGCTTATAAGCAAGAAGGGTTGTAGTGCCCAGGCTCGTTCGGAGCGCGCTGGCTGCTCGCTCACGTGGCGGGGACACGATGATCCTCGCCGCTGCTGTGCCTCTGCCGCATGCTCGAGCGTGGCCGGGCAGCATTTCACATCCAGCCAGGGCCAGGAGGGTGACAGGAAAAGGCAGAAGGGAAGACGAGGGTTTCTGCAGTGTGACAGCCCACACATGTCCGGTTGGCTCTGTCCGAATTATCGGGCTGTGTGTTCTCCTTTTCCGCGACTGCAGGCAGCTCCCGTGCAGCTCCGCTGGGCTGGCCACAGCCAAGCTCCAGCAATAACTTATTTTGGGATCAACTGCAATGTGGATAACCTGTGTCCCACCGCCCCATGCCGCAGCCCCCGATCCAGTTGCATCCTCGGTGTGACTCTCAGGTTCCCTTTGTGCAGCACGCAGGGACACAATGAGGAGCCTGTTCCTGGCCCCTCCGCTCCCCCAGGCTGCCACAGTGCCTGCAGGTCCAGTGTCCGTGCTCGGACAGAGCCTGGTGCTAATCACTGGGGTTCAGAGCAAGTGTAATGCACCGTGGCTGCACACTGAGCAGCTTTCCTGGGGCTTCCGCCCTCCCCCTTGCAAACAGCTTTGTGCATTTAGTATTTTTTTTTTGAAATAAAGTCTAACACATTTAATCATCTTTTCATAAGCTGTCAGCTTGCCGTGCGCCAAAGCAGAGCAGCGCGCTCTGCCCTGGCTCCCAGCAAAGCAAATACGCGTGGAGAAATTCTGGTCCTGGGAGCGTGCACACAGGGAATCAGGAGCTGTGAACCCCCCGGGAGTCTGGGGTGAGACCAAAAAGCAGGTTTTGGAAGTTATGGATTTTTCCATGAAGTTGAAATAGATTGTATTTTGCACAGTATCCTTGCTCCAGTGTTTCGTGATTCAGCTCCGCACCAGCAGGGCTGGAAAACTCAGAATACGGGGAAACTCCAAATACATCAAAAGCAAAATACAGCTAGTCCTCGGAAAATATGGGAATGTGCCTGTCCTGCACCCTGTAGGGAGCTGGTTCTCTGCAGAAGTGAGGAGAACAGGTCCAGGGGGCAGAGCTGGGGTGGGCACAGATGAAGTCAAGGCCCAGCAAGCTGGAAAAGTTGGAGCTGTGTCCTTGCATCCCTCTGTGGGCTGGAAAGGGGAGGTTATGTGTTTAACAGTGCTGGAGAAGTGTGTCTGATGGAAAAGGGCATTTTTCTGCAGAGAGGGGAAGAAGCTATTGTTTTGGGCTTGATGGAGAGGAGCCACTCTTCTTCCCTCTCCATTCATACAGGGTGTGTGATGCTGGGGCACCTTCTGGCTGAAGTTATCTTCCAGGATGGTTTTTGTGGGCTACGCATCCTGAACAAGGAATTTCCTTTCTTACTGTAATTGCACAGACTGCTTGGTTTTACTCTCCTCTCCACACACTAGCTGCCTCTTGGAGAAGCATCCCAAGGCTGCCCTTGCCATCATCCCTCAAAATGCTTACAGGCTTCTGCATTGCCCAGTCTTTGTCTTCCTGCAGACCTGGTGCTGCTGGTCAGGTTATTTCCACTGGGAAAGGAAAGGTTGTGTCTCCCTGTCCAAGTAACTGATTGGGCTGGAGGCTAGAAGTGGATCTGAAAGGATGCCTCATTTTCCTGGGAAGGATGACCATGCTTCACCTGATCCTCACACAGAAAGCCCTTCCTGAGGAACCACCAACTCAGGGGTTTAATGCTGGAGGTTAATAATAATCGCACCAGGCAGCACATCATTGCCCCGTATCTGGTTGAGAGATTTACAAGTGAAACTCGTGGCGGAGGAAGAAATTGCCTCAATCACTTGGAGTAATGGCACATGGAGAGGCACTTGGGCGTGACTGCTACTTAACACGGAGCCCAGCTTGGCTTCATTTAGCTGCTGGTGCCTTTCTAATAAACACGTTACACTACAAGGTGGGGATTAAGATCAGAAAAGCAAATAAATTGGAAACTGATGGGGAGAGATGGGAGGAAAATGGAAGGTACCAGGAAGGAGTGATGAGGGATTGACTCCCATGCCAGGATGTGGGGAAATCACCCTGAAGGCCGTGGCTGTAACTTCCCGAGCATCCCTGTGGGCCTCACCTGTGGGCTGCAGGTGCTGGGCAGCCCAGAGCTGGGGCACGTGGGGTGTCCCTGCTCAGGGTCACCAGGTTGGTCACTGCCTTTGGTGAACGGTGGCCATGGGAAGTTGGTGCCTTAAACAATTCAGTAGCTTTTACTATAGGTATTAGAGGAGCAACAAAAAGTGCAAATGCACCAGTTGACAGAAAGGACTGGGGGGTTAATTTTCAGGATGCTGCCTGGGAATTTAGCCGTGGGATTTCCATTATTGCTAATGGGACTCACGCAGCTTAATTTCATGTGAGCTACACTAAAAACATACCCCTAACCGCCTGCAAAATTTCAGTCCTGAAATCGAGCCTTTTAAAAGTTAGAGAAGGGTAAACAAACACCTGAAACCACAATGTCTCGCTATTTCCCCCTCTCAGCTGTTTGGATTTTAAAGTCTGGAAGAGAGGAACTCAAGCAGTTTGAGACAATTAAAAACCCCATCCTGCAGGCACGCTGTGTGGCGCGTCCCTGCTCTCTGCCAATTACAGCGGCAGAGTTATAACCCCCGAAAAAATAGGAGTAAGCTGATGCCTTACCCTTAACTATAGTACGGCGAGCGCGGCGTTGTCATACGCGTCTAATAACCCGCACAGCGCCGCCGTGCATCGTGAGGCCTCCGTTATTAGGCTGTTCTCGTTAAATGACTGCTATCATCTGGTCCCAAAGTACATTAAATCCCATTATAATTATAAACACACTTCCCCATAACGTTCTCCTTAGATTACATTTGCGCTGCTTTACCCCAAGGGTATCTTTGTACTAATGCCGTCCGTGTTTGTTGTTTTAGCTGACGATGCTGGGCCCTGTGCTGGCTGTATTGTGCCACGGGTGCAGCAGGGAGGGAGGGAAGAAGGGAGAGCTGCGTGGCTCCCACCCTGCCCCTCCCTGAGGATTGCACAGGTCTCTGGGTGCACTGAGCGTGGGCATCGCCAAGGAGCTGAGGCACACACAGGTCCTCGGTCGAGGATGGTCCCTCGGCTCGTGGCCCGCTGCCCGTGCCGCTGCCTAGCGCTGCTGTCGGTGTCACGGTGCGGCTGCTGTCTGCCCGTGTGTTTTGCTCCCTTCCCGAAGCTGACCCGTGTCGCAGATCCCGGTCCTGGGTTGCGGGCACCCTCCACATTCCTACATACAAGCGGTGCTGTCACGGCGTCACTATTTCATGGGGAGGGGCGGGAGGGGGGAGGGAAACCAGCTTCGTCGGGGCGAAGCTTCGTCACATCATGTCACAACCACCGGCTTGTGTCGGGAATCTGCCACCGGACCCCAAACTGCGCTCTGGGGTTGGTTTTTACCGTCTCCACCCCCGGGGCCGGGGGTCCGCCCAGGCGCGGCGCGGG
>VZTN01009325.1:410765-441627 GCA_013400515.1 Erpornis zantholeuca
GGATGCGCACCCTCCTCTCCCTTTCCTCCCTTGCCTTCCCCGGGCGGCGGCAGCGGGGACGCGGCTCCGGCGGCTGCGGATCCGCCGAGCAGCGCGGAAACTTTTGGGCGAGTCGCTGCTGGGCTGCGGGCTAACTTCTTTCCCTCCCCGCTCTCTCTTCCCGCTCCTCTCTGCTCCTCTCCCCCTCCGCCTTTTGTTTTCACAGATAGTCGGCACACAAAGCTGGTCCCAGATTTGAGCGACGGCGAGACACCCTGATGTGTGAGCCTGGGGCACGCCATGGATCTGACTAAGATGGGGCTGATCCAGCTGCAGAACCCCTGCCACCCCACCGGGCTGCTGCACAAAGCCAACCAAATGCGCCTGGCAGGGACGCTGTGCGACGTGGTCATCATGGTGGACAGCCAGGAGTTCCACGCGCACCGGACCGTGCTGGCCTGCACCAGCAAGATGTTCGAGATCCTCTTCCACCGCAACAGCCAGCACTACACCCTGGACTTCCTCTCGCCAAAGACGTTCCAGCAGATCCTGGAGTACGCGTACACCGCCACGCTACAAGCCAAGGTCGAGGACCTGGACGACCTGCTCTACGCCGCCGAGATCCTGGAAATAGAGTACCTGGAGGAGCAGTGCCTGAAGATCCTGGAGACTATACAGGCCTCCGAGGAAAATGACACCGAGGCCGCCATAGCTGATGGAGGTGCCACCACCACCACTGAGGAAGATGAGGAGAGGAAGTCAAGGTACATCAAGGGCCTCTTCATCTCCAAGCCCACTGGTGAGGAGGGTGGCTATGCTGGCATGGCCAGCCAGAGTCTGCCAGCAGCCACAGCGGAGCAGAGCCCCTCTGCCTCCGCATCCTACTGCTCCCTTTCTTCCATGAGCCCCACCAAGGCGGCGGTGGACAGCTTAATGACCATCGGGCAGTCACTGCTGCAGGGTGCCCTGCCACCCAGTGCCCCCGAGGACTCACGCCCTGCCACCACCTGCCGCCCCTCTGGCCTTGCCGAAGTCAAAACTGAAGCGATGCAGGTGGATGAGGCCTCCAGCTATGACAGCCCCCGGACAGCCGAGCCCGGTGCCTCCAGTGGGGAGAAGCCTGACGAGAAGGGCAAGGAAGGACCTGGCACCCCGACCCGCAGCAGTGTCATCACCAGTGCCCGTGAACTGCACTATACCCGTGAGGAGGGTGCCGAGCCAGCCCCTGAGCCTGGCCAGGGGCTGCCACTGGGGCCGGAGCCGTCTGCTGCTGCCCCAGGCGAGAAGCCCTTGGGCATCTACTCACTGCTGCCGAACCACAAAACTGAGCCGGTGCTCGGCGTGCCGCCCACTGTGGCGTCCGCCCTGCACGTGCAGCCAGCCCTGGCTGTCTCCATGGACTTCAGTGCCTATGGCGGGCTGCTGCCCCAGGGCTTCATCCAGCGGGAGCTGTTCAGCAAGCTGGGGGAGTTGGCAGCCGGCATGAAGACAGAGAGCAGAGCCCTGGGTGAGCAGTGCAGCGTGTGCGGGGCAGAGCTGCCGGACAACGAGACCCTCGAGCAGCACAGGTGAGTGCCGAGGCCGTGCTGTGGCATGCTGCACCGGGCAGCCAGGATCTCGTCTGAGGGGTTTGGTTTCTGGCTGAGCGTCGTACATGCTGGTGCAAAGTTTCCATCACGTCCCCCAAAACCAGCTTGTGGAGTAGCATTCTCAGAGGGATGGCTGTTGTAGCTCCCCCAGGTCTGGCAAATGTGGCAGAAGGTTCCTTCCAGTGAGTGCTGGCTGGAGAGGACAGCCCGGATGAGCTGGGGCCGTCTGTGTTTCCTGCGAGCATAAACCCCACTTGGCTGTCATCAACCAAGCAGCTCACAGTTGCTACACTTTGAGTTTAGGGATCTGTGTGTGGAGAGATGCGGTGGGGACGGGCAGCACTCGCCCACCCTCTGCTGAGAGCTGATGCCTCCTTTACCAGCGCCGGGGCACACCAGCACGGGCAGTGGTGGCAGTCTGCGGTGACTTGCCAGCCCGGGGGGTTTTTTGCTGCTCAGCTTCCCCCGTTTATGAAACATTTATACTTTGCACAAATTGGCGCGGGGGTCAGGCTGGGTGACGCCGGGGCGAGCGCAGGGGGCTCGGGCTGCCGCAGAGCCGCGGGTCTGTCCCTGCGGGGACGGTGAAGGGCCGAACGTCCAGTGGCTGCGGATGCGGTTTTGGGGCTCCCCTGCTCAGTGTGGGGGGATCTGTGTGCTCCCTCCCAGCCCTGCACCCTGGGGACTTGCTGCGGGGTGGGAGCGCGGTGGTGGTTACCGACACGTGAGCTCGGTGCTCCGCTGTTTGCTGCCTCCTGGTCGTGGTTCGGGGACCAGGGCTTGTTCCCTGATTTGGCTGGGAAAGGGAGCTACGTTAATTACCACACCAAAATTGGCGTCGCCAGTCAAATCCCATGGCTCTGGACGTGCTTCGGCGAGCGCTGCTCTGGCCCCGGTGTGGCTGCAGCCCCGCGACAGGACAGCAGCGTCCTGCCGAGGGAAGGCATCACCGGCATGGTGCCGTAGCTTCTCCCTGCCTCCCCTGGCCGCGCACCCCGTCAGATTTTTAACGAATCAACAGGTTAATTAGTCCTGATGCACGTAAGGCGCTCCGGGGCCGGTGTCCGTGCCGGCACGCGCCTCTGGCGGGGAAGTCGGTGCTGCCGGCGTGCTCGCTGCCCGCGGCCGGAGCGGGATAGCTGCTGTCGGGTGCGGGGCAGTGGCTCCCCGTACGCTCAGCCCGTGAGCACTCCGGGTGCAGGGCGGCAGCTGCCGAGCCGGGATGCTCAGCCCTGCGCGGGTCTGCGACTGCTGGCAGCATCGCCCCTCGCTCAGCGGCATGGACCCTGGGGGGAGCAGCCTTCACCCCTTGGGGGTCCTCGGCTCCGTGTGGGTGCACAGCCGCTTTCGGCTTTGTTTCCCCCTCTCGCAGGTGGGAGAACTGGGACTGGCGTTGGTTACGTGCCCGAAGCCGCCTCGGCCGTGCGGTGATGCAGACCGAACGTCACCGGGAGAGCTGCAGTGAGGGCTCAGAGAGAATTTTAACGTGCCTTTCTGCCACGGTCTCAAGGCTCTCCCTTTCCCCCTCCAAGCCCAGAGCAGCAATTGCTGTGGCCGCAGTGGAGGGCGATGCTGGGGCTGTCCGGAGGCTCCTGTCGCCAGCCGTGCATCTGTCCGGAGGGAGGGAGAGCTGCGCGGTCAGATCCTTCTCCGCGCGGTCGAGAGATGAGGGAGCATGGCCCAGCTGTCCAGCACGGCAGCCCCTATTTCACAGCGCCTTCCCGGGCTCAGCTTGTTTTGACAGCCGCGGCTGCAGCCGTAGCTCATTTCTC
Source organism: Erpornis zantholeuca (assembly GCA_013400515.1). Lineage (NCBI taxonomy): Eukaryota > Metazoa > Chordata > Aves > Passeriformes > Timaliidae > Erpornis > Erpornis zantholeuca. The sequence goes on from VZTN01009325.1 coordinate 414,106, forward strand.
ACTTATTCCTGATCCTTATCGGGAGCCTGGGCACACGCCGTGCTCCGCGGGGCTTGGGGTCTGCCTGAAGCACGGAGCTCAGCACTGGCCCCTGCCAGCAGAGCCTTAAAGACAGGAGCTGGAGCCAGCGCCAAACTCCTGCCTGTTCCTGCTTTCAGACCGATTACCTGGTGCTGGCAAACTTTGCAGGGTTAGCCAAATCCTTTGAGCCGTGTTTAAACTGATCTGTAAGACCATACATGTTGAAAGGCATTGGGTCACAGTCCAATGAACTCACTCCTCAGCCCCCAAAGTCTAAATCCCAGGCGGTTTGTGTGTAGACAGGGTCTCATGTGGCTTTTTTATAGTGTTTGCTTTCTAATACGTTGTGAGAATTACCATTTGGGGAGGATTTGTGGGATCCTATTGTATTCATGGAGCTGTTAAACAGCATCTGCGCTGGGTTGGGTTCTGCAGCTCTCTGCCAGAGCAGCTCTGGTGGCAGCTGCACCATGCTGGCTGTGGGCTCCTCTTCGCTCCACTGGCTGGTGATAAGGGGGCCCGGGGATCTGCACCCCACGCTGGGGTCTGGGCACCGGCTGGAGGTGGGGGCAGGATGTGCTGGGGCACCATGGTGTCAGTCGTCATCTTTCGCTGACCTCTTTCTGCCGTGCGCTCGCTGCTGTGGTTTTGCTTTCCGACCCTGATGCGAGTGCGGAGGTGCCCGACCAGAGCCGTTCCCAGCTGCGGTGAGCCGGGGGCCAGGGGCAGGGGCCAGGGCCAGCAGTACCTCACTGTTCCGTGGGGTGTTTGGCTGCCGGTGTGACAGCTTCCTCGTGCCGAGCCCCAGCAGGTGACAGAGCCCGAGCCACCCAGCACGGATGCTGCTCTTTGCGCGGGGAGCTCGGTGAGCCAGCACCTGTTTACAGAGCACAGGCAGCCCATGCATATGGCAGGGCTGTTTGTTTACACACACACATGCCTATAGAAGTGTAAACATATATGTTTATAGTCTCAGAGCCTTCTGAGTGTTGTTCCTGTCTTCATTAGTATGGGAAGCACATGCAGGAAGAAGGAGAGCAGAGGGTTGGCCTGGCCTCGGTGAGCACAGGGGGCCACTGGGCCTGGGTGACAGACAGTGCCCGAGGGATGATCATCTGCCCTGGCCCAGTGTGGTAACACAGCTCCCTGGCCTCGTGGCAGCATCGTCTGTGCCGTGTCATACCCAGGAGCGCTGAGCTGTGACCTTTGAGGGGCCAAGTGGCCACAAGCCTTGGTGCTGCCTCTGATGGGGATTTTCAGGTCCCCGAACGCGCCAGTTGCTGCGTTATCCATTTTTTTCTCCGTTACTGAGCTTATGATTTTGACTAATTGAGTGTAGATTGAGTCGTTGAGTCTTTAATTTTTTTATAAAATATTTCCTTCTGGGTTCAGCAAAGTTCAAACTTAATCTAATGTTAGTATCGATCGTCGCTTCTAATTGCAGACAAAAAAGCCATAGTTCAGTGGCCCTTTTTGGGGTTGTTTAGTGAAGGAAAACCTCCAAGCTGCAAGGCAAGAGCTGTGCCGAGCTGCCAGCTGAGCCTGGCATAATTTGTCATCGGGAAGTTAAATTCCTTAAAACTTAAAAAAAATTAAACCATGTCTTTTATAAAGTGATAGCAACTGGGAAGGCTGCCAGTGGGGATGTGATCCTGTACGCTTCATTTATGGCACAGTTGAGGATCCCAAGCCAATGCTGCCTGGGAATTCACCTGCCATGGCTACACAGCTGCTGGCAGTGCTTGCCACGTGTGTCTGTGCGAGATGGGGATGCTGGTCTGGAAAGCAAAAGTGCCTTGTGGTGATGGTGTCATGAGGCTGGTGGAGGGAAGTGGTGTGCATATGCTCCTTGTGGGGCGATTTTGGGTGGAAGGTGCTTGTCCTCACTGTCACAGGGGAGGATGTATCTTGGGGAAAGCTTCCATGCCAACAGTCAGGTCTGTTCTGCATTTTGAGGTTCCATGGGTGAGCTGTCAGCTAAAGGTGTATGTGTGCCAGTGAAGGATTTAAGGATAGGGTAAAGAGGCTTGCTCTGCCCCAGTAACTGCTGGCCAGCCCCTGCACCCCAAACTCCAGCTTTGTGCCCTCTTTTCCCACTGGAGGACAGAAAAGCAGTGAATCTACCTGCCCGCTACCAGCAGCACCAGTGTTCAGGGCCAGGCATCAATGCTCCCACCAGTCTGAAAGGCTCCTGCTTGGGGAAACTGCAGCTTCCCGTGGGGATCCAGCCTTTGGTTCTTCCTCTGGCAGCCTCACCTCCCCTGTCTCCACCTGGATTAGCTGAGCGTTGTACTGCTAATGCCATTAGGCACGTTGGCACTGCTCGGCATGTCACAGTGAGAAACAGATGCAGTGTACCATTAAAGCAATAAACGTGATAAATCGGATCCCAAGTGCTTTGTGAAATGTTATTAGTGTTAATTTCAGTAGCCGAATACAGTAGTTTTTTATTTTATTTTAGGCATTCATCAATGTATGTTCCACTGCAATTTAAACTTTTTAAAAAAGGAGGAAGAATGGAAAGCAAGCGGGAAAGGGAAGGAAAAGTCAGGGCAGTAGCCCCCCAAACTCTGCGCATGATTACTTCCAGAGTTGGAGGATGACCTGGCAGCTCTTGTTTCTTGCTGATGGACCTTATTAGCGGCACCTGGCATCATAAGGGGCTAATGGAAACCAGCGTTCCCGGCTGCCGGGCTGCGGTGCGGGGCAGCCGGGCGAGGAAGCTCTTATTAGCTTTATGGGCAGGGGGACGTGCCCCGCTCAGGAAATGAATGTTGCAGCTAAGGTCCACAGCGCTGACCCCGAGCATGTAACCTGTGAGCGCCGGCCGAGACCCCGTGCAGGATGCTTGGGATTTCGGGGGCTCTCTGGTTCTTGTCATGGGCAGAGGGGGAATACAACGTGGTATGTTGCAGCCTTGAACTTTTGATTTATTCAGTGGGTGACTTAACCATTTCCATACTCAGCTCCAAGTGTGAGGGAGAAAAGCCCCCTTTAGCTTCCACATTATTCCATCCATTATTCTGGATCAGTTTAGTTATGCATGCACTGCATTGGAAAGCAAAGCTCGGAGGTTCCTATCAGAAAACACCTATTTCTATGTATTTGTTTGTTTGTTTCCCCCTGCCCAGTGAAGCTCTGGTTTCTCCTGGCCATGATGCCTGGTGCTTCTGATACTTTGCAGAGGGACATCCAGGGGCATGGTGGGGTCATTGCCTGCTCTCTGCCTGGTGTGCAGCCCCTTCCCCAGCACTGCTCAGTTCCCAGGGACCAGGACCTCATTGGCTGCAGGGCTGGGACCTCAGTGCGTGAAACCTGCTGCACTGAGGACTTGGGTGGCTTTTCCCCAGAGCTGGCTGTTGCTGCAGCAGCTCGATGAGATTTGCAGAGCATCCTCAGTCCTCGTTACACCTTGCAGATTGATGTTGGTTAAAATGCCTTTTCAGCTGTACAAAGGGCCCCTCAGAGAGCCTGTGCTAGTTCAGGGGTGACTCTGTCCACCCTTTCTTCCTTTTCTTGTGGAGCTTGGGAGTGGTGCAGAGCAGCCTGGACTGTTGGTGACTGAGCATTCCTGCAGCCTTCCCCGCTTCTGCGGGATGTTGGCTCTTTAGTTACACCAGTCTGTAAATCTGTTTTCCTTGGATAGAGTAAAATGATCTGCATTTTCCTTTCTGCCTGCAATTAGCAAGATTTTTCTTTTATTCCCCCCTACCCCCCTTGACAGCTTCAAGAGAGGCTTTAAATGAGTAATTACTAAATATTTCCCGGCAGCCAAACACGGGGCCATGGCATCTCCTGTTGCAAAAGTGAAAAATATTTCTGTTTGCAGTTAATTTTAGTGGCAGGCAGATCATGTTAACTGGGTGTAATTGCTTCCAGATATGGCAGAGGGTTTTGTGTGTTGGGATGAAGGGTCTGGTAAGTGCTCACTTCCTGTGTAAATTAGCCTATTCCATTCATTCCTCCTCACCCGGCAGTCCTGGCTTGTGTCACTCTGCCGGTGAGGGGTTCTTCCCCCTGGCCTGGCTCAGCACTTTATGGTGGGATCAGTCCTTTGCAGGGCATCGCTCCCTCCTTTGCTGGGAGGGATCTGCATCCCACTCTGCAGCTGGTGACCTGGACAGAGCTGGGCGTGCACCCTGGTAGAGATCGGTGGTGTGACAGGTACCAGCTGAAACAGGGAGAGGGGCACATAGGGAATTTCAGACAGGATGGATTCATATAATATGAGCAACAGGTAAAGGTTCATGCATCCCTTGGAATACATACAGACATGGCAGGGGAGTCTGTGTGTGGCCAGACACCTTTTAATATGGGCTGATGAGTTTGCAGTGCAGTCGTGACTTCTACTTCTGTTCCCAGGCTGAAGGCCAGTTGCTCAGACCTGCTGTGGGGTGTTCAGGAGCATCACCTGTGTGTCCGTTCTGGATAATCTCTATCCAGGCCGAGGCTGAAACACTTGGTTTCGATTTGGAACACGCTGGTTTGCGTTGGCAGCGCTTTGGGTAACATCTGTGCTGACGGCAGGGCAGCAGGTACCTCTGTAGAGTACAAGTGCTGTTGGACCACGTCATTCACAAGAAAGGTGGATTCCTCTTTTGGCAAGAGGTCACTCTGCATCTGAAGGAGGGAGAATTGCCCTAAAATTGGGGTTGCTGGAGCGAGCCTTTGTGGCCCAGGCTTACGCACTGGCCAGGGGCCAGGGCCGCCCGGATCATTTTCGCTGTAGTGTTCTTAACTGATTTTAAGTAGATTATGGTTGGATACGCGCCCTGCTGTGCTGGTTCAGGTTTCCGTCGGCCTTCGTTGTCTCATTGCTGTTTTATTGGCACGTTGTTTAGCAAACAAGCCGGCAGTGTGCGATTGAGGAAAGGCTTCTCCACGTAGGCACGAGCTCTGCAAGGCGCGCAGAGCCTGGCCGGAGCTGCCCGCCCACCATAAATCAGCGTTAAACACCCTGCTTTGTTAGCGGTGTCAGCGCGGGAGATGGGCTGCTTATCGGCGTGTATCTGCCGCGCTGATAACCCCGTGCTCCGCCGGTGCTGTGCGGGGCGCGGCTGGCTCGCTGCAGCGGGCAGCACGGGCCATGCTGGCGCGTTGGCCACCGGGGGGACCTGGGCTCCCCCGCCTTGGAAAAGTTCACCTTCATCCATCTGCAGCTTGTGGTGGGGAGGAAGGTGCCTCCCCTCGCCTTGGTGACCTATAAAGGAGGGGGAGCATTGACTGAGCGTAAAAACAAAGAGAAACTTAGGAACCCCCCAGCCCCGAGCACCAGACCATTTCTGTCGCCAGAGGAGGCCTTCGGAAGTCGCAGTCCTGGTACCCGGGGATGTGGTTTAGCGGTGGCTTTGGCAGGGCTCAATGCTCTCATCATTCCCAGCCATTGTGATTCCCAAACACCAGCCTTGCCAGAGTCCAAGGAGCATTTGTACAATGCCCTTGGCACAAGGTGGGATTTTTGGGGCTGTCCTGTGCAGTGCCAGTAGCTGGATGCTGATGATCCTTTTGGGTTCAGGGTATTCTGTGATTCTGCGATTTCCACACCAGGTACTGCACCAGTTACATTCCATGTGTGGTTTGCTGCTGCATCCTAACTGCTGGATGTGCTTTTGATGCCATTTTGGTTTTTACCCTTTTTCCTTTTATATATTCTCTATATCCTTTGCACATATGCTTGTAGCTTTGTAGCTTCATATTGTAGCTTAGTTTCAACATTTTCCTAGGCAGAAAGACAAAACAAGTTCCAGGATCCCTATGCTATCTTGGTTCTCCTTAGAAACCAAGGCTGAAGCCAGCTTTTTCAAAATATACTTTTGTAAACAGGGCCTGGATCTCATGCTGAGGTGGGAGAATCTAGAAGGTATTAGAACTGGGGGAATTACTTCACTTAGGCAGGTTCAATGTATTCAATTAGGCAGGTTCCTAATTGGGGGGTTCTTGTCAGCTAAGCTGATTTGCAGAATCTGTAAAAATGGTGCACTCCTTACATGGGGTGTGCATCTTCAGCCTTTTCTACCTGGCGAATTTGTGCACCTGAGGATCCTCATACAAAGGTAGCCTTTTTTATCACCCTAGTTGTGTTTGACTCATGTGTTTAGGACCAGAGGAAGAGGCATCGCTTTTATGCTTTTGCCACTGAGTCCGAGGATGGTGCTGGACTCCACATGCTTCACCCTTGGTCACCTTCCCTCATTCTTGTCTCCACACAGTATTTATAGTAAATCATATTAGAAAGGAGTGCTAAGGAGGAAGCATGATTCATCCTCCTTGAAACCAGCACTGACATAAATAAAGGCAAAGCGCTTACTACGCATTTTTTATTATGGTATTTAGGAACAGGTTGTACTAATTTTGGCATGCACAGAGTAAACCTAGGAAGGCTACGACTCCAAGAAATCCAGTTTCACCACAGCACAGGCTGTGTTCTTAAAAAACCCTATCAAAACCCAGCCAGCCTTCCTGAAAGTGCATGTGCATGGCAGCACAAGGCTTTTGGGACTGCTTGTTGCCTTCCCCATTTCACTGCACGTCTTTGGCTGTTCCGTTGGTTTCTCAGGGCTTTGCTGTCATGCGGGAGCAGAGATGGCTGTGAGCTCAGGCATCACCTTTACCTGTGAGGATGGGCAGGCCCTGGCACCGGGTGCCCAGAGCAGCTGTGGCTGCCCCTGGATCCCTGGCAGTGTCCAAGGCCAGGTTGGATGGGGCTTGGAGCAGCCTGGGACAGTGGAAGGTGTCCCTGCCATGGCTGAAATGGTTGAAATGAGATGAGCTTTAAGGTCCCTCCCAATGTAAGCCATTCTCTTGTGACAGGTCTGGAATAGGATGTGCAAATGGTAGCAGAAAAGGGCTCCCTGATGATGGGGATGGACATAGGGGATGTACAGAGACGCTGCCAACAGCTCTCAGAGCGTGTGAATCCGGGCTGCCAGCAGCGCGGCACAGGCAGCGCCGGGGACAGATCTTATCTGTGCTGGGCACGGGCTGCGGTCGCAGCCGCTGCACAGCGCACACAAACGGCCTTTGCGTGGGAGAGATAAGGCCCCGGCGTGGTGCAGCACCCACGCCTCGCTGGCCCCGCGCCCCAGCACCGCACGCGCGGGCACGCCAGCCCCTGGCAGCGCCCGCTGGTCGGCCGGGCCACGGTGCCACGTGTGCCACCGCACCAGGGTGGGTCCTCTCTGCCCTGGCGTGGTCGGGGCTCAGCAGAGTGCCACCAGCCCACACACCGGGCCCCTTTCTGCGAAACGGCACAGCGCTCGCCACCAAAACCCTCCGTACCTCCTGCCCGCCCGCCCCCCTCCAGGGCGCTCTGCTATTTTTACCAGGAACGAGGTGATTTCCTCTTCTCGTTCTTCCTTCCCCCTGTTCGTAGAAAAGATCCCAAGTGCCGAGCGCAGATTCCTGTGAGTCAGGGCAGTGACCAGAGGCACTTGATGCAGTGAAGCCTCTTTGGGCAGCTCTGCCCACGCTGCCCTTGCCTTCTCTGGCACAAGAGTTGCCTTGGTGGGAACCAGCAGTGTGCAATGAAACTGGCAGAAAACCTGCTTCCCTGTAGCAGAAACCATCTTAGGAACATTTAAACTTGGATGAAAACCTTTCCAATGGAAGAAAAGTGAAAAGCAATTGGTTTTGCTTCCCAGGTTCCTGTCCTCTCCTTGGGTGAGGGATGGGGAAATGCCATCCTGACTTTGCTATGCCTCCCCCAGCCTTGCAGTTCATCGTCACCCAGCTGAAGGGCAGCATTTGGTTGGGGTTTTTGGGGGGAATTTGGGATTTGCATTTCTGGGGCTGTGGGGAAGATTGCATGTAGGGCAGAGTTGTAGGACGTGGGTGCTGTGGTGGGAACTGGGCCACTGGCAGCTCCCAGCCTGCAGGGTGCTGAGCCAGCAATACCTGAGAGTGAGGCAGCGCTGGGGCTGCCAGGGGATGCCCCCAGTCCTGCCTGTGGGATTCCCCCAGCCCAGCCCTGCCCACGGGTCTGGAGAGGGACACTGGGATCTCGGGATGCAGAGGCAAGTGCTTGTATTGATTTCTGGCTTCTCTGACCCTTTAGCTGGAGGCAACTCTTCCCTCAGCGTTGAACCAAATGTAACTTAAAGCAGTGCAGAAATGTTTATCGCCCTTCCCTTGCAGCAGTGAGCGCTGGCCAATGCATTATTTAGCAGGGTGGGATGTGTGGCAGGCTGCCCTGGAGCAGGGGCCATGACCAGCCAGCACATGGGCGGTGGGAGCAGGGGCCTCTGGTGGGATGTGTGCTAAGGATGCTGGCATGTCTGGGAGGAGAGCTTACATTGGACCTTGCACTGGGAGAGACCCGTCCAGCTCTGCCTGGCCAGAGAATGGGAAGAGGATGGCAGAAGAGTGGACCGTGGTGCTGGGGGGCTGAGTGAGGGCTCACAGAGGTGGCATCTCCTGAGGATGGCACTCAGGATGCTTTTTGCCTTATCCCATAGTGCCGTCANTAAGCCATTCTCTTGTGACAGGTCTGGAATAGGATGTGCAAATGGTAGCAGAAAAGGGCTCCCTGATGATGGGGATGGACATAGGGGATGTACAGAGACGCTGCCAACAGCTCTCAGAGCGTGTGAATCCGGGCTGCCAGCAGCGCGGCACAGGCAGCGCCGGGGACAGATCTTATCTGTGCTGGGCACGGGCTGCGGTCGCAGCCGCTGCACAGCGCACACAAACGGCCTTTGCGTGGGAGAGATAAGGCCCCGGCGTGGTGCAGCACCCACGCCTCGCTGGCCCCGCGCCCCAGCACCGCACGCGCGGGCACGCCAGCCCCTGGCAGCGCCCGCTGGTCGGCCGGGCCACGGTGCCACGTGTGCCACCGCACCAGGGTGGGTCCTCTCTGCCCTGGCGTGGTCGGGGCTCAGCAGAGTGCCACCAGCCCACACACCGGGCCCCTTTCTGCGAAACGGCACAGCGCTCGCCACCAAAACCCTCCGTACCTCCTGCCCGCCCGCCCCCCTCCAGGGCGCTCTGCTATTTTTACCAGGAACGAGGTGATTTCCTCTTCTCGTTCTTCCTTCCCCCTGTTCGTAGAAAAGATCCCAAGTGCCAAGCGCAGATTCCTGTGAGTCAGGGCAGTGACCAGAGGCACTTGATGCAGTGAAGCCTCTTTGGGCAGCTCTGCCCACGCTGCCCTTGCCTTCTCTGGCACAAGAGTTGCCTTGGTGGGAACCAGCAGTGTGCAATGAAACTGGCAGAAAACCTGCTTCCCTGTAGCAGAAACCATCTTAGGAACATTTAAACTTGGATGCAAACCTTTCCAATGGAAGAAAAGTGAAAAGCAATTGGTTTTGCTTCCCAGGTTCCTGTCTTCTCCTTGGGTGAGGGATGGGGAAATGCCATCCTGACTTTGCTATGCCTCCCCCAGCCTTGCAGTTCATCATCACCCAGCTGAAGGGCAGCATTTGGTTGGGGTTTTTGGGGGGAATTTGGGATTTGCATTTCTGGGGCTGTGGGGAAGATTGCATGTAGGGCAGAGTTGTAGGACGTGGGTGCTGTGGTGGGAACTGGGCCACTGGCAGCTCCCAGCCTGCAGGGTGCTGAGCCAGCAATACCTGAGAGTGAGGCAGCGCTGGGGCTGCCAGGGGATGCCCCCAGTCCTGCCTGTGGGATTCCCCCAGCCCAGCCCTGCCCACGGGTCTGGAGAGGGACACTGGGATCTCGGGATGCAGAGGCAAGTGCTTGTATTGATTTCTGGCTTCTCTGACCCTTTAGCTGGAGGCAACTCTTCCCTCAGCGTTGAACCAAATGTAACTTAAAGCAGTGCAGAAATGTTTATCGCCCTTCCCTTGCAGCAGTGAGCGCTGGCCAATGCATTATTTAGCAGGGTGGGATGTGTGGCAGGCTGCCCTGGAGCAGGGGCCATGACCAGCCAGCACATGGGCGGTGGGAGCAGGGGCCTCTGGTGGGATGTGTGCTAAGGATGCTGGCATGTCTGGGAGGAGAGCTTACATTGGACCTTGCACTGGGAGAGACCCGTCCAGCTCTGCCTGGCCAGAGAATGGGAAGAGGATGGCAGAAGAGTGGACCGTGGTGCTGGGGGGCTGAGTGAGGGCTCACAGAGGTGGCATCTCCTGAGGATGGCACTCAGGATGCTTTTTGCCTTATCCCATAGTGCCGTCACCGCAGGGTGGGGCACCAAAGGCTCGGCCGCCACCAGCAGCTGTGCCGCAGCCTCCTCTGGCTGGAGGTGGAGAACAGCTCGCTCCCTAATTAGCACCTTCGTTGCTAAGTGAATGAAGAGGCTGTGCAGGGCGAGCATCCTGCCAGCCATCCGTGAGAAGAGGAAGGGGCCTTCCATCGCCACCGCGCGCGGTGCTGCGGCGTGCAGCCACAGGGAGCGGGGTGCCAGGGCCGAGCTGCTGGCAGCCCTGCTGCTCTGGGGACCGTGTGCTCCAGGGACCCTGGCTCTGCTGTTGCCTGCCCCGGGCAGCCCAGCGCTGCCTCAGCAAAGTGCTGATTTACCGTGCGCCCGAGGCGGTCACCCTGCAGGTGCCACCGCTGTCACCTGTTGCACCAGGGGTTGTTGCTGAGGCAGCCCTTCTGCTCCGGTCTGCGGCGCGTGTATTTTCAATTACCTCCGGTCACCTCTCACACGGCGTCTGCCCTGGCTGGCTGGGCCAGACATGAGTTAGCTGCAAGTGTCACCGTGTTAAGGGGAATAACCGTGTCCTCTTCGGAGGGACGGCAAGGATGGATGCCTGTGGAATGACAGCCTGTGGCAGCGCTCATTAAACAAGACTCCATTTGGATTGCCAAATCCCTTTGATTCTTCCTGCATCATCTTCTGCTCTGCATCCTGGCATTGGGGTTTTATTATTTTATAGGTGCTGTAATGTTCAGGCTGTGCTGTGCAGCAGTGGTTGATGTGCTCTCCCCACCATCCTCCTCCTCCTCCTTTTCAGAGAACCATTGGGTGGCTGGAGCACGTGGGGGCTCCTGCCCTCCAGACGTGTTTTGGAGCCAGAATACCCCATGTTTAGGGGTGTGTGTGTTGGAAAACACATAATATTTGTACTTAAAAGTGATGGTTTTGTCATTTTCAGTGTCTGTTGCTGGTGACTGTATATACTTTGTGTATAAACTTTGCCTTTTCCTTAGTAAATAATGCCAGGGAAATGAGGGCGAAAAGCCCTCATGACTGTCTGGGCACAGAGATGGGGCTATCCCTGCACTGCTGCCTGTCCCAGCCCAGCTCTGGAGTGGTCAGGCAGTCCCAAAAGGATGTGCAGACCTAGCTGGATGCAGCCCCAGCTGCCGACACTTCCAGTGCAGCCCTGAGCTGCCCACCAGCTGGGGAGCAGGAGTGGTGCTGAGCATCATTTTCTCCCAACAAATTATTGTTCCTGCAAGAACAGATTTGAAATCTGTTTAACTTTTCAGTGCCCTGTACCCCTTTAAACGTTACCCCTTTAAACATTTCCAGTGTGTTCTCACTGATGGGTTACCTTTTCTTTCCCCTTGGGCTATAATTAGTGTCCTTTACACAGAATTGCCTTAGAATTGGATTTGAAGAAGATAAGAATCAAATTACCAGTATTTATCTTGTAAATTCCAAAAGATCTACTGAGAGGCACTGTACAAGAAGGATTTTTAAATGCTCGGAAAACACCAACCTCCCATGGATCCCAGGATTCCCCTGAGGGTCATATCTGCAAAATACCTTGGGATGCAGGATAGGGCCAGGAGGGAGACTGGAAGCTTCCTTCCCCACCAAAACCCTGCTGGTGGGCAGGGGGCACCACTTCCTGGTGAAATATCTCCCCAGGTAGGTGAAGGTGCTGAGTCAGGGCAAGCATCCCCACTCCCAGTGGGTGACTGGATGCAGGGTGGGAGCATTATCTCCGACTGGGCTTTGGTCTTGGCTTTCATGTCGGGTCCCATGTAGGCTGGAGGGGAGGAGTCTTTGAAATGCCACATCTCTCCCACTTTTCCAGGCTCCTACCTGGGGCCCCTCCCCACTCTGACAGGCAGTACTCAGATGATGAGGCAAGTTGAGCACCAGAAGTGGATGGAGGTTATTTTGGTGGGCTCTGTTTTAACAGAAATTAAGCATCTGAATTTAAATGAAGGAGATGAAGAGCCAGGGCAGCTAAGACTATATTTTCATAGTGTAAACAGTTGCAGAAGAAGATTAATGGCATCTGTGTAAACAGTTCATCGCAGCAGCGAGGGGTTGGGGTTTTTTAATAGTTAAAAAATACTAAGGATGGCTAGAGGCAGGAGACACTGTACTTCCCTCCTGCTCACACCTTCCACCTCCCCATCCATCCCACAGTAAATATTCCAGCCACCCTCAGCCCCACTCTCCCTTCTTGCCGTAAATTACATATTAAAGTAGCCTGGTAACTGAGCACTGGTTGCTGCGCGATAAGCTCCAGGAAATCGATATGTTTGCCATGTGCCTGCTTGTTTATGACACCTGCCTGCCGAGCAGTTGAGCAATGCTCCACGGGCCCGGGCTGCGCTCACGGGAGGGGCTGCAGCAGCACCAAAGGGTTTTTTTGCTCCCCAAGCGAAATGTTGCCCCGAGCTGCCTGGCAGCATCGTGTCAGGGGGGAAAAATAACAGCAGTGATGACGTTTGGGGTTGCAGAGCACAGGGAGGTGGGTAGGATCAGAGTGCGGGTCCCAGCTTTATCCAGTTTTGCGGCTACTCCAAAGGTTTCTGTTCTGCTTCCATTTGCCACCTCCACGGGTAGGTGTGGGAGCAGAGCCCAGGAGTTCAAACACTCGTTCTGTGCACCCCAGGCAGGGTGGTTTGCGCGTGAGGTTTGGCACCTTCAGAGCACCGCGAGGCAGGGACCGCGCGTGGGGGCTGTGGCACGCGGGACTCGCTGGCTGCACCCTGGCCCTCGGGGTGTGCCCCAGCCCCTCAGCCTGCAAGCTGCCAACCCCAACTCAGCTCAGGAACTGGGACAGCCCTCACTTGGCAAACTCTTCTCCTTGGCTTCCCAGCCCGAGGGTTCGGGTGCTTAGCCTGCACAAGGGTGGGTGCCTGCTCACGTCCCCCAAGCACCAGTGGGGCTTTGGGGTGGGAGCAGACATTTTTTTCTGAAATCCCAACTCAGCAAGCTGCAGTAATTGACCTTTTGACCCAGATACGAAGTTGGGAGGTAAAAGATACAGCTTGCAAGATTTTTATAAAACTGTTGACCTCTCACAAGATTAACTCAGAGATAATAGTAATTATCAACAGCTTATGGTGGGTCCAATCAATGGTGAACTTTACCTCCTGCCTAAAAATGAAGGTCGATGTTCTGCTGCAGCAGAGATAGCTGCCATGGGTGTTCTGTCAGCCAGTAAACATCCCTGTACAGAGGAAATCCCTGAACGAAGCATGTGTGGTTCCTGTACAAAAATGGACTCGTGGGATGGACTCAGTGCAGTGCCCAGGCATGGGGTTTGGGGATGCTGAAAGCTGCAGCTGAGCTTCAGCACAGAGCAAACAGCCTCCCTGGCACTGTGCTGGCACACCAGGACAGTGGCTCCCTTGGGACGCTTGGATCAGGGGAATGGACAAGGAGAGGCAGCACCCTGCTCCAAAAAGATGCTTCATTTTCCCAAGCTTTTGATCATGTGCTTTCACTTTTTATGTACAAAAGATTGTCTATTTAATTAACTTGAGAATGCAATTTCAAAACCACTAATGCTTTACACATGACAGCTTTTAAAATACAAGTAGTGTTCCAGTACTGCTCCACGCTCCCTCTGCCTCTTCTGGGTTGTTTTGGAGACAAATGAACAGGATTTGAACTGATTTGGGGTGTTTGATCTTGGGCTTGCCTTGTCAGTGTTCCTGGGCTGGCAGGAGCCCTCCCCAAGCAATGGCAGCAATTCCCTCCATGTCCTTGTCTTTTCCTGGACGTCACCTGTTGGTCTCCAGCCAACTGTACTGTGAGCTGGAGCATCTTTTCTCTGGCACTGGTGAGCAGGCCTAACTTCTGTTCCTTAAGCCTTGGGTCTCTATTACCTTTTTTTGGTAGAGCTGGTTTCTAATGGATGTGCTTCTGTGCACACCCTCACTTTTGACCCCTCACCTGAAACACCCTTCGGCCTTTCCAGGTTCATTACTTTTTACTAGGCATCTTTAAGTTGTCCTGAATGGATGAGGTGGGGGGATGCTGCAAAGGCTGGCCAAGTGGATGCAGCATGGTCAGCCCAGGCGATTATCCACCACCCTTGCTGGTGTGAGACCCCAGGGTGCCCTCACTGCAACCCCCACCCAGTGCATGGATGAGCCCCAGAGCTGACTCCTCTCACTTCCCTCACCATCAAGGGGGGTTGCAGGTGGCTCTGGGGAAACCCCCAATTTTCCCTCCCACGTGCCTTTCCCCCAGCCTGGCGCAGGGAAACCGGGTGGGAACCTGGAGGCGAGTCACTGGATTTCTTGTTAAAAACTTGCATGCACCACCCCCCCTTCTTTTTTCCCCCTTTATTTTTTGTAGCTTAGAAACCTCTCTTTGTGGCAGAAGGCTGGGAGGGTTTGAATGCCACATCCCAGCGTAGGAGGCTGACTGGGACCATACGGCTTTATCATTCATTAATTCCTGTGCTCATTCATCCCCCTATTTAAACTTCTCTGTAAAGACGGGAGCTACAGATGGTCTTTTGGTACCCGCTTTAGCCCTCAGCCCTCGGCCCCGACAAAGGGGTACAGAGGGAGCAGCAGAGTGTACAAAATATTTCCAACCATTAGAAACCGAGGTCTCATTCACCGGCAGCTCCTGTTTTGAAAGCGAATTTATGCGAGAGCATCGTAACCCTTGAGCCAGAGCACGGCCAGGAGTGTGGCTGCGCTCAGGGGCAGCATCAGCCACTTTTGCCTGTGATGATTTGGTGCCAGGTCACTGGTTTCCAGTTTTCTTTAAGAATTTGTTACTGTTATGATGCCAACATCACGCTCTGGTGCAGGAAGCAATGACCAGAGTGTGCCTGGCAGGGATGCTGCTGTCCCTCAGGTATCCCAGGGCAGCTCGTGCTGGGTGCTGGTTTGTCCTTGCTGTTTGCTGGCACAACAGCCACTGCATTCCCAGTGTGCCAAGGTTTTACACGTGGTGGCAGTGACATGCTGAGCCAGGAATGCACTGGGGCTGCAGTGCTGGGAGTGACACCTGTGACACCTCTGCCTGCCCGTGCCCCAGTCCCCACAGGTGTTTCGAGTTCCACAGGCACATTTAAATTCATTTAAATTCTCCCTGTGCTTTTGCCCTCAGGAAAGGTTTGCAGGGAGGCACTAGGGCTGTGGGGATGCCAGCATGCAAGGGGGTGGCAGTTGCACCCCTTGGCAGAGAAGGAATTGCCAGTGTCGTGGAGATTACGGAGCTGCTGGGGCACACAGGGGACATTTCCTTAACAAACAGACTGGTGGCTGCTGCCAAGGGGGCTCCAGACCTGATCCTGGGCGCAGCATTCATTGGCGTGCTCCATCCTTTCTTCGAGAAAGTCAGGACCAAAAGTTTTCTCATGGGAAAGCCAAATTCTGCGATCTCGTTTTTGCACATGCTGTGCTTAAATATTAACACCAATTGAGCAAATTGCCTTTTAACTGCCTTTATTTGCTTTCATTAACGGTATAATTTAAAAGCTCCCAAATTTGCATGGAACCTGTTGTGCATGTTGGGGAGGGGATGAGGCTGCTCATAAATGAATTTATCGTGAGCGAGCCTCCTTGGGGAGGTCCCACGGTGCCAGGATGGCTCAGCAACGCCTGGGCTCGGGACACCGCGTACTTTTGGCCGGGGCCAGGGGGAGTGGAACGTGTTGTCAGTGCTGGCGTCCCGCTCAGAGCTTGGCTCGCCCGGAAGGTATTTATTTATTTTTCAGCAAAACATGTCGTACACTGAGCAAAACTAATTATGTAGCGCTGAGGCAGCGTCTTCCTGTTGGTGCACCAGTACTGGAACCGGTGCAGGAGGGTAAAACTGCAGGAGAAGGTTGCCAGTGCCGTGCCCCTGTCACTGTCCCCCCAGCAGCATCTGCCTGCGTGGCTCTGCCATGAGCTGACAGGTTCCAGCGTGGTTCAGGCAGCGGCTGCTCGCTCCCTCTGCGCAGATGTTTGTGTGCTTTGGGAGCAGAGCCAGCTCGGACACGGTGGATGCAGTGCAGTCCCGCATGCTGCACTGTGCAGTGCTGACAGCTCCGCTCCGCCTCTGCGAACTCCTTTGACACCTCCCATTTCCATAGTCTTTCCCAAAAATACGTGTTTTCCAAGGGGGATTTTGCAGCTGGATGGACAGCAGTGGTCCCAGTCCCTGAGCTTCTGAGGTGCTTCCCTTGCTGCCACCTCGTCACCCTGGGCACCTGGGGCTCTCCCCAAAGCCCGGTGCAGTGCAGATACATTAATTTGCTGCCTTGACAAGGTGCATAATGTTCACTTCCCAACTTGTAATTGGAAATAATTAGTTCTTCATCCTCTCCGGGAACTCCTGAGGAGGCAGCGCAGACCTGGGCAAAGGCACAGGAGGAGACCAGTCCCTGGCTGGGAGAAACCTCTGGGGAATCCATGTGGAGCACGGTGTTTCCAGCCTGTCCGAGGGCATCTCTCCTGGTGGAGAAGGTCTGTGTAACAGCCCAGCATTACAGTTCCATTAATCAAAGACGCTTCCACTGCCCCTGTACAGCAACACGGCTGCTGCGCCTGTCCCTCCCTGGCAGCTCCCTAATTCATCTTCTCAGGGACGGGGATGCACTGCTGCTCCCCAGTTGTGCTGCCAGTGCTGAGGCCATTGCCTGTTCTCCTTCCCAAACTTCTGAAGCCCAGCCAGCATGAGGAATACTTTGGGAGAGTATCTGGAAGCCAGTGAGCACAGGGCAGGCAGTGTGCGCAGAGCGAAGGCAAGACCCCCGGTTGGACTCCTGCATGCTTGGGGTTCTCCCATCCCCTCTCCAAGAGAGGTGTCTCTGCCCATCCCCAAAATACAGGCATGAAACTCCAGTTTGGGCCAGACAGTCACATCCCAGGAGCCCGAATCAGCCCTCCAGGAAGGCACATGGCAATGCAGAGATCCAGGCGGTGGCAGTTTGGAATTGGGCATCCTTAATTCTAGCTACAAAAACGCAGTATTTTGGAGTTGCTAATAATAAGAAAGTGTTTTCATCAAAGCTTTATTCGTCTGTGTGCTGACATCTGGAGAGCTAAGATAGATATTTTCCTTAAGACTGTATTTCCAAGCCATGAGCTCTTCCCTGGCTGTTAATTAATCCTTTGTAGTTTAGCGACTGATGAAATCATGACTCTATGAAATTTTAATCCTTGCACTGTATAGGCACAACTGACATTATCAGAGGACCCCAGGTGTGGGCTTGAAATTAGTTTGTTGAATCTCTTGCATATTTGATTACCTTATAAAACTCCTCGGGATCCAGGCCGCTCACGGGAGCGGCAGCGTTTGTCTGCGGCTTGTGTCGATTCCTGGCTGCAGTTCCCAGGCGAATGAGCCAGGGCAGAAACCAGGGATGCACCAGGGAGGGGGCATCAGCATCATCAGCAGCTCCATAGGGAAGTGAGGGGTGGGAAGCATGTCTCCCTTATGGAACGGAGCAGCCAAGCTGTGGATTCATTCCATCTGGCACCCGGGGGCTGTTCCTACTCCTTGAAGGTGCAGTGCTCAGTGCAGGGAAGCAGCTCCTGGGCCCATCCCAGCTCATCCCTGCTGCAGCTCTGTGGGTACCAACCCGTTCCCGATGCATGTCCTTAGCCCTGTGCTTGGTTCATCAAAGAGAGTGGAAATTAAAACAAAATTCCCCCTACCTTAAAATTTTCCCTCTGGTTTAGGTTGCTCTGTGCTCCAGCACCCCAATAGCATATCCACTTTCCTGTCTCCCTGCTTTTGGCTCCCTGGGGACTTCTGCCAGTTCCTTGGGGCTTCAGGAGCTACAGGCTCCCCCTTTCCTGGGGAGCAGCAGAATGATGCTGCCTGGACCATCTCAGGACTGTTGTCTCTGGAGAGCATCCAATGCATCATTCTGAATGCTTTCCCTGTGTCACAGAATCCCAGAATAGTTTGGGTTGGAAGGGCCCTTAAAGCTCATCCAGCTCCAACCCCCTGGCTATAGACAGGGACATCTTCCACTAGCCCAGGCTGCTCAGACCAGGTGTCCCAACCATCCTGAAGGTCAGGAGGAAGGAGTGGCCGAGACCAGCACTTTGCTGGTGCTCCAATGGCACACGTGCTGCTACGGAAACCAGATGACGAATATATTTTTAAACTTGGAATCTGTGAACCGCTTATTATTTCTGAATTAGGAATCAAAACATCTGCATAATCACGCCACTGCTGCGGCAGATGTACTCAGCACGAAGGTCACTTTGCTGTTTTGCCGAGATCTCGTATGATTTTAAAGGAGCAGCTCCCCCCGTGCTCTCCTGACGCCTCTGACACCCGTGTCACGTCGGCTCAGCGCGATGCCCGGCGCAGCCCGGGGCCGAGGCTGCCCGGCACAGCAGCGAGCGCTCCTCTCCCAGTGCTCAGCACGTCGCTGTCACCAGATGCCTGAAGAATGGGATGATGATTTTGGACGGCGCATTAGCGCCGGTTATTCCGAGCAGGGCCGCGTGCGTTGCCACGCGTTAACCCCTCGGTGCTCGGCGCTCCTGCCCCGCTGTGACAGTGCGGAACCATGGAAGCGCTTGCGGCGTCTCCGGTATCCAGGCGGTGCAGCAGAGCTGCAGGGCCGATCCCTGGGCCGGCAGAAGCTGCTGACACCCGGTACCATCGCTCAGTGGACCTTCAGTAAATTGTGCAGTGGCTGCATTCCAAATTCCCTTTTGAAAGCTGCAGATCCACCCAGCTCTGGACCTGGGCAGCATCTGTGTCCCCATGGTCCTGCTGTGACAGACAGGGGAGACTTCCCACTGCCGGCTGCACCCCTTGGATGCAGCTGATGGTTTCCCATCTGTGTTTGTCCCACGTGGGGACAATGGACTCTCTTGCTTAAGGGTCTGGGACACGCAAAGGGAATGTTCTCATGGATAATGCTTTCTCCTGAGGAATTCCATTCAATATTGAATATCGAACATGGATCTGAAACCAGGGCCTTGGAATGAGTTTTAAAAAAAAATCTGTATGCTGCCCTTTTTGCTGTGGCCAGTTTGTCTTTTCCCAACCTGTGGAGCTGGAAGCATCGTTCAGGTGGGGTGCTGGGAGCAGCGGATGGGAGATGCTGCCACACATCCTTGGCCCTGGCCAGTGGCGAATTTTGAGAGTTGCTGCCCTTTGGCAGCATTTGTTGTGGGCAGGCTCTGAAAAAAGATTGTAATTGTACCTTTGGCGTTTGTGGCCTGGTTCTTGTCAGGTAAGGCAGGGCAGCAAGATCCTTTCCTTGGCTTTTTTCAAAGGGGAAGTGTTGGCATCGTGTGGAATGATGTCACTCTGCAGCATCTGGTTTGAACTCATAAATTAGCTCATGGTAAGTATAAATATTGTACAGGCAGGGAATTTCAGTGCTCTCTATTGATAGTTGTCCCCTCCCCCTGTTTGTTTGTTTGGGATTTTTTATATTTAACAATTCAGAAATAGTAAAATCTTTATTTCCAGCTCCTGTAAGATTTATTTATTTATTTGCTTATTTTTAGCAGCAGTGGTGGTTTGAGGGCAGGTTTTTGTTGGGTTTTTTTTTTTTCCTTCTTAATTTATTAAAGCAAAAGAAAGGTCTCAGCTCCCTTCCCCCTTCCCTGTGCCCTTAATAGCTTTCCCTGCTATTTTAATCCGCCAGGCTGGGAGCTGAGGCCAGAGCAGTGACTGCAGGAGCCGAGCCACCAGGACCATGGCCCGCGCGCTCCAGTATCAGTCACCGAGTGTTGTAAATGGCCATGTCAGGGTGAAACCACCCTCTCGGCAGCTCAGGTGTGATGCTGGTGTCAGGTGATGGAGAATGTGGGGTTTGCACTCACTTGGTGCCTGCTGACCTTGGCTTCCTGCTCTGTCCCTGCTGCAAATGAGATGTGGCACCACTGCCTTGATCTTAATAAAATAGATCGGGGATCAATCAATTTCATATTGATTTGCCCAGGCAAGGGAGACACTGGTGGAAATGGGGTGGCAGGGAGGGTTTTTGGGGAATGCAAAGTAGCACCGGTCCCGTTTTGGCTTCCCGGTGTCGAGTGCCGTGGTGGGGCTGTGCCGGCTGGCGGCTGCCCCTCTGCCAGGGCACTGCCGTGGTGGCCCAGTATAAATAAAATCAGAAGGCTCTCATAAAACTCCATTATTGCTGCGGCACAAAGTTACACCACTGGAGGTTTGTGCTCCCTGGCACTCGTGCGCAGCAATGAATATTTTATAGGAAAGGAAATACTTAGTGTCTGAATCTTTTTATAGCTCTGACACTCCCATGGGTGTGAGCTGCCCCTTGCACCCTCACCCTTCGCCAGCACTCACAGGGCTGAGCCTCTGCAGCATCCCCCTGCCCCACAGCATCCTCTGGTCCCAGTGTCCACAGCATCTGCTGGCCCCACATCCCTGCAGGTCCCCCTGTCCCATGGCACGGCATTTCTGGGAGGTACAGGGGAGCAAACCAGGGAAATGCAGCAGGATGGATGGGGGAGATCAGTGGGATGGGGGTCTCGACCTGATGCATGGGCATTAGGAGATGCAGCAAAGCTGCTGTGGAAGTCCCAAGTACAGATTTCCGTCGGCACAGGACTCTGAACACTGCACTTGTGTGTGTTTTTGCCTGGCTTTGGACTGGTCAGGACTCTGGTGTTTTGCTTGTATCGTGCAGCCTCCCAATTCCTCCACTGTGTTTCGTGTCCAAAATATGGATCAGGCAGGATGCGGGCAGGGATGTGCAAGTCCCTGCAGCCGTGGATCTCCCATGCCAGGCTGTGTTCCAGCCACACACTGCTCCAGGCTTGTCTCAGGGCTCACTGCTCCAACAGGTACCGAGTGAACCTCAGCTGCGCCCGTGCCTTTCCTCGGCAGCGAGCGGCTCTCGCCTCCCCTCGGTAGCCGGCCACCCTGCCAAGCTGTGCCCTGGCCCGGAGATGACAAAGTGCCCTTTAGTTAATTGCAGAACGGATCGCCTGGAGTTAAAAGTTCTGATTTATATGACTATGGCTCTAACTGCTCAATAACATGGACCCGTAATCTACTTTCATTTCAAACAGAAGGGTGATTTATGGGGCAGCATGCCGCTTTAGCTCAGAAATGAGGTGTTCAACATATGCTCTGTTGACATAAATTTGGAATTTATCGCTCCTGTCAAAACTGCCTGTTGGACAAAGGTGCGCATTAAGGCAATAAATGGCTTGGAATAGTTTTCTGTCAAATTTCCTAACCATTGTATTCACTCTGTTTGAGGGGAAAAATACACACTTAAAAGTAATCAAACGGCCAAGAGCCATGCATCTTGTTCAGCTTGGAGGGAGGGGACGGGAGGGGGTCTCCTCCTGCTTCCCAAAAGGGGTTGCAGGGAGGGGCTGGGATACGAGAGTTCCTCAAGTAAAGACGACAGAAGGCTGTTTTAGGCAGGGTTTTAGGCAGCCAGAGCAGATATTTGCTTGTGGTGGCAGTGGTCTTTAGGTACCATGGCTGCACCCTTACCTGCACCCCAGAATGCTCCACCAAACTCCTGCACCCTGAGATGCTCCACCAAGCCCCTGCATCCCGAGGAGTGGTCATCGGCGTTTGCCACCAACCCCAGCCTTTTCACACAAAGCACCCCATGGGGAAAACTCATAATTTTTACACCGCGCAGTCTCGCTGGAGTCGCCGTCCCTTTGAAGTGCTTTTTGTGGGGCATTTACAGGCCTTTTTAATTACCGGCAGCTTGCGAGGGGCCAGCCTCTCGCCCCGCTTTTGTTTGCTGGCGCTGGGCGGGGAGGGGGTATCGCTCGGTTTGCATTCTGCCTGGAGAGCCCCTAGCCAAAGCCCTGTGCTGGGGCTCACTTGGGAAGCTTGGATCCGGCCCTGGGACTCTGTGCCACGGGCATTCTTGTTGCCCTGGACATCCTCATCGCCCTGGGCCACCCTCTGTGCAGGAGCATCCTCTAGTGATATCTCACAACCTAGAGGCTTTGGGTGACTTTGTTTCCATGCAGTTCAAGTGGGATGCTGAGTGGGAATTAGAGGGAAACCCTCTTTTCACAAAAAAGGCGCTTTTTCCGCTTGCCTCTGCTCTCCACCCCATGGGTGCCTTCTCAGCTGATGTGGTTGTAGGGACCTTGCAGCAGAAAGGAACCCGGTTTCAGCCTCAGATTGGAATAATAAAGCATGGTTTATCTTTTGGCACAGAGTTTGGGCAGCACTGGGATGTATTTTAACGCCCTTCACTCCCCCGCCCCCTCTTTCTGGAGGCACAACTTCAGAAGCACATATTGATCTTTCTCCTCAGATCTTAACAGCCCGAGCAGCCGTAATACCTTGCTTACATCTGCCAGGTTTTTGTGCAGTTTTGCAACATCTCCTTAATCCGGCAAGCAGAAATAGAACATTTCAATCATATTTCGCTACCGGGAAATGGAACAGATAAAGCGCTTTAAGACCTTGTTGAAAGGGACTGTGCAAGATGGCGAGTGATAAGAACGTCCTAGAAGCAGGCGCTGAGCGGAAAACTTTTGTTGCCGCTGAAATTTGTTGATAGAGATATTGCAACTAAATTACTCACTGAGCACCCCTGTGCCCCCTTGAAACAATGCAGAGAGGATGTGACTTGGGGACATCGTAGCGCCCTGGGCAGTAGCAGGTGCGGATTTCCAGGGCACCCTGGCACCTGTGGGGTTGGGGTCTCCTCATTTCGTTGTTTCTCCACTCTGAGCTGGGAAGATGGGAGAAGAGGTTGTGCTTGCCATAGGTTTGGGAGATGGAAAGGAATGAAACTTGTTCTGTTTCTTGAGACTCACTTAAAAAACCTCCAAACCTCCATGTTTTACTTGAACCAATTAACCAATTAGACTGTAATTCAGGGAAAAGGCATTCTGGCCTCAGAAGGGGCAGTGTGGATCCAGAGTTTTCCGTGCTCTTCCTAACAAAGTGGTTCTAACCCAGCGTTAAGCACAGGAGCGAGCACAGCCCGAGCCAGGGAGTGTGACAGGCATGTCCCAAATTAAAAATGCAAAATGAGAAGGTTGTCACTTATTGAGCTGCTCGTTGGCAGCAGAGCCCTGTCAGGAGGCTGGTGTTTTATTTATTTTTGCAAGGCAGATAAATCCTTTGGATTGTAAACCTTCTTGGCCTGAATTCGTGCATGACTCCTAATCCTCTGCTATGACACAGTGAATTCAGGACAAGCCTGATTAATAATTACATTATACAGCAAAGTTGAGAGTTGAAACCAACTCCCGCTTCTTTCCCTTCTGCTCTGCAATGTTCACTCACTGCTGAACATCACTGGGTCTTCTCCTGCTCTGACTCTTCCCGTGCTGCTATTCAGTATCCTGCAAGGTGGGATGCAGGGCTGGCAGCCAGGGAACAAGCCCCTGAGCCCATGGGGCGGGGGTGGTTTGGGGCTCCAGGCTCTCTGCAGCAGTGAGGGGTGATCCTGCTTGGAATCAGAGCACAGCAGCTCAGCGCCAATAAAACTTACACCTCAGGGGAAGTACAGCAGCAGCTCGCAGGCACATGGTCCTCGCAAGCCTGCACAGCTGGGGCTGAGCCCTCCCACGAGAGGGTCCACATCCAGCCCTGGACAGGACCATTACTGTTTTGTCTTTGGCAACAGGGCAATAGAAATACTCTCGTCCTGCTGCGGCACAATGATAAATGGTGGCTGAGATCAGAGGTCAGCACGCAGCTATGGGCTGTGTTACTCCTCAGCACACACAAATACTTCTCTGTTTACAGCATCCGATGTTGAAACTTCACACGTGCTGCTGTCCCGAGTCCTGCCCAGCCACAGGTCTGAGTGGTTCATGGTGACTGAGGGCTGGTGGGCAGCAGCCCATGCATTTGGGGCTCAGGGGCATTGATCAGCGTGGCTGTCCAGCACAGAGCCAGGTGGCTTTGTAAAGAGTCTGTTTGTCACCAGTGGAGGTTGTGAAATAAAGCAGCAAGCCCCATTCCACATGTTCCAGGCATCATGTCCCTCCACGCCAGAGGCTGTCGTGGGGACCGAGCCTCAGGGTGCTCCCTGCGGGGTGGTGAGGGCTGAGCAATGGCTGGTCCCAAAGGGGAGGGGAAATGGGTCTGGAGGGGCTGCCAGGGGCAGCAGCAATCTCTTGGGAAGGAGATGGGATTGGGTTGGGTTCACTGACAGTTGTAGACTTGGACAGTGCTCCTGTAACACTGCCTGTTAAAGGTCATTCCACTTGGTCTAGATCTTGGTTACCCAAAGACAGAACATCAATATCTTCACATCAAAGAATGGGCAAGAGTGCAGAGTCTGGCCACTAGCACCTGTTGCTGTGATCAGTGCCCGTGGCCAGTGCCCTGGGCAGAAAGGCCCCTCCTGGGCAGCAGCATGTGGGGGATGCTCAGCCCCCCAGCACGCTGTGGGGTGGGAGACGCAGTCGGAGGTTGTGCAATGCCGCCTGGGCGTAGCTCGGTGTGTACCTGGGGCTGCCAGGAAACAGTGAGTGGCATGTTTCCTGTTTGCGAGCTGGTGGTTGTGTTTGTTGCTTGTGATTTGTGTCACTCTGAATTTGGATGGAAATTGGGATTTGGTTAGAAATGCGCACAAACAACCTCTTAAAGTGGTTGGGGTTTTTTTTGGAGTACAGTGCCTTTTTCAAAAGCACTCAGAACATGGGGAAGGAGTTTGCCAACACAGACTTTGCCTTAACTCCAGACTTCGGATGTATCAGGTTTATTAAAAGACTCCAACAATAGCAACAATGACAAACACTGATGGGGAGAGGGTTGTCTCCTCAGTCCTGGGGTGTCACATGGGACCCCCCGTCCATGCCCTCCCTGCAGTGCTTCTCAAGCCAGCACTGACTTTGGGCAATGTGTGAGTTGCAGGAAGCACCAGGCGGTTTCTCACTGTTGTTTTGGGTCACTTTCCCCTCATCTCAGGACTAACCCTTCTTTGTTCTCCCCTAGGAAGCTGCACAGTGGGATGAAGACATACGGATGCGAGCTGTGCGGGAAGCGGTTCCTGGACAGCTTGCGGCTGCGAATGCACTTACTGGCTCACTCAGGTGGGTTGGGAGGGCTGCCGGGCTGGGGATGGGGGCTGCTCTGGGTGTCCACACAGGGATGCTGCGGCTGCCCAGCTCACACGTCTCCTCTACAGCAGACACGTGCAGAGCCGGCTGCACCCTTCCCCGGGCAGCACACGCTGCAAACTTGTTCTCCAGTGCCCAGTAATTTGATTTATTTAAATTTTCTTTTTTGGAGTTTGCTTTCAATTCCTTAATTGTGGAAATATTTTCCAGACTAAGCAGCTCGGAATAACAAACTCTACATGCCACGCAGCTGCTCATGGTCAGCCCTGCTCATAGTGTGAGCATTGCCTCCACCTCGGGCCCCCGCCACAGGTTCGTTAGCAAAACTGCAGAATTAGGTGTTCTCTGACTAATGAATCCAAGTAGCAGGTTCACAGGCTGCAGGGCCTTTAATTAAATAGATAGCGGAGGGCCGGAGTGCTGCACTGGAGGGAAGACTTGTGCTCTGCAAGTCCATGTCAGCTGATGTTTCCCTTGGGGGTGCAGTCTGGCACAGCTGGGGGCCTGATGTGGGGAACTGGAGACAGCCAGGGACCCCTGGGCTCGGACACGGTCGGGAGCCTTTGTTCCTCCTGCACCAAGGACAGGTCTGCGGGGGTTGGCAGGTACTGTAGCCACAGATCTGCTTGCACATAGCATGGCAGGGAAGCTTTTATACACTTTTATCTATTTTTTACCTGTTTTCACTTTTTGTTTCCCCACTGCCTCTCATTCCTGGGGTAGGGGGGCACTCCATCTGGCGAGGTGCTGCTTTCTGTTTTTTGGGTCAATAGACCCCACCCTGACCCCATCCCCATCTCACCATTATTTATTTGGGCCAGGCACCAGCTCCTCAGGGTGCCCACAGACAGCAGCAGGTTGCTGGAGGAGGTCCCTGGGATGCTGGTCCCCCTGAGTGCTGGGGTTAAGGGTGCTGGTCCCCCTCCAGGACTGGGGTTAAGGATGCTGTTCCCCCCCATCGCTGGCGCACACGGCTTGTGTTTGTTATGGTCGTGCTGGCTCACAGCCTGTCCCTGGCAGGCAGCCAGCTTTGTGGGTACAGTATGTACAGTGAACACTGAGCCAAGCTTGTCATCGCACAGGATTAAATTTTTTTTTTTTTTTTTTTTTTGTAAATCCGGCAGGGGGGGCGGGGAGAGCGCTGCCTCGAGCTCGCAAACAGCCGCTGTGAATTCCAGCGCTGTTATTTATTAAAGCAGGAGACCTTTGCACCTCTTCCCTCGCCTCCCCCCCGCCACCAGCCCTGGGCACAGCGAGGTTGTGCTGGAGCAGTGGTGCGGGGCTTGTTTTCAGCTCTGAGGGCAGCTTTGCCTCCACACCAATGGACCGTGTGTTTGCAGTGGGGTGGCTTGTGCCCCCTGGCACCCTGCTCGAACCCCAGTGCCAAAGGGTGTCAGGGGGTTAGCTTCCCCACCCAAGTGCTGGTGAGTTATGGTAAAGGTTCCTGTTGGGACCTGGTTGGGGACCAGCCCTGGGGGACTGTGGTGCTCTGTGTCAGGGTGGGCTGGGCACTGTTGTGCTGCAGCTTTGCAGGTGCAGGGTAAATACTCGGCCCCATGTTGACTCTCAGTATAAAGCATAAATGTAAATCCTTTAATGCCATGAAAAGTCTTTCCCTACCTGCTGCCCGCTCTGGCAGGCAAGCTCTCAGAGACCTCTAAGGCTGATGTGGAAAGCTGCTCCTCTCCCAGAGAAGCAAATTGTCAGGGAAGGCGAGGTGGGAGACCAGCTTGTCAATTCTGTGGTTCAGAGCACCATTGGTTTGACCAGCACTGATCCCAGCACTGCTGCTCCCTCAGTTGCATCCTCTCCGGAGCTGATGCTCAGTGGGTACTCATTCTCAGCCTGGGATGCCGGTTACTCAATACCTGCTGTGAGCTGTGTTTGTTCCCCAGGATAGGGAGGAAAGGGGGTTTCTGCCTGTCCCCGCTTGCTTTACCTCTCCATCCAGCAGAAATGGCTGCTGTGGAGATGGCTGTGTGCCCCTTCTCCACTCTGGGCTGGGAAGAGTGGGACTAGCCAATTGCAGCATGGGCAATGTACGGGCAGCAGCCCTGCAGACCCCTGCCCTGTTGCTTCGCACCTTCCCCACCTAAATATGCTCCTTCATCATCAGGAGAGGGAGAGGAAAGACCCAAGGTCCTGTTGGGTTATGGATAAGCTCTCCAGGAGCAGGGGTTACTCTGAGAGTGGAGTCGGATGTGCTGGGCGCCTCAGACAGAGGGGAAGGGCACATCCCACCCTTGCCTCTCTCTGCCCAGTGGAAGGAGAGGGGGCTCACCCCAGGCCGTTCACCTCCGCCGAGCACTGCCCCCTGTGCCCCGGTGTCGCGTTGCCCCGCGCGGGTGGATGTGCGGGGCGGAGGTGCGGTGACCGCGGCTCCGGCCC
>VZTN01009325.1:441732-459123 GCA_013400515.1 Erpornis zantholeuca
CTGGCCGGCGTCCCGAGCCCGGTCCCGGGTGATGTCAGCGGCCTGCCGGCAGGTCTGGATGTTCTGCCAGCGTTCCCGCGTTTATGATCATCCGCAGATGTGCATCCAAGAACACACTGTACCCACAGCAGAAATTAATGCAGGCTTGACTGCCGGCCAAGCCGCGCACACGGGGGAGAGGAAGAAAGAAAACAAAAACTGTTTAATGCTGTTTATAAATTATACACTGGCTGATGAAAAATACATTTCTCTTAGGCTCCCCCCCACCCCCCATCCTCTCTGCCTCAAGAGCCTAAGCTGAGACCAGAAAAATATGGTTTGCTTTTTAGCTCCTGTTTTGGCCGGGTTCCTGGACCTGGCCGCTGGGTTGAAGCCAGCTTCTTGCTTCTCCCCGCCCTCACCTGATGAAATATGTTTATTTTTCACCCACTGTCTCTCACCGCTCCCTTGGTTTGGCCGCCCCTTGTTATTGACATTATTGGCATTATTGACATTATTGGAGGCAGGGTGCAGCGCGGGGTGCCAGGACCCCTCACACCTGCCCAGCACATCCGATGTCCGTCCATCCATCTTGTTCCCTCACAATGTCCGTGGCCATCGCCACCCGCTTGATTTCTGCTGGAGGAGCAAAAGTTCCCAAACTTCCCCCAAGGTTGTTGTGCTGGAGACCCCCCCTCACTTGGGCTGGGGGGCAAATGGGGCAGGAGCCCCCCCGTCCCTGCCCACTCCTGCCCGTGCGCTCGCCAGCCGTTTACGCAGCTTTTGTGTTGTTTTTAATACCGCTAATGTTTATCATTTGCCCAACAGGCTTGACAGATTTTGTTTCCTGTCGAGCGGCGGCGGTGGCGAAACCCCCCCGGTTGCCAAGGAGCCGCCTCCCCGCACCGTCACGGGCTGATTTGGTATTCCGCACGGCGCCCCGCCGCATTTCTGTATGCAAGACAAAGTGTTTTGATGGAGGACGATTGCAGGAGTGTCTGGAGGCTGTTTGGAGTTTTATGGGCTGTGCAGTACGCGCCGTGCTCGCTCGCCGCGCGGGGCTGCCGGGGATGGGGTCTGTCATTTTTTCCCTGTGGAGAGGATGCTGCTGGAAAGAGTGGCACTGGCAGGGGCAGCAGGAAAGGGGGTTATGTAAAAACCTGACAGTTTGGGATTCCAAGTTTAAAATCTGCATTTTAGTTATTATTTTTTAAATGAAAATAGCCCCTGCTCCACCAGTCCCTGTGTGGTGCAGGAGCTGGTGGCACTGCCTGACCAAGGGTGGGTGATGGTGTTGCTGCTGGCCACCACCTCACTCACCCCCAAGCCCCTGCACCACCACTCCAGGTGCTTTTCCATCGCTCTCCAGGGCATCCCATGAGATGCTGCCACAGCATCCCTCTCAGACACATCTCAGGCACTCCAACTCAAGGTCCCTCCTCGCTCTGTAATGCCCACAGCTCACTGTTCCTTATATCAGTTATTGCCTTTCCATGGCACCTTGGCAAGCAGCAGCTGAAGCTGGCTCTCCAGGCCTGCTCTGCAGCTCCATCTTTTCCCGGTCCTTCTTGGGTTTCTCCTCTGTATTTTTTTAGCACAGAGATTTTCATGACTCTTCCACTTGGGTGAAACAGGGGAGAAGGGAAATAATACCAGTAATAATAATAATAGTAATAATAATAATAATAATAATAGCAATAATAAAAATCCAAAAGCAGCTTGATGTGGGCAAAAGAAGAAAACAAGAGAATGGGGTAGAGAACAGGCTAAATTTAAAATTGTAATTGGCTGACTTCCACAGGCTTGCGGGTGTTTTAATGACTCATAATAACTTCATTTAAAACCAGCTGAGCAGAAAATAGATTGGAGAGGAGCCTCAGGCCATTATGGATTTGTTTTTTTTTTTGACAAGCTCTGTTTTCGGCAGCCAGGAAGGCACTCGCAGAGGGCTCGGCTGCTGCGCTCCCCGAGTTGGTGGTCTGCCCAGCAGAGATTGTATAGAAACCGGGCTGGCTCTTCTCTTTTTTTCCCTTTTTTTTTTTTTTTTCACTGATTAAAAATAGATGCCTTGAGGTATTATTTTAGCATCACTGTGGTTTGGTGATTTTTTTCTTTGCACTTCTGATGTGGTAAACGGAACATAAATAAAATTGTTTTTGAAATTACTGAATTAATTAGGTAGTAAAGCAACAGCAGTGCATAAATTTTCTTGCCAATTTTTTTTAATACATAATTCCCCCCCATACCTCTATCTTCTCACCAATTACAGCCTGTTAATAATATATAATCCCAAATTTTTATTAATCCCTTCTACTGAGGGAGGGGATGTCACATTCTATTGATGGGGCCATTGTGCCGAAACAGCAGCAGGGAAGGCTGGATCCTCCCCCACCACTCTCCTCACCAATTTCCCATCTTCCTCCTCCCTTAGCCATCTTCCTCTTCCTCCAGAGGATGCTGGCAGCCCCTCTTTTTCCTTTATGCCTTCTCTTTTCCTGAGCTAGAGTTCAGAGTGCCTCTTCCATAGTCCCATGGAAGTTTCTCCTCCCCAATAAAGTAATTAAGTGATGGGCATTGGGAGGGAGTGTTGGGATGAGAGTGGCTGAAACAAGATGAGCTTTGTCATCCAGCCCACCGAGCTAAGCCTGGCTGGTTGGGAGGGAGCTGCAGCCCCTGCCTGTGTTGTGATCCATGGGGCATCCTGCTCCCGAGGGCCGCCCCACACCCCAGCAGCCTGTTCCCTCACATTTCTTGGAGGGGAAATTAAATAATAGAATCATAGAACTGTTAAGGTTCGAAAAGACCTCCAAGACCATGAAATCCAACCTGAGTTCTGCCCCTCCTCGTGGCATTGCTGGGGGCACTGCCGACCTGGGGAGCTCCAGCCTTGCTTGGGGGCACATTGGGGGCGGCAGTGACTGCGCAGATCGCACGGGATGGAACAAGCAGTGGCTCCTCACCCGTTTGCACCAGGGACCTTTATTAGGCAGGGGTTATAAATTCGCTTGTGTGGATATAAATGTGTGGCAGGGGGGTTGGTGCCAACAGCACAGCTCGCACCGAAACACGGCCGATACTTGGCAGCACGCAGAGTCCCATCCCATCCCATTCCATCCCATCCCATCCCATCCCATCGAGAAGATCATCTGGAGGCCGCTATATATTGTAGGCGATACGAGGCGCTGGCTAAATATACCCTGCCCAAACCCGCGCGTGCGCTCGGAAAGGCTGATGGTGTCTGCTTAAAGCGGGGAGAAGAGAGCCCTGCCATGAGCTCCCTTTCCAACGTGTCCTGCTCCCTTTCATAACAAACAGCAAGCCATGGTGGTTTTTTTCTGAGCCCTGTTATAATAAGCTCAGATGTTGGATGACATTTTCCCGGTGACTCACATAGTAAAATTAACCTTGAACTATTTACATATTCAATCGCCGCCCTCCTCCTCCTCCCCCTCCCCGCCGGCGTGTGTACATTACAGGAATTCTGGCTCCGTATCAGTTTTTGTTTTGCTGATGAGAAAAAAAAAAAAAAAGAAAAAAATTCCCCCGGCCTGGAGTACACATCTACTTGAGGGAAAGAACACGCAGTCCTGGCCTTTGGAAATTGGCAGGCGGCGTGCTGTTCCCGCGCTGATAAGAGGTACTGTAAATAAAACTGTACGGCAGCGCCTGCTGTAAATGCCCCGCGTCTGTACTCATTGTTCTGACAGCTCCAGCTTTTTTTGGGTCCGCTGTTTTGGTACACACTGTGCTTCCTTATGTAAGCCAGTGCGCCCGGCTCCTCCCTGCGTTCACCCTGTTTATTTTCGCCTCGCCAGGAATTTTTCCTCGCCCCCACCTCCGCCCGCCCCCCAGCCAGATGCTGGCCGCCTTTGCCTCGCCTGGCTGTGCCTCCCCGCGTCTCTGCAGACCCTCTGGCCACAGCTTGCGGAGGGCACTGGCACGTCTCTCCTCCCCACTGATCCCGTGTGGAAATGGGGGATTTAAAAGCAAACCCCGTGTTTAGCAGGACCCTGCTACATCTCAGCCTGCAGATGCAGCAAGCCCCTCCGAGCACAGAATGCCCAGGATTGCCGGTGCACAGCTGCAGGGAGGGGGCACACGGCAGTGGCTGCCCTGCCCGGGGAGAACCTGTTGCTGCCACAGTTGTTGCATCCTCACAGATCGTGGGTTGCCATATCCTCATGGATCACACTTTGCTGCGGTGGGGCCGGCGGAGCTCTGAGTGGCGATGGAGAGCCATTGCCTTGGCAACTGCCGGCTGCGCGTTGCCCGCGCCGTGTGCCGAGCGGAGGGCAGCCCGCGCTGCTGCCCTATCGATCCGGCCCCTCGCCGCCCTGGCAGCTTCTCCCCATCCCAGCACCTTCATGGACACACTCTTCTCCCTGCTGTGCCTGGAGGGGGCACCTCCGGCAGTGCCCGCATCCCCGGGATGTCCCACATCCCCGATGGCATCCGGGCGCGTGGTCCCTTGGCTGGTGGCAGGTGCGAGGGAGCCACCCTGGAGCACCCCAAAGTTTGGGTGTGTTTGCCCCTTTGGAGCAGGGCCGGGTGCTCTTGGGTTGTTTTGAATGCAAACTTGACATCGCAGCGAGGGCGGCGGTGAACAACATATGCACAGTAAACAGGCAGACTGTCATATTGATTAACAGATGAGACCTCTATTATCGATCAGCTCTTGGCAAGAAAATTTATCACTTTTAATTTCGCCGCTGCCAAATATTTCTGCCTGCGAGCCAGCCGTTACCGAGACAATTTAAAGGCAAAGGAATTCTCTTTTCGAAGTGTCTCGTGATACCTCTCTCCCTATCACCTTCTCTGCCCACCTTTCCCCAAATCCCACCCCGACAGTGAGACAGAGGGCTCAGTGGGGTAGGAAGGAGGGGGGAGAGGCAGTGTGGACCCCTGAAAATGGGCAGCACAGCATTCTGCACGGCAGTGCCTCCGCCTTGAATGCTGCTCTGTCCCATTCAGCTCCTCACAACAGATGAATCAAAGCTTGAAATGGGGCCGTGGCTTTGTCCCACAATGCTGTTGGATATGGTGTGTCATTAATCTGGTTTCATCTGGAAGTTACTTATCTGCTGCTGGGCATCCTGGGTTTTTCCTCATTCAAACTGGCAGCACATGTTGATAGTAATTTTCTAAGAATTTCCCCCAATCTCACATCTCTTTCCAATAGTCAAAGATGCCTCTGAGCTTCTTGCTCGGTTGTCCATTCCAGCCACACCCCTGATCATGTGCATCTTTGGGTACTGGCAGCAGCATCCATGATGGGAAGGGACAGGAAACCAATTGCAATTGGATAAGTTACAGTGGTAATGAAATGCATTGATATTTAATGATTTTTTAAAAAATAATAACTTTTCCTGGCAAGCAGCTCTGTATTTTGCTGTGATGTGCAAGGAACAGGAGCAGAGGACTGAATGAGGCACTGCTTTTGCTGGCTGCACAGGGGACATTAAACATGAAACCCCTCCATGGCTCTGGTCCTGCAGTGTTAATGGCAGCAGCAGTGTCCATGTGCACGTTCAGGTGTGGATCTTTCTGTCCCTTGAATAATCCTCCTCTCCCTTTTCTCTCCCCAGCGGGTGCCAAAGCCCTGGTCTGCGATCAGTGCGGCGCCCAGTTCTCCAAGGAAGATGCCCTTGAGACGCACCGGCAGACACACACCGGTACGTGGCCCTCCCCTTCACCCTTCACTTAGGTGCAGGATTTAACATTTGGGCTGCCTTTTCCACCCTTTGCCCAACAGAGAGCTGGACCCTCTGCAGCTCCTGCCTCTGCGCTGCCCAGGCAGCCCCAGTTCCTCTTACACTAAAGCACAGGTTTAGGCAGCAGTTGGTGCAGTGCTGTTACGCCATTGCTCAGCATTAACATGGGAAACAATGGCAGAATAAACATGAGGTCCTTTGTCCCCTTTGCAAGCAAAGCCTGTCCCTGTCCAAACACCTCCCAGAACTTGGTTTCTGCCATATTTCTGCTCTGGCACTTCCCAGCCCTTCAGTGGTGCTACCACTGAAAGGATCTCTTTCAGCCTCTTGCAAAGGCTGCCATTCCTGGGAAAGGTTTGCATGGGGGAATTCACAGCTGGGCAGTCCCAGGTGGAGCCTTTCACCCTCCAAATCTAGACTGGAGCAGGACAGAGCACCTGCTCCTCCTGTGCTATATCAGGAGTGGTTTAACCGAGCACAGGTTCATCTTTCAGTGCTGAAAGCCCTGATAAATGCCACTGGCAATGAGCTTGTGCTCAGGGCTGGCACGGAGAACCTGGCCAGCTTCACACTGGGGCTGTGAGGATCGATGCAGAGTGCTGTGTCACCAGGCAGGAATGGCTTCGGCTGTCACCCGGTCATGGAGCTGTGCTGACCGAGCACCAGTCCATAAATCCTAAAGTACTTGCCCTCTGTGTCCATAACCATACAGCTGGAGGCTGGGTTTTGCCATTCCAGGTCTGCTTGGAAGCCCTGTATGCTGTAGGCTGAGGAGAAGGGCTGTGAAGGGGCAGCCAGCACAGTGAAGGACTGGCTGAACAGAGCTGAACAACCCAAGCCCAGGCAGGGTGTTCAAAGTGGCCAAGCAAACAACAGCTAGGTCCCCCTTTCCTTCTGTTTCCCAGACCCATTGAGCATCTTGGGGTGACCAGTGGGAGCCCAGCCGTGGAGCTCAGTGATGCCTGCACCCAAAACCATCCTGCAGATGCAGAGCAGTTTGGCTCAAAACCCTGACACACCTGTAGGGATTAAACCCCCTTTGGTTGGTGAATCCTTGGGGCTGGACTGTGCCAAAGCTTAAAGGGCAATGGGCAACCAGAGCAAGGGGACTTGGTGACCCAAGGGGAGCTTGTCATCACCACCTCCAGCTGTAAACATGGAATAGAGGGGCTGGGTTGGGTGGCCAAGGCAGCCAAAATGAATTGCTTCCTCTTCTCTGCTGGCATGGAAAGCATCCCTCCCCTGCCTTGCTATAATTAACCCCCTTCCCAAATAACAGCATCTCCCAGAACGTGTTTGTTATGGGCATCCCCTCTTCGCCCTTAGCTGCAGCTTGGCTGGCAAAAGACCTTCCAACTTTCCAGGTAAAAGAAATACATAACCCTTTTTGGTAGAGGCCTTCAGGGATGGCATCAAAAGCTGAGTAGGGTGTCTGGTACAGGCTGACTAAATCTACCCACATTACTCAAAAACAGTGTTCAGGGGAGATGTGGGACCTCTCCACAAGAGCTTTGTGCAGGGCATGAATGGTTCTTGGGGTTTCCTTTCCGCTTAGGGTGCTATTTCTCAAGTGGACTGTCTTCCCACTGCCCTCCCTCCTGCTTCGAATGACGGTAGCACAGAGCCAGGCTGTTGTACATGTGCTGCATCAAGCACCGTTCATCTCTGGAGCAGAAAACTAACACCCTACTCCCTGAGGCAAGGCAAAAAACAAGAATAAATACAAAAAAGTAGTTCCTGCTTGTAAGCACAGCGCTGGCAGTACAGTGTGCAGTGCCATCGACACGGGGCCGAGACGCCCTCTCCGGGTGTGCGCTGTCCTTGGCCCCTGTCCCGCCGCAATAGGAAAAGCAGCAACTGTTTTGGCTCATCTGGCAGCAGCACAACCTTGGTGCTGGGGGGGAGAGCATGGAAAATTCCTTACCCTTCTCCTCAAATGTAGAGGAAAAAACAGAATGCATTGAGATGGCAGCCTGAGTACCCCCAGGCAGCCCTGCTGGGAGTCAGGATGTGCACACGAGCGGTGCTTGTGCTAACGGGTTTTGGGCTCGTGCCAAAGTTTATAAATATCAGAGGTGACTCGTCTCGAGTTTCCTCCGGTGTGCCAAGGCAGTTAGCGCACGGCAGCCGGTGTCAGTCAGCGGGACAGCACAGATTTACTCCTGACCCAATTTCACGTGGGCATGATCGACACCTAATACAGAGCATGTTTGCTTCGGCAGGTAGTTGGCTTTTTGATTTGTGGGGTTGGCATACCCCTGGCCGCGTCGCCAAGGATGTGCAGGACCCTTCACTCTCCCTTGCCCACATCCCCTGGGAGCATTCCCTTCCTATGTACCATCCTTGCATCCCTCATATCCCTCTTATCCTCTGCCCTGAGATACCAGTAGCAGAAAAGAGTTAATAAAACCAACATGTAACTGAAAATTGAAAAGCTCTATATTCTCCCCCCTTTTCTTCCCCCCAGTTTTTTTTCTTTTGCTGGGATGTTGGTAGCGTTTTGATTTAATAGTTGGCCAAACACAAGGGTCTATTTTATTCAGAGTTTACAGGCCTCAGGGCTGTTATTCCTCCAAATTTAATAGCATTGAAATTGCAGGGTTGGTGATAATTTGCCTATCACTTTCTGCTCTCCCATTGATGTTTATTGTCAGCGGGATGGAATCTCAATCCGATTCACTTAGATAACATGTCTGTTAAACATTTAGATAATTGTGCCATCATTAACTTGTCACATTATTTTAGAGATTCAAAACAGTTGTGCAGTATAAGCGGAGGTACAAAGGGAGAAAGATCTGGCGTGTGAGAGCAGGAACCCAGGAGCAGAGGTGCCAGGATGCCCCCACACTGGGTCCCGCAGCAAGTGTTGCTCAATGACCACAGAGGGATTTTTAAAAATTTTTAAATTATTTTTGTGTTATATGCCAGAGCTCTTGGTGTTTTTTCATGGAAGAGCATCCCAGAAACCCCTTTACTGGCTTGGGTTTGCCAAGGGATGCGTGGGAGCCTGGAGGAGGTGGAGGGGGCACTGCGCCGGAGCTGTGCTGTCACACGGGCACACGCCGCCCCTGTTCTTGGCAAATGTACATTGAGTCCAATTTATTACATATTTGTCTTAATCTCCTCACATTTGCTTTGCTTCCTCTGCCTCAAAATGGTTCCAGCCCAAAACCTGGCAGTGATGCTGCAGATGTATGACACACTGCTTCTTCCAGTGTGGAAATGACAGATTTTGAGCAAGTGGAACGTAACACGTGAGTTTGGTGATGTGAGCTATAAATCACACTGAAACACAAATTCTGTTTGCCTCACACTCAGTGTGGCACTGCGATTAGTGGTCAGGCCAGCGCTCTGCTTGGATGCTGGTATGACTCTGCCAGTGGCTGGGGCTTGTCTCCGTGGTGCCACTGGCCGAGTCAGCCATCTGCAATGTCCCTGCTCCAACAGCAGATTTGGGAGATGCTGTTTGTGGCTTGTCCTGCTGCATCCTCTTCCATAGCTTGATCAGAGCAATTCCTGGCACAAGCAGCCAGCACAAGCAGTTGGCACACTTCCTAACCAAAACCAACCTGACGTCTTTCTGGGCTGCCTGTGACTTTGTGTCACTGTTTCACAGGACTCAGGAGGGGTTTCTGAGAGCAGCCCAATGAGGCTTTGGGGGGAAATACCTCCGGATCGTGCTTTTCTCCATAGCTAGAGACAATGCACTGTAGTATTAAGTATGCTTAGAGGTAATTATCCCTCCCGTGCTCGTCTTGGCTCCTCAGTCCCGCAGGGGGAGGGAGTGCCAGGAATGCTGTGCTGGGATGGACAGCTGATGCTTCGCAGATTTTCTGTTGGGTGCAAGAGTGGATTTTGGATGCTCAGGTGCTGGCCCCAGCTCACAGAGGGTCTGGGGGCAGTGGGTCCTAGGGGCACAGCACAGAGCCCCTTTGTCTGACAGTAATGTCCTGTGACAGCGCTTGAAATCTGAGTCCTGGCGCGCATTCCTGCGGCCAGGAATCTCCCTGCCTCCCAAACCACGGCTGCCTCTGCCACCTTGACAGCAAATGGCAGCAAGAATTCCCTGTACTCCTTGGTGCGCACGTGGGGAAATGTGATGAGGCCAGTCATTGTGCAGGCTGGTGGGTTCGCCAAAACAAGCGAGGAGATGGGAGCGTGGCAGAGCCGTGCAGCCGCGATGGCATCAGGACCAGTGGTCTGCCTTTAATTTTCCTGTGCAAATACTATTTAAAGCACGATGAGAAAAGCCCTCTCGCTAAGCTACGGAGAAATCTTTCTTGTCCTTTAATTCTAGATGAAGGGGATTAGTGTGAACATATTTAACCTCTGACCCGTGGACAAAAGCATTATCAAATTTAGTTGCCAAGTGGCTCCCCATTTAACCGAACCAGTGCGGTATCACAGCAAGATTTTTCCCTTCCCTCCCTTGAAAGATTTAACATCCATTGTTGCCCTGGGGCTCAGCAGCCTTCCTCTGTTGGCATTCAGGGTGCTGGTCAGAGCCCCATAAGGGAGCACAGCATGACGTGGTAGTTACTGCTAGAACCCGTGAAGGCTTCACTAAGCCAGCCCCCCAAAAAGAAAAGCCTTCTGTAAATGTGCCTGGTTTCTCCCTGGTTTCTGCATGCCCAACTCAGTGCTGGCCACATGCTGGTCAGTGGTGGCACGGAGGATGCTTAGCCATCTCTCCAAAGCACAAAGAGATGTCTCTGTCCCCCTTTGCTCTGGAGCACAAGGGATCAGCTATGGCAAGCTTGAGGATGCTCGGCATTTCCATGCTGGGCTTTATAAAAGAGGGATGAAACACGGTCTCAGAGGCGGCCGGGGTCTCCTGGTCCAGCAGAGGAATGCCGAGAGGGGCCTCCCGTCAGGAGCCGGTGTCCGTTTACAGTGCATCTCTCATAAACCCGGCGGCGGGGGCGAGGGCAGGGGGACCGGCCCTCCTGGTATGTGATTGATTATCTGGTATTTATGCCATTGAGGACTTTTCAGCGGCTCAGGGTCAGGGGGTCATCTCATGTGTCTTGCTGCAAATCCGCTTCCTTTTGTACAGTGCGGGCTGGGTGAGCAGACACACAAAAACAGCTTTTTCTTTTCCTTGGGAAAAAGGGGAGGGGGGCGGGCTGGTGTCAATGAATTTTTTTTTTCAGCCTTTCCTGAATAGTGTCCTTTTTAATTCCAAAGAACTTTTAATTAAAAGTAGCAGGAAAGTTCATCTCGACAAGGTTTAACTTACCTTAGCAGTTACTTTTGTCCCCCAGGATTCACGTCTCCCCGCCGTACAAAAACCCCCCAACAACTGGGGGCCAGGCTGCACTCGGTGCCGCTCCACGTCTCCCCAGCTTTGCCGAGGGGGCCTTTTCATCTTTTCTCTTTTTTAATGATGGGGGTGCAGGAATAATAAGCAGATGCTGCGAGTCCCGGCTTTGTGCCTGACGGCAGCCGGGCTCTGCCAGGCGGCCGCCTCAGCGCCACAGAGGTCATTTTGTGGGATGGGGTGTGAACCAGGGCTTCACGACAGCTCCGTGGGGCCGGGGGATGCCAGAAAGGTGCGGCCCTGAACGGGAGAGATGCACGAGTGAATGAATTGGCAGTGGGCTGGCGGTGCTCTGTGCCAGGCGGGATGGAGGCAGTGGTGATGGGGATAGTGGTCTCCCGTGGGAAGACCCCTGGGTCTCCTCACCAAAGCTCTTTGTTGGGAGATGGAGCAGATTCTAGCACATCACTTGAACCACGGTTCAGAAGCAGTGGGGGAAATATGCTGGGTTTTCAGCAGAAAGTCAAATTGTTTTTTCAGCTGGTTTCAGTCCAAATTCCAACTGGGAAGAGGAAATCTGGGAAGCTGGTGCAGTGGTGACAAGTAAGTGTGTAGATGACAGCTTCCCGTCTGATGCAATGGCCAGAAATGCCACCATGATTTGCCACTGGCTGCCTCAGAGAAACTGGTCCTCAGGAAGGGCAGAGGTGGTCCTGCAATGCACAGCTTCCTTGGGAATGGCAGGGGTGAATCTGGCATTCTCCAGAATGGTGTCAGCTTAGGGGAAAGCAGCACAAAAGTGTTGCACATAGATGTTTAGATACCAGATTACTGCATTTTTGCCAGGTGTTGTGTTTTGCCAGGAAAGGGGGCAGTTTTCCATTGGTACCTTTAGGGCTGAAACAGCTGAGTGATGGTTTTTGCCAAGGATGATCATGAGTGAGGCTGCCTGGATGGGTTTAGTATGTATTTATATATTTTGACAGATGCTCGGTACAATAAAAAGGCTTTGAGGGTTACAGCTCTGCAGGGAGGATGTACCTCCAGCTTCAGCCAGAAGGCTTTAGGGACTGACTGCAAACGGCTTCAAACAACTGTTTGGCCTGAAAAAATTGAAATTGGGCTGGAGAGGACAGAGCACCATAGGTGTGAAGTGTCTGCAGTGTCTTCCCAGGCTAGAAGCATTAAAAGCTTAGGAACCTCCCTCTTCTCCCAGGAGGTGTAAATGCAATAAAAAGGATTTGCCCTTAAAAACTCCCTCTGCCAGGTTTGTGTAGCACTCGGTTTATTTGGGAAGAGGAGGAAAGCCTGCTCAGGTTGTGTCACTGTGGGCTGGGATGATGCTGAGGATGTCCCTTCCTTCCAAAGCCTGGGGACCACATTCAGGGAGCAGAGCAGGGAGCAGAGGTGGCACTTTCCAGTGCTGAAAGAAGGGGTCAGGCATGCAGTGCTCCATGGTGGCTTGTTCTGGGGACGGGGTGTGTCTGGGCCAGTGCTGTCCCCCAGGAGCATCCCTCACAGGCCTGGAGCTGCCCATATCCCTTGGATTGCACCTCCATGGTGGGCTAGCATCCCGCCCTAGAGATGGGGGACACGTTGCGGTCCCCCATGGCAGCTGATCCCACACCCACCCAAAGATGCATTTCCCATTGAGTTCCCTGTTCGGGCCCACAGGCAGCCGTGGAGCTTCACCAGCACGGGTCCAGCTGCCACCGTGATTGACGCAAAGCCAGTCTATAAATAAAGTCTTTCTCTCCTCTCATAAAGACTTTGCGGTTTAGTTTGCTTTCAAGGTCAAGATCAGACCTTTCTAAATAAACACATATCAAAGGATCATTAGCGGAGCAGCACTGTTAAATTGAGATATTAACTTCTGTCAGCCGCGCGTTTCCTTTTTGTTCTGTAACTCGCGACTGCAGCGGGTTTTTATTATTTTGGCCCTAGGCGGTAGCATCTGGCTTCTGTAGAGACTGTAAAAATTAAAAAGCAACACAAATCATTGCGAGAGAAAAGCAGTAAATTCAATGATAAGAATTTAAAATTAAAATGTTTCGGCGCTTTTATATTCTGCAAAACATGAAACGAATGAGTTGTGTGCCTGTTGCCATAAAGCCACCGCCACTAATCGTCGCCAGGCTCCTTCCCTCCCCGCACGTGCCCTCGTAATCTCTCTGCCTGAGCAATCGCAGGAAACGTGGTGAGGGAAGGTGATGATGATGGCGATGGTGACAGTGATGGAGATGGAGGGTGGTGGGGAGGCCACAAGGTGCCACCAACTGGGCGTGGGGGAGCAATGGGCAGCCAAAAGGGAGGCGAGAAGGGGATGCTCTTGTCCCACCATACTCAGGGGAAGATGGAGAGGTCAAGCTGCGAGGGTGTGACTAATGAGCCAGGTCACCAGGATATAGGACCATATTGTCCCTCAGGTCCAGATGGCCCCTGGAATGAATCACCCCCAGCAGGCACGAGCTGCCCATGCCAGAGCTGCAGCAGTGGGCCTGACGCTCATTGCCCAGGCTGCTGCGGGCACCAGCATCCCATACCTCCTCCATGTGCATTCTGCCCCAGGCAGTGGGGAGAGCAGGAGCATGGCTGGATGGGAAGCAGCCCTGTGCATCGCTGCAGGAGCAAAAAATGAAACATTTAGTTTGGGGAATTTGTTATTCCCCTGTGCTTGCAAGGTCAGTGTTGTACAACTGCACTGAAACGCCGGAGTTTTCCTCGGCATTTGTTAAAGGGCGAGCTGGCACAGAGGCAGCAGGCAGTGCCAGAAGCTCACCCTGCCCTCCTGTTGCAGCCAGAGTGTCCCCATCCAGCCCAGGAGGAAAACCAGCAGGGGCAGGAGAGCAGGTGGCGGCGTCTGCTTTTTAAGAATTAATTTTCCATAGTCGGTTAAAGTTGGGAAGAAAGCTGGGTTATCTCTAAGTAAATAATAATAATAATCAAACAAATGCCCCCTTGGGAGAAGTTGCCTTCCATAAAGATGTTAATTAGCACAGAAGCCGAGCTGTGGAGTCTGGAGGCAGCCTTTGAAACTGGGATGATTTGGTGACTCTGGCACAAAACGCATGCATTTCCTGTGTTTATCTTATGGGGGTTTCCCCCCTTTCTCTGCTGAACCCTGAAGGTTGTGGGGGCTGTTTGGCTCAGCACAGTAATGCCACCCTCACCCATCAGTAGCACAGGAGCAGGTGGTTCTGCATGACATAGCTCTGCACAACACCCCTACATCCAGGCAGGCATCTGCAGGTGTTGTGTCCCAACAGCAGCATTCAGGGAGGGCTCTTTTGCACCTCGGTGCACTTCGGTGCTGCCACCAAAAGCACCACTTCTGGCTTCATAATAATCCTGAAAACAGACACCAAAACTGG
Organism: Erpornis zantholeuca; assembly: GCA_013400515.1. NCBI lineage: Eukaryota > Metazoa > Chordata > Aves > Passeriformes > Timaliidae > Erpornis > Erpornis zantholeuca. The sequence continues at coordinate 456,054 of VZTN01009325.1, forward strand.
ATTAATTTTCTTGCCTTGCACACGCATCCACCATCATCCTGGGGCAAAATGCAGCCTCGGTGCTGGTGCCACCACCAGTGTCCCAAGGGTCCCTTGTGTCAAGCTGAGCCGGGTGCCTTCAGGCTGTTCTTCAGGCCAGCTGTGCCTGCACTTGGGGGCTGGAGCTGTGACAGGGATGCTCCAGGCAATGTGCCCCTTGCCAGCAACTGTTGCCTCTCCCAACCTTCCTGTGGGCAGGGCTGAAAGGGAGGGTTCTCTGACACTCTCTGGCCACCATTGCCCATGCACCTTCCTCCCCCATATGCTCCTGTTCCTGCACACTGGGGCCTGCAGCTTCCCCTGCAGCAGTAGCCAGCAGTGTTGGCTGGGAGGTGGAGGTTGGTAGAGAGCCTTTGACATGCTGACAAAAATCGTCAGATGTCCCTGAAATCTCATCTCAGGAGAGCCAACAACCCTTGGGCTCCTGCTTTGCCTGACCAGGATGTTTTGGAGCCATTCGCCTTCATTGTAAGGACAGCAGCAGTGTCAGCTCACCTCTGGCACATGCATCATGTTAAAGGATGTTAAAACATGAAGCGTGAAGGAGGAGGGAGCCTTGTGGGAGACCCTGAATTATCAGGACATGAGCCAAGGGTTTGGGGGTTTTAGGGTGTGTACATGAGGCAGCAACAGGCTCTGTCAGCATCCTTTGATGTGAGCATGCTCGTGCCCATGATAATGCTGGAGCCTTCCCAGTGTGACCCTCCACAGCCTTTCATTCTGTGTTCCTGATTATTGCAACAGTGGATGGATCTGCCTCATTTTTCAAGTCTGGTAACGTGGCTCTGAGGACAGGCGGGGAAAGATGGCAGCATTATGAAGTGGGCTCAGGGAGGGGCAGTTTGGTTTGCACATCCCAATGTCGGTGCCACGTGCCTGGGGACTGCCAGCCCCGTGCTGCCACCATGCTGGGGCTCAGCAGGGATGGCTTCAACAGTGTGGTGGCACCCTTTCTCCCCCTCCCCTGCTGCCCCAGCATCCCTGAGTCACCCCATTCCCAGGCACACAGCAGGTCTGGGCTTGGTGGTGCTGCTGGGGGCTCTGGGGGGCCAGCAGGCTGGCACACGCACGTGTGCTCTAGCATGGGGGGAAAAACTTGAAGTCAAATGTCTGAAAGTCAGATCCCTTTTTAGTATGAATTTGCTGTATCTCATTCTAAGCACTAATTCCAATTTAATTGCAAGTGGCCTGAAGCCTCTTCAATAGGAGTAACAAATGGTTTGATTTTGTAAACTTCATCAGACTGCATTTTAAATGCGACACACTAGCCCGGCTCGAATGCCAATGAAGCACTGAAGTAGCTCTCTGTTTACTAATTATCCGTTTTTACTTCAAGCCACGCTGGCTGGCTTGTCTGATTAAATCGGATTTGTGGGATAGAGAACAGCTAGCAGAGTTTTCTCTATAGTAAACGAGATTGAAACTATGGCCCGCCTGGCTGCACACTGTAAATTATATTTCCTTTTAAAGGGGACGTGTCGCCTTTCTCCTGCGGTGCACCTCCCGCATCCGTAACTCCACCAGAGTCCAGTGCCGAGGGAGACCCACCCCACCCTGCCTCTCTCACCCGTGGCCACGCCGGTTTTTAGTTTAACTGGTGCTCTGGCAGAGGCAGCGGGCGGGGGCGGTGCTGCAGCATCCCTCGCTGTGACTCGGACGGGGCTGTCACGCGTCGCGGCTTGCTCGTCATCACGTCTCTGGCGATTGCGCTGCTTTGGGATCGAACTGCTGGAGAACAGGGATGTGCATCTCCAGGCTTGCAGCCATAGGGTCTTCCCTCCCCTAAAGATCAGTTTTGGGACCACCTCCTATTTAAAAAGGCCCTGCAAGCTGTGGCCAACATGCTTGCCAAAAGAGCATCTAACACCCAAATCGCTTCGGCTTCCACCTCGGAACCCTGTGGCAGTGCTAACAGCTGCCCCACCAGTTTCAGCTGCTGGCACAGCACTGGGTCTGGCAGGGACACAGAAACCGGGGACAGTGGGCAAAGGTGGCAGCTGAACGCAGCGTGCGGGGCTGTGCTTAAACCTCCCCAGTTGCTAAGACTTCAATTCTGCAAGCTTGACCTATGCCACCCCCTCCCTCGGTATCTATCTTTGAGCCCGGGGGCTTTTATATTTTAATTTGCTTTTGAACGTCCTGCAAAATTAATGGCGTGCTCGGGGCCATTGTGCAGTGTACAGTAGAGGGAAGGGCCGTCGGCGCCCGCCGAGAGCCAGCGCGTTTCCCGGGGAATGAATTGCTCGCTCGCCTTCACCCCTTTTAATTGTTGACAGTAAAAAGCATTTAAATGCTGCTTAATTTGTAATCATCTTCCTGCAAAAAGGGGAGAAACCATTAAAATGTCAGTGAAATGAATAAATCCGTCTCTCACTGATTTGGGGTGGCAGCATTTCTTTATCGGGGCGATTTTTCTTCCGATGGCTGAGGGCTGGCTCGGGGCTTCTGTGGCTGGAGCCCAGGGATGCATTCACGACAGGACGGGCCGAGTTCTCTGTCGCCCACTGTGGTACCCTCTCAAGAGTTCTGCTATTTTTCCCGCTTCCCGTCCTCTCTCCAAAGGTGTGGCACAGTTGACATGTAGCTTAAAAAAAAAATCACAATGGCTTGAAGGCCGGCAGTGGGGCAGTACCCAGGAGAGCCCCAGCGTGGTGCCTGCCGCGCCCCTTGGCCGCTGGAGAATGTCATCTGTGGAGCCTCAGGGCTGGGAACAAGCAGTGCCTGAGCTCTATGCTCCATGTCCCACTGCTGGGCTCAGTGCTGGGCTCAGTGCTGGGCTCAGTGCTGGGCTCAGTGCTGGGCTGCAGGGTCATCTCGCACCATCTCCACCTCTGCAGCCAGCCGGTATCAGCCTTTGTGCCACGCAGCTGCTCTGCTCTCGGAGCACAACTGGAACTGGGTGCCTCCACAGGCCATGCCGGTCCACATTGACGTCCCAGCCTGGAGTATTTATTTACTGATGCATTACTAGGAAAAAAAAAAAGGAGAAATTACGAACTGCCTTTTGCAGGTCCCAGGAAGCAGCACCCGG
>VZTN01009325.1:461136-510990 GCA_013400515.1 Erpornis zantholeuca
CGGCCAGGGCCTCCGCTCCGCAGCTGGCCGCGGCGCTGGGGGCTCAGCCCCGGGGACCTTTGACCCGTCCTGCTGTCACCGCCGGGGCCGCTGAGGGCCGCGGGGCCACATACCTCTTGGGATTTGCTTCGCGCTGCCCGTTCGGGGCTGCCTGCTTTTTTTTGCTTTTTTTTTTTTTTTAATTTTTTTTTTGTCTCAGGAGCGTTTTGTGCGCAGCTGTGTGGGGGGCACATGGACCCGCAACCCTCCTGGGTAAATCCCTGCAGAGGGAGAAAGGCAGCTCCCATGCGGGGCCACCTCTCTTGCTGCTTTTATTCCCATTTCACTGGGGGTTTTTTCAGATTTCGGAGCATTTTTGGGTAGCCCAGTGCAAGGCTGGGATTGAGCATCCCCCCAGGCAGCTCCTGCATCCGCAGCAGGACAGAGCTGGCCCGCTCCTGGGTGGGTGATGGCACAATGCCAGAGCAGGTGACGGTGTGAACCGAGATGCTCTCCAGGATGCCTGTTGCCCTCGCAAGCTGGAGGTGTGGGTCTGCCCAGGAGCATCCTTCCATGTCCCTGCCCCATGGGGCTGTGGTCCTGGTGGTCTCCCTAGGGTTGGTTTTGACAGCGTGGCAAGTAGCCCTCTGCCCCTGCTGTTCCTGAAGGCTTCATGGATCTGTTGGTTACCTTGAACATCTTGTGCTGCTAATGAATTGCTAATACAATTTTCTAGCTAATTTTATTTCCATAGTCCTCACATTTTAATGTCTCAAAAAAGCGAGCATTTATTTGCTTAATCTCCCTGCGTAATACAATTTGCAGTGACTCACGGTTCTGAACAATCAGCTATGCAGAAGCCAAAACAAACTGTTTAATGGCACAGAGGTCTGAAATGTTTATGGACAGGGTACGAGCACCTGGGTTGGGGTTTTGTCCCTGTTGTGTTGCTGCAGCTGGGTTTGTACCTTGAGCGATGGTATGGAGCCTGGATCTGCACTGGGGCTCGGGGTCACACGCAGCACAAGGAGTGGGCACATTGCCCTCTTACATCCTGCCTCCTGCTGCCCAGGGCAGCTTCGTGCGGCACTTCTTGGGATCTCCTTTCCCCTGGACATCACAAGGTCTCAGAGGTGTGTGGGGATGCAGTGATCACCCAACAGCTGCCTTGTGTTTGGGCATCCCTCAGCACTGCCAGGGCTCCCAGCTGCCTCCAGTGCAATAAGAGCCACTTGTCCTCTTCATCTCTTTCCCTCAAAGGGCCCGTGTCAGCAAGGTCGGGGTGGCCAGGGTCCTGCTGTTGGGACTCCCAATGACACCCAGAGCCCTGCAGCTCTTGGGGTCCCTTCTGCTGCCAGAGCATCCCTGCTGCCATGAGGGAGTAGGCACCCCCACACAGTGGGGTGATGGGACAGCAGGCTGGGGGTACTGGGTGCCAGGCAGTGCCTAAGCAGGGTGTCTCCCTCTCCCACAGGTACAGACATGGCCGTTTTCTGCCTGCTGTGCGGCAAGCGGTTCCAGACGCAGAGCGCCCTGCAGCAGCACATGGAGGTGCACGCCGGGGTGCGCAGCTACATCTGCAGCGAGTGCAACCGCACCTTCCCCAGCCACACCGCGCTCAAGAGGCACCTGCGCTCCCACACAGGTACGGCAGAACCACCACGGGGACAGGACTCGGGGCTGGCCCAGCCGGCACATGCTCCTTCCCCGTGCATGAAAAAGAAATAGGGGGGAGAAAGTGGATTTGTATTAAAAGCATCGAGGTGACTGAAGTGGCTTGGACTTGAAAAACAAAACAGAAAAAAAAAAAAGCTGCGTGTAATAAGTTGATCCAGTCTGAGGTGGCACGTGACCTTCTTAGGGGGTGTGCGATCATATCTGCCTCATCAGCTTACGGTGGTAGATGCACATAATCAGCTGGTGCTCGGCCCTAATGGGATTAGGGCGACCTGCGCTACGTGTAGCTGGTGCTGCCGTGGCCCCACTGGGGCAGGGCTTGGTTGCAGGATTGCCGGGCGGGAGAGCCCAGCTTGGCCGCCTTACGCCGTGTCCTCAAAGCGCCCGCGCCGTGTCCTCAGCTCCTCCGACGGCATCCCTGGGCAGCTCTGTGGTCCCGGCCACACCATCAGCACCATCATTCAGGGCCAGTCACAAAACACCCCAAGCTATTCTTGGGGGATGATTAGGGCTGTTCAGGATCACAGCCAGTGCCACGCTCCTCACAACTGCCTGGGCGAAGCATTCCTCACCCATCCTTCGCCCACACAAGCAGGAGGCTCATGCGCCCTCCTTGACAGCACTGCTGTTGCTGACAGAGAGCAAAACATGTGCTGAGCCAGGATGCCCCTTCTTTCTCTTGTCAGGTAGGGGACACACACACAATCTCCAAAAGGGACGTAAAGGTGGCCGCTGGGGTTGTGCGGGTGGTGTCACTCTGTCCATCCTGTGGCTAGCAGCTTCCACACGTGGGCTAGGGGTCCTGATGTGGGAAATGGGAATCCTGTGTCGATGATAAGCATGTTAATGCTGAGCGCTGGAGCTATTTATAGCCAGTAATCCGCTGACCTGGGCTGCGGGTCGGGCTGCGCGTGTCCCAGCCCAACCTCTGCTGCTTTAGTAGCTCCCGGCTGTGAAAAAACACTGGGATCATCGGTGCTTTAGGAACGTTTAATCGTGCCATGTGGTGCCATCCTGCACAGCTGCAGGATGCTCCCTCTTCTCCCAGGGCCAGGGCGCTCCATGGGCTCAGGTTCCCCTGAAAAGTGGGTGGGTGGAAATGCTGGCTGCTTCTGGCTGCAAAATTGCTGTCTTTGACTGTAGGATCAAAAGCCAAAGTGGCAGTTTGGAACTGGGCACGGGGAGGGGAAAGTCAACAGCAGCCCACAGGCACCGCCTGCGTTGCCTTTGGAGGGGGGCTCTAAACTGCATCCCGAGCATCCTCCTCCCGCCAGGTGCCCAGGCAGCAGCTGTGGGAGGGGGCGAGGAGCCGCAGGACTGGGCAGCAGCAAATGGGGAGAGAGTAAAATACCATTTTAAAGAGGAAGCGAAAGCACAGGCATGTGAGTATATAACGAGAAGAACAATTTATGCCCAGGCACGAGTGCAGTTTGACACGGGAATAATGAAAAAACGTAGGTCATTGTGGATGACTTAAGCCTTCACAGCTGAAGAAAATGTATGAAATGCGGAGAACATTACACGCTTGGCAGCTCCGCACATCTGCAGCAGGACAAGTGAAATACAGTTCACCATTCTTTACCATAAACTGTGCTTGTAGGATATGCGGCACAGAGAAATTGTAATTACAGTGACAAGACAAATCAGTAATATTTAAATATTCATGAACAAAGTCTCGGACGATCAATCTATCTTTATTGTCCTTGCCTTCGCGGCTGTAATAAATAAGTAGCTGGAACCCTCACCTTTCCTTCAAATCATTCTGCCTTTGGTGCCGAACCAGAGTTCATTTATCAGCCGCCTGGTCTGGAGTGTGGGAGATGCCCAGGGCTGGGTCTGTGCCGGTGCTGCTGGGTGAACAGCCTGGAAATTGGTGGCGGGAGGGTTGCAGCACGTTCCAGTCTCCCTACCGTGCTGCGGACCCTCTGTACAGGCACGAAGGGAGCAGCACGCTGCCCCGGGGAGACAGAGATGCTCTGTCCTCAGGATGCCGCTGGGTGCCCGGGGTAAAAAGGCCGGGGAGCTGGTTTTGGTGTGGCACAGCAGTCACGGCAGCCCTGACCCCCACGTGTGCTTGCAGGCGACCACCCCTACGAGTGCGAGTTCTGTGGCAGCTGCTTCCGGGACGAGAGCACGCTCAAGGGCCACAAGCGCATCCACACCGGTGAGAAGCCCTATGAGTGCAACGGCTGTGGCAAGAAGTTCAGCCTCAAGCACCAGCTGGAGACCCACTACCGGGTCCACACAGGTACATGCTGGGGTGTCTGTGGTGAGGCTGGCAGTGCCAGACCGGTCCCCCGGCAGAAATGCTGGCACATGGACCAGGGCAGCAGATACCGTACCCTGGGATGCGCCGGCACGTAACTATTGTAAATAGGGGATCAATAGTCACATCGGTTCTGCTGTTCATTACTTGGTTATCGGCTGTGCCCGCCGCGGCAGCATTGATGCCGGGCAGTTGATTAGCGCCTGGAGGCCCCGAGCTCCTGCTGACAGCCCTGTGTCCCCATCTCCCACAGGTGAGAAGCCGTTTGAGTGCAAGCTGTGCCACCAGCGCTCCCGGGACTACTCGGCCATGATCAAACACCTTCGGACCCACAACGGCGCTTCCCCCTACCAGTGCACCATCTGCCTGGAGTACTGCCCCAGCCTCTCCGCCATGCAGAAGCACATGAAGGGCCACAAACCAGAGGAGATCCCCACCGACTGGCGGATAGAGAAGACCTATCTCTACCTCTGCTATGTCTAAGGGAGGAGGCACAGGGGCAGCAGGGCCAAGTGGCAGATGACTGGGCAAAAAAATCCCACCAAACCCGCAGCATCCATGGCCTTGTTTGTTTTCAGTTCTCACTCATTTCTTCTCGCCGAAAGGATCCTGCAGCTCATGCCGGAGCGAGGGATGCACCAGCCCCTTCCCCAGCCCCATCCACACTGCTGTCCCAGCTGCTCATGCGCCTGCTGTCCTCGCATTCTTGCTGCAGGGCAGATTTCACCCTTTGCAACCCCCAGCCAGCTCCTCCATCACCCTTGGCATTGGCCACTGGTGCTGCTGGGAAGACCATGTAGTAAAGAGGCACTTCCCTGACAGTCTGCGTACAGCCAGTGCTCTGGGAAGGCTTTAATTCCTGGTGTCCTCTGTCACTGTGTAGACCCTGCCATGGATGCCCTGCAGAAGACCTGAGCTCCCATGTGGGGCTTGGGCTCCATTCTGGTGGGTTCTCATGCTCCCAGGCTGTGGCATCACAGGCAGGAGAGCACAGCACCCTGTGAGCCACAAGTGCTTTGGCAAGTGTCCTGGGGGGATCCTGGCCAGAAAAGGGTGTTTGGGGCAGGGAGCCAGGCTGTGAGCCAGGCTGTGAGCCAGGGTGTCCTGGTGGGCTCAAGGGGCACAGGCGGCTGCTGCCCTCCCTGTGACCAAAGACCTCTCTATGCATTTCTCCCTCCTTCCCTGCCTTCCCGGGGCAAAGGTGAAGCCCTCCATGGGGAGATGCAGTTGGTTTGGTGATGTGCAGTCAGTGCCAGTGCTGGGGCTGTTAGTATGTGGCATCACTCTGAATGCAGGGATCCTCTTTTCTTCTGCTGATTTGGGGCACCTGGAAGGTGCCAAGTGTGGGGTTTTTTGCCCAGCCCTCAGCTGCAGGAGCCCACAAGCAAGGGCGCCCAGTGGCAGGTGGCTTTGCTCGCCACTTTTTTTGCTTTTTGTTTGGGTTTTTTTGAACTTTCTTTTGGAATATTTCCACGTTTAGCACATTTTACTTGAAATTACCTCGTTTTTTGTGACCTCATGAGCTTTTATTGATTTGGGAGGGACAGGGGGCAGCATGGCTGGGATGCACCAGCCACGTGCCCAGCATTGGCGGTGGAGAGGTGGTGGGGCAGTGGTGTCCCTGCCAGCCTCCTGTTGTGCATTATCCTTACCAAAACTGGTATTTTTTGCCTGGCCCCATGGGGCTGGGGGTGTTGGTTCTGAAGCTACCTCTTGTGTTTGTTTTTGTTGTGTTTCTCCTGTGCAGCCACGGGCTTGGTGGTTCCATCCCGTGGCTCTTTTTTTGTCGTTTTGCTGCGTTTGGGTGAAAAGGGGGGAAAAGGAGTTGGGGAGAGTGGGACAGTGTCTGGATACAGTTTGGAGGGACACTGATGGCCCCTCTGGGTTTGGGATGCCCGTCCCACCTCTCCTGGTGCCAAGCAGGGATACTGCTATGGGAGCAGCCTCCTCCCTCGTGCCCCAGTCCGGCTTTGCACGTGCACGTGGGACCGTTGCTGCTCTGCGCAGGGTGGACACCGCTGCTGTACAATCCGGGATGTGACTGTGGAGAACGGCTCGTTTAATTGTTGTGCCTAAGAAAAAAACAGAAAAAAATATTAAAAAGAGAAAACAGTTCTTTCACACAGAAAGTTGCTGCAATTTCTGGCGTGTGCACGGCAGGCCCCCATGGTGTCCTGGCGCTGCCAGACGTGGGTGCCACAGTGCCATGGAGCACATGGCCGAGCTTACGTGGCTCTTTTTTTTTTTGCTTTAACCTCCCCTTCCATCCCACCATCCCTCTCCCTCAGAGACACAGCCCCCACTGCAACAGTGTTGGGGTCAGCATTGGAACTATGCTGCCGTATCCTGGGCGCACATCCCTGCACTGTTTGCCGTGGCGCAGCCCCCGCCACCCCTCCATATATATATATATAAGTATATATATGTGTATCATAGCAGTGAGGACCAAGCGCCGCACGGGGCCCCGTGGTCCCGGGCTCCCTCTCCCCTGGCTTGCTGTCAGTGTCGTGAGCGCCCGCCTGCCCGTCCCGTTGCTCTGTGTTGCCGCTCGTGGTTCGGGTCCGTCGCTGTCCTCGTTCCGTCTACCTCAGCACCTCTCTGAGCCCGGGCGCAGAAGGTGCCCAAGTTCCCCTTTGGTTTTCTCAGAGTATCTATCAGCTCCTATTTTTTGTATGACTTTTCCTGTCTCCCCTCGCCGTTCGCTCCCCTGCGGTTCTGCTTGCAAGTCCTCTCTCTGTCCTCTAGCCACAGATGCCGTTAGCTAAAAGTTTCCTGAAAAATAAAGAAAAACTAAAAAAAAAAAAAAAAAAAAAAAAAAAAAAAAAAAAAAAAAAAAAAAAAAAAAAACCAGTTGTGGTGTCTCCTAGTTGCAGCTCTCCGCATCTGCCTTCGTCCTGTGTAGATTCAGATGCATTTCTTTGTAAGACTTCAGTGTTTCTGACAGAGGAAAAAAAAAAGAAAAAAAAAAGAGAATATACTGCTGCAGGTTTTTTTCTCTCCATGTGTCACTAAGTGAAGTTTGTGCCTTCTATAGCAAAGAGAATATTTTTTACATCCTACTAACAGTAGATTTTTTTGTAGTAAACATTTTTTGTATTTTTATTTATAAGTCTCATAAGGAAAATAGCAATGTTCAGTTGTATACCTTGAATCTGCAGTTAGAAAACAAAAAACTACCAATAAAGTTAATTCCGTTGTCTCGGCCTGCTGTCTCCCATTCCTGTGCCTGCCGAGAAGAGGAGGAGGAGGAGGAGGTGGTGGAGGAGGAGGAAGAAGAAGTTTGGGGTGAGCCATGGGGGTACCCACGGTGGTGAGTTTGGGGGTGCCTGCTCTGAGGGGAATTGCAGAGGTCCTATCCCTAAACCCACCCCAGTGGGAGGGGGGTCTCCCTGGAATGTCAGTGTCCCCATGGACAGGGAGCATCCACAGCGTGCTGCCTGTGCTGCTGCCTGCCCATGTGGCTCACCAGGGAGCAGAGCAAGTTTGCCTCAATGAAAGTGAACTCGTTCATTTAAACCTGCCTGCAGAGCCGTCCGGCCCCCCGCTGCGTTAATTATCCTGTAGTTCCCGACTGATTGCTGTACCCTAAGCTTAAGCCCTCCTTTATTTATTTACTGACTACATTAACAGCCCTGCTCTCCTTTTGTGCTGTGGCAAACCGCACAGCACCGCACTCCGCAGCTGGGCCGAGCGGGTGCTGCCAGCACCACCCAGCCGCGCCTGTGCCCGACGGGTGCTGCCCACCGCCAGCCCTGCCTTGTGGTGCTATTAGACATTTGTTACAGCACAGCTGGAGCCACCAAGTGCAGAGCATAATTTAGTTTTTCCCAGGGATGGATGGCATGTGCCAGTGTTGAGGCCAGGCTCATCCCCTGCCCCAGCATGTCCCAGCAGGTTTGAGGGCCTGCTTGTCCATTCCAAGGTCCTGATGGTGGTCCTGCCTCCCCAGTCCACATCAACACAGCTCTTCCAGGAAGGCTTTAGGCAAGTGGTGAGGAACTTTGGTCCAGGTTCGGGCAAGCAGAGGTGGTCCTGCTGTGAGCAACCTGCGGGCTGCAGCACCCCAAGAGAAGGGGGGGCAAAGCCCCTTGCTGGCGTTCAGCCTGGAACAAAGGCGTTGTTATAATAACGGGGAAATCGCGGTAGGACTGGGCCTTTGTGTGCACGCTCGCACAGCAGCTGGGAGCGATTACGCTGCAACAATGTTCTGTTCCATCAACATTATGTCCTCATTAAACCTTTATTAGGAGATTAGATTCAGATTTATTGATTTTTTTTTTTTTTAAGAGGAAAATCCAAGCCCCTCTCAGAGAGAGGCCTGGAACTTTTTCCCACATGCAGCACTTCCCAAAGTAGCAAGAGGGCAAAGGGAGAATCAGTCTTTCCTCCAGCATGGGTAACCTGTCTTTCCAGGGCAAAGGACCGCTGAGCTGGTTGACGAGGTTAGGTTGGGTGCATGGTAACTTCCTAGCACAGGGAGAACAAAGACAAGGACCAAAACATTCCATGGGATACAGCAGCACAGGTGAGAATCTTGCAGGGCAGCCTTGGGGGACATCAGGGTCACAGCGGGCAGGAGAGGGATGGCAAGGCTGGCTCAGGCATCTTGCTGCCCAGTCCACTCGTCGAACGCATGGGCTGGGCGGCATCGCACACCCGGGTCAATGGCCCCATTGGATTTGTCTGTTGGAGCGTTTGATGTTACACGAAGGCAGCTCATTCCAGAGGGTGTTAATTGCCTGCTGCACTGATCAGGTCTGTAGCACCATCGATCTCAGCAGGATCAATGGGCTGATTTAGTGTCTCACGAACTCTTTAACTGGACACCTCATCAATAGGCAGCCACTTACAGACCATCAGCGCATTAGTGCGGGCCGGCACTGGCAGGAGCCCGCTCCGCCCGTCCTCAGCCCCCGTCACTCAGAGGTAAGTTTTCCTGCAGGTGATGGCTCTGGGATGGTGAGTGGGAGTCTTGTTCTGGGGCCGGTGGGTTTGAGATCGGATGTATGAGAGCCAGGTGGTGTCGACCCACTTGTCCCCTATCACCTGCAGGCCCCCTATATGCAGAGATGCTCCTAGAGCATGGGATGGGCCCTGGTGGCATATGCAGCACTTTCCTCTCCTCTTCACCTTGTGCCTCTGCCCTGGCAGGGGCAGATCGACAGCAGGAGCTGGGGACCTACCGCAGCTGTGCTGGCAGTCCCGCCTCCGCAGATCTCTCCCGGTACCATGTGCTCACGGAATCAGTCCCGTTGCCATCCCAGTTTGGCCATGGCCTGACACTGGGTCTCTCCCAGTTTGCTGGACTGCTGAGCACAAGTATGGTGGGGATCTGCTGGGCAAGCACGCCCGGGGGCCCGGGGTAGGGCAGTCGAGGACAGAGAGACCCCTGGGGCGGTGGGGATCGCCGGGGCACGGGGACCCCCGGTCGAGAGGCAGCTGGGCCCGGCGGCGGGGCCGCTGTCCGCGGTGCTGAAGCCGGGAGCGCTCCCGGGGTTGCCAGGGGAAGCATGCAGACAGGTTTGGGCAGGGTCGTGGGGTCCTGGGGGCTCCTGCTCAGCTCCGCCGTCCCGCTCGGAGCTGAGGGACGTGAGGGATGTGCCCACCTGGGTCGACAGACACTGGTGAATCCCAGAGCCAGGGAGAACGTGCCAGAGTGAGGTCCCCCATCTCCTGCCCTGAACAACGGGCACTGCTCAGGCATCCCGCCACACCGACCAGAGGGTGCCCAGTGTGACGCTGTAAGCCAGGACGGCTGCCAAGTACACCCGGAACAGCAGGACATCCAACACGTAGCCCACTTGCAGCCACTCGCGGGCAACATCGCGGAATTCCTCGCGTTTCTCCAGGAGCTGGCGGATAGCCGTGGTCTCGCGCAGGACCTCCTGCAGTGCTGCTAAGCCCTCTGTCCGGCCAGCAAAGGCCAGTGTGGACCTCGTGCCCCCCACTGCCCCGCACTCCCGGGGGTCCTCACAGCTGTAGGGAGTCAGCTTGGCTGAGGGATCAAAAGAAGCAAATGTGAGAAACCGATTAAGATGGGGGACTGGGGTTTCTGAGGGTGAACTAGGCACCCAGTTCACCACACAAACAGTGGCTATGTTGATGTCGATGGCTGTAGAGCACCTAGACTCCTTCAGATCCCACAGGCCCTCTCTGTGCAACCCTTCCTTACCTGTGCTGTCATTGTTCTCCACCTGCCTGGAGATGTCCGAGCTTTGCGTCCTGCTTTGGCTGAATTTCTTCCTGTCCCGGACACAGAGCAGGATGGTGGCTCGTTCCAGCAGCAGGTGTTTCACCCACTCAGGGACATGGGGTTGCAGGTCTTGCTTGTGCACCAGGCGCACAATCAGGATGGTCTCCGTCAGGCTAATGACGAGCAGCGCCATGCACACCACAAAGTAGATGCCTGCAGAGGTATCAGTGAGGTGGGTGACCTGCAAAGGCTCATGCACCGAGCACAGGCCCAAGCAAATCCTCCCTGCTCTCAGGGTCCTGTGGTCTCTGCTCAGGACTGCCGTGGCAGCTGGTGTAGAACCACCATACCTATCAACGGGGTGCCGACGGCAGTAGCTGGCAACGTGTCGGATACAATAATGAGGAAAACCGAGTAGCCCAGCAGGAGAGTGATCTTGAAAGAGACCCTCTCACCACTGTGGGGAGGTAGATAGAAGCCCACAATGTCCATAACCATCAGGAAGATGCTGGGGAGAAGCAGGCTGACAGTGTAGAAGAGGGGGCGTCTCCGGATGACTACCTGCCGGACAGAGAGACAGAAAAGGCTGTGAAGGGTTGAAACGAGGCCTTCAGCTGGTGTGGCTCTTTGCCAAGGTGGGTGAGGATGGTGAGAGGCACTAAGGTGAGCCAGAGGAAGGGCCCACTACCGGGACCCTCCCACCTGCAGGCAGGAGCTGCAGCACAGAGCAGCGGGGGCAAGACCCTTCCCTCATGCCGCGTCCCCGAGAAACACGGTGGCCAAAGGCTCTTACATAGAACTTCATCTCAGCGTAACTGTCGCTGCTCTTGACACTGAACTCCTGGAAGTGGCTGAGGACGTAGAGCAGCTCCCATTCGCCCTGGTTCATGAAGACGCTTCGATCGAACTTGACGAGCTCCGGCTGACGCCACAGCGAGAGGTTGATATCACGAACTGGAGGGCGGAGGAGAGGTGAGAACCAGGGGTGCCCTGCCCAAAGCGCCGGCAACTGCCGGCACCGCCACACCGAGCTGCGTGCCTGCCCTCCCTGCATGCTTCCCCGATCCGCTGGGGCCATCTAGAGGGACGAGCTGCCTCCTGCACGGAGCTCCGGCCCAGCACGGATCCTGCCCGCTCCCTCGAGTCCCCCAGCCGTGGGCGTCCCGGCACTCACTGTGGTGCAGCCAGCTGGTGAAGGTGAGTGAGCAGTTCTGGACGTCGAAGGGGAAGCTGTAGATGTCCAGGCTGCAGGCGGTCATCACCTGGATGGGTTTGAGGTTCTGCACCTCCCCGTGATGGCTGACATAAACATAGGGGACGTGCGGGGACTTTCCAACATCCACACTGGGGGACATGAGGGACAGAGATGTGGGCTGGAGAGCACTCTGGGCAGGGGTGCCTTCTGTCAAGTAGCATTTCAGTGAGGAACTGCCCAAGAGACAAGGATTTGCCCCCTGTTCTGCTTTTTGCTAATATCCTCGCAGGCATTTCTGCCTGGCATCACCTCTGCACTGCCCAGACTGCTGCTTTCTCCCAGCCTGACAAGTGTCTGTGTCATTGTCCTAGAACCCTCAGGAGGCAGTGGGAACAACTTAAACCCCCATGGAGTGGGAAGGACACCAGATAACTTCATGGAAAGGGCCAGCAGCTCTGCAGCTGCCCTTGCATTGTACTGTCTTCACAAAGCCTTTCTTCTGATATCTGGATCTCACCCCCAGCACAGTGAGGGTAATTATCGAAGGTTGTGGTTAGCCAGCATTGGAAATGGCCCAACTGCCAAGCCGATCCCCATCTGCAGCTCCCTGATGTGGGGAGGCTGCCAGCTCTGTGCCAGGAATACAAAGCACGGCACAGTACGTGCCCATGGTGGGCGAGGGAGTTCCAGTCCCAGGCTATCTCCCTCCGGACTTTGGCACTCACAACTCATTGATGAGGATGTCGGGCACCCAGATGCTCTCTACAGGGAGGGAGATCTGCGTCAGGTTGTCGAAGCGAGCTGGGTCCCACTGCAGGAACTCATCTGTCCAGTGCTGGGGACAAGGGAGACGGGACTTGGTGGGTGAGATCCTTCCACTCTGCCAGCGCACAGACCCCAGACTAGCACCAAGCAATCTTCCCACCCATGGGAGGGAGGGAGGGAGGGAAGGCTTATCCTTCAGCTCACACAACACCCAACCGTGCAAAACATGGAGCATGAAAGCTGAGCCTTGAGGTTCATGTGTTACAGAGGTCACAGCAGCCCCCAGGATGGGTTTCCACTCGCTGCTCTCTTGCAGGACTGCACACTTCTCCCACAGGAAAACATGGAGTTTTGGGGGTGCTTGACCCTGGGGGGAGCCAGCAAGGAAGGGGCAACGTTTCATGGCTACTCACCTGCCTGTACCAGATGTAGGTGGTGAGCACCTGGTTCTTCTCATCCTGTGGGAAGATGAGAACAGAGTGTCAGAACGGGGACACTGGCACTTCGGAAGATGGGCAGAGCATGCTGGGAGGATGTTGCATGCCAGGTGGCATTCCCCTCCCTAAGGACACGTGCGGAGTGGGAGCAGAAGACTCACCACACTGAGGATAGCATAGACCATGAGGTCGATGGCCACGTTAGTGGTCGTTCGCCAGTCCCGCACAGGCCGGCTGCCCTTCTGGTAGTGGGCCAGGAGGTGGTGGGACAGGCGGCGCAGGGTGGGCTCGGACGGCTCTGGCATCCGGGCCCCGTGCTGGGTACCTGCTTAGCAGAGGGAGGAAGGGAGGGAGCGAGGGAGGCTGCTCACCCTGGGGCAGCGGCTGCCCTCACCCTGGAGTGTGCCAGGGACTGTGAGGTGCTGCCAGCTGCCAGCCCTCACTTACCAGCTGGGGTTTCCCATCCAAGTTAAATAGGAGCATCCTGATGGGAAACAAGCCTGGCCACCAGAACCATCACCTAATATGTTACTGATACCTGGTGCCGTGACCTTCCCCAGCCTCAGAGGGCACAGCTGCCAACCTCCACCTTTCTGGACAGGTGCCAGAACAGCGGCAGCAGAGACCACGAGGGACACACTGCCCCTGGGTAAGTTTCGTACCTTTCACTCCCTCCAGGGGCATTTCTTTGCTCAGCTGGTGGAGGCAGTGAAGGTTAGAGATGAAGCAGGATGCTAAATTCATTTATTAGGTATCTCGGTGTTTGCTTCCTGTGAAAACAGTCCCTTGACTGGTGACAGCAGCATCAGTTGAGGCCAAATTGCTTTCAGTACCCTGTCCTCACTGCCAGGCAGCTGTAATGCCAGGCAGCTGGAACACCACAGCTGGGCCAGGGCAGCAGTGCTACACTTGTGGCTGTGCTCTGCAGCATACCCAGCCCCAGCGTCCAATTCCAGCATAAGGGAAGAGACTAATTGGAATAGATCTACAGGAACCTGGGAAAAGCTTCAGGAAGGGAATTTTATTCTGTATTTTAAGCTAAAAAAAGGAAAAGCAGCAGCCTCAGCCCCTCTGACATTGGTCATGAGCAGTAATACTGGGGAGCCAGCTGGGTGCAGGATGCTCGCCCCGGCAGGCATGAACCAACAGAGGCAGCGAGATGGGGGGACAGGCAGAAATTAGGGTGAAGGGAGGAAATAAAGATGCTGCCATCAGCTTGGGCCAAGTGACCTTTCCTGCTGCAGCTGGTGGCAGCTGGCACTCCTCCTCAAACCTTCTCCTTCTCACATCCACGCCACCCACATCTGCATCAGGATGCTTTGGCAGCAGGGAAATGGCTTTGCAGAGGGAGGACTGGACTGGGTTCACCTCAGATGCTCTTTGCCTCTGCTCCAGACATCGTGCTGGTCTGGCCAGCCCAAATCTGTGCCAGGGTTATGCTGGCAACTCACCTGGTGCAACTCGGCACAACCCTGGCACAGTCCTAACACATGGGGATTTGTCTGCACAGCCCTTCCTGCCTCCTGGCCAGAATTGCCAGGGTGAGAATGTCATTGTTCCCACTCCTTTTCTGCCACCTCTGATGTGCTAACAGTGGAAGAAGGTTTGGGAGCTGGGTGACAGGAGCTACATGACCTATCCAGAGATTTGAGTCACTAGCCTGCTGAACACTTTCAGCAGTGCTGGTGCAAAACCGCACAAGGATTTTTGTGCTATTTCCCAGGAATGTTAGATGAGAAAATAACAATGGAAAAACAAGGAAATATGTTGGCCATCAATGTTGCACTGCACAGAGCTGCAATTACAAACTCTAGGCACAGCATCATGCCCAAAACCCAGCTCTAGGTTATGAGGGACTAAGCATTATATTGGAGAAAGCCTTTCCTCAGGCAGCGGGCTCAGGCAGCACCTCTCAGGCAGTGGGGTGCAGGCAGGAGACCCCCACTCTCTCTCTGTCCTCAGGGCTGGCTCTCGGCACAGCTCCACAGTACCTCGAGACCCCGCAGTGATGAACCCACAGCTTAGAGCTGGGTTCTAACCCCACGTTGCCTTGCTGCCAGTGTTACCCAGGCAGGATGCGCTTCAGGCTCCGCACCGCAGCTCTCCCATGCTCCAGCTTCTCCCAGGTATGTCACTTCCCAATAGCATGAGGGCTCCCTAAAAAGGACCCTTTGCCTGCCGCTCAGCACGGCTCAGGTTCTGGGAAGCTCCTGCTCCGTGCCAGGAGCAACCCGCTCTGCCTCAGCTCCCCAGCCCTGCCCGTGGGTCCCTCGCCTTACCTGGGCTCTGCAGCGTCGAGGCCAGCGGCAGCAGGGCCAGGAGCGCCCCGAGAGCCGTGGGCACCATGGATCCGATGGCTCCAGCCGCCGCCGGCTCGGCGGAGAAGTGAGCGGAGCAGGGAGGCAGGCGGCACTCGTATGGCTTTCCCCCCGCCGTCGGGTTTTTGAGAACGCCCAATTAATCTCGCGATCAGCCTCTCTCGCTGCATCAAGTTTCAGGCTGGGAGGATGCGAGAGGGGCCCACCCAGCTATCCCCCCACCCCCGCCCAGCCTCCAGAGAGCTTTCCCGTCCTCTGCTCAGGTGCCTGGTTGCAGCAAAGCAGGTTTTGGGGTACGAGCATCATGCCCACGTGCAGTGAGGGGCACGATGGTGGGCAGAGGGTGCTGCAGGTGCCAGGGCTGCCCCAGGAGATCCACAACAGTTGGAAAGAAGGGGGAAACCCTCTGGGAGGCAGGGGAGAATAGCCTGTCCAGGGATGTGGTACTGACACAGGGTGGGTTTCCATCAGCAGGGGACAGGGGAGCTCTGGAGCTACTGGGGCTCCCCTTCACACCCTGCAGCAGGTGGGTCTGTCCCACTGACAGTGACTCTGACAGTGGCAGGTGGGGGCAGCCAGCCCTTGGCACCCCTGCCTGGGGCAGCAGCTTTCCCCCAAACCCTCAGACCTGCACCTACATGAGGTCCACTTTCACCGCAGCAATTTGCATTTGCTGTAAATTTCAGCAAACAAAGTGCTTCCTACTGGTTTCAGTTTCCCAAAATATTTAACACCTTGGGGCAAACAAGACTACAAGCAAAACCTGGTCAGGTATTATTGAGAGTCAAAAGGCCCTCAGTGTCCGCCATGCATAGGTGCCCTGCTCAGGCTGTGCATTCATCCCTCCATGTCATAGCATCATAGCCTTGGGTTGGGCAATGTCCCTCTGCCCAACAGGGGAGCCTTCCCTCGACCCTCAGCCTCTATAATCTTCTGTATTCCTGTCCTTGTGTGTGTTGCAGGTGCCTATGCCCCCACAAAGCTGCCAGCTGCTGGAAATCCTGGGGAAGCAGCGGGCAGGGACCAAAGCCTGCAGCAGTGGCATAGAGCAAATTGCATCAGATGCCGGCATGGAGTCACTTAAACAAGATAAGAATTAGTGCGGGGCCCTGATGAACTCCCCCTTGGCTGCCAACAGCGGTGTCAGGGAGAGAGCAAGAGCAGAGCTGGGGCTAATTTGATTTCTCAGCTCCGTTAGTGGCTGGCAAGTCACCTCCCAGGGAGCGCCAGCAGCTCATAGCGCTCTCCCCTTATTGAATCTGGGTAATGAAAATCACGGGCAGTGCCGCCGTGGTGCTGGGGACTGTGCCCCGCTCTGCCCCCTCTCCTCCGGCCTCCTGTGTCTGCAGCCGGCAGGATGAAGCCAAGGGGACGTGGAATGCTCCAGTGGAGCCTCTGCTGCAGCATCATTAACTCTGAATTTTCTCCCTTGGGTTTTACATCTTCAACTTAAAGAGATTTTAATGTAGTTCCTATCAGCCCTCCTGTTATTGGATATCTAATTAGTGTGATCTACTGTAGCCTCATGTTACGCAGGCATGCAGGGAGCTCTTGCGGGACATTTTGTGGGACGGCTGATATCAATCGGCAGCGCCCAGATCAGATTTACTTTCCAAAATAGCATAATGGGATTTTATTAGCCCTGTAATCTGCTGCACGGTAATTGCTTTTCTGGGAATCGAAGTGCTCTGTGCCTGGGGCTTCCCACAGCTCAGCCCTGCATCCTGTCCGGGCTCCGCTGCAGCCAGGCATGGCAGTATCTCTGCACCATGATGGGCACTCAGGCCTCTCTCCTGGAGCAGCCACATTGCAAGCAGGTTCCTGGCTGGGCAAGCAGGTATTTAGCCCAGAGGTGCATTGATCTCAGAGGCTGGGGACAGCACAGGGGCACAAGCACAAGATCCCCAACATGTGATGGCACAAGTGATGCTCTGCATTCCCTCCTCATCCCAACCTCACCTCATCCCAAGTCCTGGGTGCGCAGCATTATGCACTATATTCCTTCGGCAGTTCCCACCCCGTGCCATGGAATGTGCTGGGGGCTGTCGGGGTGTTGTAGCCAGGCTGGGGACCACAGTGAGAACAGGAAGGGAGGCCTCAATTGTGGTGAATGCCGGTTTGGAGCAAGCAGGAGGCAGAAGCAGTTCTCCTCCAGGCTGCCAGGGCTCGCCTTTCAGAGCGCGTTTGGAGCGTCAAAAGCAATAAAGCATCAGCAAGGAGCCCTGGCAGCACAGCTGCCTGATGGCCCCGGCCCCATCACGCACCCGAGGCCGCCCATTACGGAGCCTCACGCTCCCCGAATTGCATGTCTGCTATGATTTAACACTGTGAGACATGAAATAAACACCGCAGGCAGGCAGGGCTGCCGGCTTGGGAATGACCAGGCTCACAGCAGCCCCCGCTCCCATGGGGCCAGTGGTCCTCAGGGATGCTTGGGCTTGCTTGCATCCCTGGATCACTGCAAAGGGCCAGGGGGACATACAGGATCTCTCCTCTGCCAGCCGCTTGTACAGCTCCAAGACTGAAGCACAGACCAAATTCCATGAATAGCTGCTCAGTGGGGTGCCCTTGGCTAATTTAATTTAATTTGGGGATGCTGGTTGCTTTGCCCCATGAGTGCAAACTGTGTGGCCCTTGGAGAGGCCAAAAATTGCTCATTGCAGGTACCAAGCCCATCCTCACCCCAGTGAAGGAGCCCAATGTTTTTAAATCCCCCAAAAGAAGGGATGGGAGCACTTCCCTTTCAAGTCCTCTCTTCCATTAGACACCCTTCAGGTGTTTGCAATATTCTTCTGCTGTTTCATTACCATTAAAGCCAGATAATAATAAGTCCATGAAGGTATTTGGAGCCCATTGCTGTTAATGAAGGAGATATGGCTGATACTGAGTGGGACAGCAACTATGCAAGGTCAGGGAAGAATTGCCTTGCTGAAAGCAGACTCGGCTGTTTTTTCTTTTCCTTATTCCTTTTACTTTTGAAGGAGACCTGTTCTGGAGGCTCACTGGGCGGGAGAGGGACAGTGGGCTCCAGTGCTGTTGTGGCCACATGCTGCCACCTTGGAAGAGTCCCCATCCCCAAGGCAGGTTTGCAGCAGGGATTGTGCACACGACTGCCTTTATGTAAAAGCCTCATGTCTGAAAAAGTCATGCAGAAAAGTCTTCTGCCTCTTCATTCTGTTGGAATTCAATCCGTGGAAGACTGTGGCAGTGCTTGAGAGGTTGGACATGCTGGAGTGTGTGGGGACAGCTCTGGAGGAGACAGTGACAGAAGATAGTCCACTCTGGCTTGTTTTTTTTTTTTTATATTTTATTTTTAAAGCACTTATTGCTTCCTTTTTTTAAGTCAAGGCTGTATGAAAAGCTCTCAAGACATGGAAGGAGAGTGCCCGGTGGGGGACAAACCCATGCTGACGATTGCAACATTCCTGGTGATGCAGGAGGACAGTTTTTCACCAGTTTCCCCCGAGAGAGCTCAGCCCTGCTGGCTCGTCGGTCGAGCCAAGTTGCCCAGGTGCCTGAGCCAACCTCATCCGCGGGTCCACCAGCTGCGCTGCGGACAGGGTGGGCTCTGCAAAGATATACCTGGATCCTGCACAGCCCCCGAGGGGGCCTTGCTGGGACATCTCCATTCCAGCATCGTTTTAAGAGAAAGTCAGAATGCGGGCCGTGCAAAGAACACGGAGCCCTTTGGCTCAGCAAGTCCGAGAAATTCCTTTTTCCTGCTGATTTACCAGGGCCCAGCAAAGTATGGATTTGGATGGAACAGGAAGCAGGTGCCGGCCCCTCGATTGAACCTTTTCCTCGGGGTTTTCTCCTGGCGCGCATCCACCCCTGGAGCATCCCGGTCCCCTCGTGCATCCTCCATTCGCCGCCCCGGGCCGGCACAGGCGGACGCGTGCCAACGCAGCTTGTACCAAAACAGGGTTAAAAAACGGGGAGGGTGGGGGTATGATTGTTGTAATTAAAAGAAAATAATTCACTTTTATCAGCCTAGAGGGGCGCGGCCGAGGAAGAGCGCCGGCTGGGGCCGGTGTTCCCGGCTGCTGGGGTGGGGACGAGAGAGAACGGGCTCGGCGGCCAGGGCGATGCTCGGGGGCTTCTCGGGAAGGAACACTGCCGGAACCATGGCCGGACAGACGGACACACGGTGGGCACGGCCGGACAGACGGACACACAGGTGGGCACGGCCGGATCCACGGCCGGACAGACGGACACACAGGTGGGCACGGCCGGACCCATGGCCGGAGAGACAGACGGACACACAGGTGGGCACGGCCGGACAGACGGACACACAGGTGCGCACGGCCGGATCCACGGCCGGACAGACGGACACACAGGTGGGCACGGCCGGACAGACGGACACACAGGTGCGCACGGCCGGATCCACGGCCGGACAGACGGACACACAGGTGGGCACGGCCGGACCCATGGCCGGAGAGACAGACGGACACACAGGTGGGCACGGCCGGACAGACGGACACACAGGTGCGCACGGCCGGATCCACGGCCGGACAGACGGACACACAGGTGGGCACGGCCGGACCCATGGCCGGAGAGACAGACGGACACACAGGTGGGCACGGCCGGACAGACGGACACACAGGTGCGCACGGCCNCGCTTCCCCGCTCGGCGCGCTCTCGGTGCCCCGTCCCGTCGGGGCGCGGTCCCGGCCCGTTTCGTTGGGAATAACGGGCTCCGCGCGGGGCCGCGCGCGGTGCGCCGGTACCACGGGAAAGGGCTCGGGCGGGCGCTCAGACACCCTCTTCCTCTGCAGGGAGCAGGAACGCGTGTTCCCTCCTCGCCTCCCTCCTGAGCAGCATCTCCTGGGGCAAGTTAACGAAAACTGTTGCTCCTAAACTTCAGGGCTCTGCGAAAATTGTCTCTGAAGGGACCCGGACCCGGACCCGGACCCGGACCCGGACGCGAGGCTGCTCAGGGAACTGCAGCCCAGACCATCCCGAACTGACACAGGGGTCCGCACTGTTCTGTAGCATCTCTGTGCTCTTGGGACCCAAGAGATGCGTTTCAGAGAGGTCAGATTTACAGGGTGGGATGGGATGAGGGTCTCAGCCCTTTGATTGTGCGTTAGAAGTGGCATTAGTGCAGCAACCGTGCCCCGGTCTTGTGGGGGCGGTGACCACACCGTGCCCGCTGTGTGCATCTGGCACACATTAGTGCGGGACGAGATTGCTGCCTGCTCTTCTTCTTGTGATGGATATTGGTTTGTGGAAGCCTTGGCCAGGAACGTCGGCTTGTTCCTGCTGCTGCCTGTGGGTTTCCAGCGCTCTCCATATCCATTTTCTCCCACATTAAAAAGCATGGCTGAGGTGCTGAGGCTGAAGGCCAAGGCTCTTCTGTGCCACCTCCTCCTCCTTGCCCGCAGTTATTTCTGGAACCCCGTTGAACTCCTGCACTGCATTTGCTCTCTTCCCTGTTCACAGTTTCTCATCAAAACAAACTTCTGAGGGCAGTGAGTCTCCTTGGAGCAGGGAAAACAGCAAAACCTTTCTGTTCCGTCATTCTTGGCTGACCTTGTAATTTTATCTCTAGTACCCTCCTTCCTCTTAGCCTTTTGGTTTTGTACTCATCTCCTGTTGCTGTAATTTAATACTAATAGGATTTGGGTTTGGGTTGTAATTTTTCCAGCAGGTAGGGCTTTGGTTCAGTTTGGGTTTGCAAGTGCAGGGTGTGTTAGCAGTGGCAGTACCCTGGTGTTAATTACCAGCTACAGAACTTGTTGTATAGCCCCATGGTGCGTAATCTCAGAAAACAATAACCAGACTAGTTATGGCAACAAAACCACGTGCACTCCCCAAAATCTTAACAAATTGGTTGCACAAAGTGTGGTTCCTGGTGTTTTTTGTGGGCTGCCAGGCAGCTGTAAGCCTCTCAGAAGTGGTACGGGATAAGTTCTCTGCTGTTAGCACAAACCTTTTCTCAAAGGCTGAATAAAAGCATGCAGAAATCATTGAAATATTAAATGGTAACTTAGAGCAGAAGCTCAGTAGTTGGCTTTTATGCTTACAGCAGGCTTTGTGAGTTCTCTGTTTGCTGGAACAGAAAAACCACAGAAAATCATGCCCCATCCTGCCTCAGATTTCATTATTATAATGCAGTGTATTAGCAAGGGTGTGTGGGGTTTTTTTCTCCACTGGAAAAATCTGCCCTGCAGCGTAAGGTGGGGTCAGCCGACATGCACGGCACGCGCTAAGGCAGCAAAATTAGCAACATGATTTAAGTGGTTTGCCTTTGTGAGAGTATGCCCACCCCGGGCCTCTCAGCCTTGGCTCCTCATCGGGCAGCTCCTCCTGGGGCTCCTGAGGTATTCCAGTGCATCTTGGCTTTTCTCAGGATAAAAAGAGTGTGTGGGATGAGTTGAGGGGGGTTGTTCACACATATGTGCTCTTTCTTATAAAAGTTGAGTAAAAGTAGTAATTGGGACTACAATGAATAACTTGATGAGAGAATTCCCACCAAAAATAATCTAGGAGTTTTTTTTTGTTTTAACGGCTGACACAGATACGTGCTGTCTTTGTGTGTAGAGTAGCATCCATCTCCAGTATATGTGGGCGGCTCAAAAAGTACTTTACTCATTACTCACTGGGTGAAACTTGTGTTCCAGTGGCCTGGAAGCATCTTAGATTTTTTCTCAATGGTGAGTGTAAGTAGAAACTTGAGTTCATTTTCCCAGACCTTTGCTGGTTGAGATTAATTAAAGGTGTGATCTTAAGGAACTGGGATTGATCCGGCTGTGCTGACAGCAGGATCCTAGACAGCCTCTGTAAATCAGGATACATGACACAGACCCAGCAGTTGTTCCTGTTGTAATGTCCTTCCCATAGCACATGCAATGCCAGCATTATGGAGCTGCATCTCAGTTGTCACCCAGACTGAGCTGTTGGCAGCAGCATCAGCTGAACTGCAGCCATGAGCAGGGGTGCTAGGGACCCCTAGCACCTTGTGGAGAGCTGCCTCTCCTGGTAGTCATTGACTGACGTTATTTGTGCTTGCCAGGTGCAGTGACTACTCTGTGGTAAGCCTGGGCTGCAAAGATTTTTTAAGTCTGGTAAAGAGAATTTCTGTAATAATTTGTTTTAAGTGACTGAACTGGCCAAAGGTTGTGAACTGTAGCTTGGGGCCTTCAGCAGTGTCTTGCCAAACCTCAAGTGGTCTGTGTGGAGTGGGAACGAGGAGCAGTAACAGGCTCCTGGGCCCTTGCTCTGACACCTTATTGTCAGTGAGAAGTGACATGCACAAATGGCATGTGCCACCACACTGAAAATAGCTCCTGCTGGTGCCCTGGGAACAGGCGGCCACCTTATATGTCCAGCTGCACATGCTGCTGCCTCGGGGGGTGGGGAAGCCCCTTCCCACCGCAGGTGCTGCACAGGCGACAGCGGGGGAAGCCTGTCCTCCCAGGCCTGCCTGTGTTCTCCTGAGGATACAAGGGATTGAATGCTAGTCTGTGAAATTAGCAGGGAAAAAGCCTGAGTGTGATGTTCAAGCTGATGTTGGTATCAGCATCAAGCAAATGTGGCTGGGCTTGTGTGTCAGTCTGTCAGCAGAAAGGAAGGAAAGAAGCAGTGCTCCGCTAAGCCCTCAGCAAGCCTTGCAGAAACAGCTTAATGTCCATCCCGGTCACCTTTTCACATGAGCTTTCTTTATTTATTGCACATAGGATTGCCAGGTGCTCTTAAACCAAATGAAAGAGATCACAGGAATTCAGGATTCAGCATTCCTGCTTGCTGCTCTAAAGGTTTGTGTTTATTGCCATTGTTCTGGGGACAGAGAACTCTGATTTTTTCCAAAAAGTCAGGCAAGTTCAGGCCCCTGTCCAACATAGCACACAGGTGTTCACAGTTTCACTGTCAGCTGGTGATGAGCTGGTCCTTGTTAGAATGGCCCTGCGTGGCCTGTGAGAGCGATCCAGGATCAGCCTGAATGCATGAGAGGCAAGGGGTAAATCCTTTGCTGTTCTGCTCCTCGCTCATGCTTTGCTTTTCCCCTGTCATTCTACCAGGCTGCTGATGGAGACCTCATGGAAGCAGTCACCTTCCTGACGGAGGACCCAGCTCCGGAGCCAGTGCAGGACCCAGCCGCTGCAGAGCCATCCGCCTGGGAAGGGAGCGCGGTGGGCAAACAACTCCCACAGGGTAAGTCCTTCCCTTCTGCTTACCCCTACAGCTTTGTGTGTTTGTGTGAGCTCAAAGGGCAAGTATCCATCCTCCCTGCTTCTGCCAGCAGTACATCCCTCCAGCTTCTGTTCTGGCGCAGATTTTGCTGGTACTGATCACTTAGTAGTGTTTTAATAATGTTTGGAGGTGACACATTGCGGTTAAAAGGCTGGTGGTCCTGTCTCATTTTTTCAAGAGCTTTGAACTGTTTCCTTAAGCTCTGAATTTGGCTGTAAGGAAATCTGGGTAGTGCCTAGCTGCATGCTCTGCTCTGTTCTCCTCATCCAGCTCACTCAATGGCTCTTAGGTTGCTTGGCATGATCTGACTAGGGATTTCTGTTTAAAACCTGAGCTAGAAAATTTTGCTTGTATTGATTGTAGAGCTGTATTTGTGAAGTGTGATGTTTCCTAGAAATTCCTTTTAAAGATAAATGTTTGCTGCTGCTGGTGGAAAACTGATCAGAATGCTGCCTCCACTTCTAGATGTTAGTGCTCCACTTGCCTCTCACAACCAAGACAACCTCCACACAGCCAACACTGTCAGGCCACTGGAATCACCAAAAGCTCCAGCTGCAGAAAGGGATGCAGCTGAAAGGTCAGTGAGGCTGTAAATGGCCCCCACTTTGGTTTTCCCAGGTGGGAAAGTGGGTTCTGAAGCTGGTAACTGCAGAACTAACATGGATCACCTGCTAGGTGGACACCTACTGGCTTGTAGCAGAATTTTTGCAGAGGCGTGGGTCTGATTGTCTGATGGATGGGCTTTGAAGTACATCAGCTAGGCCTCAGATTCTAGGCCTAGTTGGTAGTACAAAAGCCCATGGCGTAGCAAAAAATTCGTTGTTAAAGTGTACCTGGTTTTTAGATAATATAGTTGTATTGTAATTATAGTAGCCGTTTTAAGACTGAATTGTTTTGAATTCCTTTTCACCATGTATACCAATTAAAAAACACCTGGATTTGTAAACTATCTGAACTCTATATAACCCGACATTTTGAGATAATAAAGAGAGAACACACGGATAACCATATTGGTCGGATCGTCTGTTGCTCTGTTCTCAGCCCCCGCACAATTAATTAGTCCCTGGCACTCTTTTTTCTTTATCTTTCTTTTTCTTTTCATTCTTTTTTATCTTTACTGGCTGGAGGGGAGTTTGATTCCTGTAGCTCTAGGGAATCTTTGGGAGGTGTTTTACAGCACAGTGTTTCTCTGTCAGACCACAGGACACCCATTCATCTGAAAACAAATACCGCTCCAAAAGGAAGCGCTGTGAAACACTCTCTCTGTGGGTAGAGAGCCTCAAGCAGAATGACTGGAGAAGAGCAGGTGACTGGCCTGTTGGAATGAAAAATATCGGAAACACGTGTTGGTTTAGTGCTGTTATACAGGTAACCTGTAAGAAAGTTCTCTTTTTCTGGTATCAGACTTGCTGTGGTCTTGGAGTCAGAATGTTTCTCAGTTAGAAGTAAACATGCAGCAGTTCTGTGAGGGAGTCGTATGCAGATGAGTGAATATGACCCTGCTCAAACACAGAAACTTCTGGGTTTATGTGATGTGACTGTGATGTGTTCTGGGTCTGTACAGAAAGAGCCAAAGAGCAGTTAAACAGGCTTTGCTTAAAAATAGCTACAGAGAATCTGTGTGTCTGTACACAGGGAGTTGTGCAGCAATGGCCAAGTGCCTACTGAAATGATAGATGCTTGCCTGGCAAAGTGAACTGATAATTTAATTTTACGCCAGTTATTGTCGGCTCGATAACACATGGTGTATCGTATTTCAGTTAATGGAATACACTGATATAGATGCTTGGACAAATAAGCAACTAGGCAGCATATATTATTAGTAATGACCTGAAGAAGAGACAACAGTAAGTGGAACTGAGCAGATTTGTCTCTCCTAACCATTTCACATCAGCAGAGAGATGTTAATCATTTGTCTTCAGCTCTGAGAGGAAGAAAGAAAACTGAAAATGGATTTTTCTCACCATGGCTTGTTCCTGTGTGCTTTTCTGAGCCTGCCTGTCCAGAATAGAATGGTCTTTCTTAAAAGGTTTATATCCATCCTAGAAATGGCAGGATGAGATTTTGTCCTTGGGTGGGTACAAACATGCTGATGATCTTAAAAGGTCTTTTCCAGCGTAGTTAATTCTATGATTCTGAGTCTGTGCTGGTCCAGCACAGGGGCTGCTGACATTATAAACATGCGTTCAGTAACACAGGACCATTGGGAATGTAAGATTCTCAAAATAAACCTGTAAAGTCAGAGAGTGACAACAGGGTGTCAAATTGTAGTGAGTCCAGTCCTTGCAGGTGCTGACCAAGCTTCACCTCTCCTCTCCTTTCAGTCTCTGTTTCAGTTGCCAGAATTCCGGAGGCTGGTCCTTGGGTACTCCCTCCCACAGAATGTGCTTGAAAGTTGTCGTCACACTGTAAGTTTTGATTCAAAAGTTTCCTTCTTTTGTGGAAGAAAAGAAGAAAGAGCATTCTGCTCTTTCTCTAACCAGATTTAATTTGGGGCCATGAGACCTGTGGCTTTGAAGTCATCTGGCTACATTAAAGATAAATTTGGGAAATTCTCAAAGACAGACTCAGGATAGGAAAATAAAGAGCTGCTTCTGTACCCCTGTCCTCTAGACACTTTAACTGCTGTGCGTGGAGGTGTTTTTCCCATACAACTTCTTTGGCAGCTCCAGATTATTTGTTGGTTTGCATGCACAGTGGAAGAACTGGTGTTTGAGCGAGTGTGCAGCTCATTGGGTACCTTTTATGATATGTGCATGTGCCGCTCAGTAGCACTAAGTTTTAAGATGCTGCTTTTTAGAGCTGCAGGAAGTCTTTGACTTTCCTTCTTTTTGCAAAGCAGGGAAAAAGAAATATTGCATTCATGCAAGAACTTCAGTGTCTATTTGCATTAATGCTGGGGACGTGGCGTAAGTTTGTAGACCCTTCTGCAGCACTGGAACTCTTGAGGGACGTGTTTAGATCCGCTGAACAACCGCAGGTAAAACCACATTGAAAAGCTTTCTTCAAACCAGCTGTCACAGCCACAGCGTCCCCATTTTGCCTCATCCTGCTGGTCCTTTCAGAGGCCTTTTCCCATGTTTGTCAGCCAACAAGCAGCTGTCCTTGTGTCATTAGAGCAGAATGTACATGCGTGCTAATTAACCAGCCAGCATAGCATGGCACTACCCGGTGCCATTTGCAGAGTCGGGTAGCGATCACAGTAATTTCCTCTGATCCGGTGTCCATTTTCAGTCAAAATCAGCACAGCACTTCAGTCTCACATGCAGTTCAGCTGAGTGGGTACAGCAGGACCAGTCAGGCTGTGCTCAGTGGGTCTGTGACACCAGCAGACTGGGGGAACACTTTCTGGTGGGTGTCATGATTGACTCTCCACTTTCATCTCTCTTCTAGCAAGATGTGAGTGAATTTACACACAAACTACTGGACTGGCTGGAGGACGCATTCCAGCTCACTGTGAATGCCACGTGAGTTCTGTGTGATCACGGGAGTTTGACCTAAGGAGAGTTTTAATAAATGAGAGGACTTTATGTGAAAATTTTGAGCAAATCGGTGTTCTTTGTTTCCTGATGAGGCTCCTTAAGCTTGAAATGTTGTGTCTGCATCTCCTGTTGGTGAGTGTGGGACTTCACTCAGTGCCGATATGGCCTGCAGAGTAAATTAGGTTTTGAGGGGAGCTCAGCAGCCCTGGTGAACAGAAAAGCTCTGGGTGTTCAAAACTTCCTTTCAGAAGCTGAACGGTTTTTTTCCGCTTTTGCCAGTGTAAATGTTATAATGTGCTTTGGAACATGAAAATTATTGAGAAGCTTCCTCTTTATTTAGCACTTGGATAGAAAACTGTACTTTTGCCTGTAGGCTCCCAAGCAGAGGCTTAGATTACAACTTGAGGTTGTTTTGCAGCCTCCAGCTGCAAATGAAAGTGTGCTTTTCCTCTCTGAAACAGGAGCCCTGGGGACAAATCTGAAAACCCAATGGTGCAGCTCTTCTACGGGACTTTCCTGACTGAGGGTGTCCATGAGGGTGAGATAAAGCTTTGGCAGATTCAACTTTTTAACTCCTTTGAGTGTTTCGGAGTTAACCACAATTTTTTGTTCTCTTGAGTTAGTTCATGATTTCTGTATGGTTTCCATCATCCAGGCAACACTTTTTCCAAGATTGAGACTTTTGGTCAGTATCCCCTTCAGGTAAATGGTTACCGGAACTTGAATGAGTGCCTGGAAGGAGCCATGGTGGAGGGAGAGATGGATGAGGCAACAACATCTCAGTCAGTGAAGTATGGACAGGAGGTTAGTCTGACCTTTTTTGTCAAGCCTTTGGTTGCCTGCTGCAGAAGAGTGCAGCGGTGTGTCATGTACTGATAACTTTAAATGTCAACTGTGAGTGTTCTCTAAGAATTGAATATAAAACATTTTCTGGGTACCTGGAATCTCATGTAAATGTCTGTTAATGTTAGGTGGTGAGACACTAAGTCTTTGCTAATTTATGAAGATGTGTTGTCCTATGTAACTGGTTCAAAGACTTTATTTTAAATTACAAAGGCCACCATCTGCCTCTGAGTCAAGTGTGATCAAGTCTTTCTCTGTTGAAGCCTACCTGTACCTGAGTAGGAGGAGACCTACTGCCTCCATATTCTCAGAGGGTAAAAGTACAGTGCTTAACTCCATGGTATGCCATTTGGAATTTGGCTTTTTCTCCCTATTATATTATGTACGGTTTGGAGGTTTTCTTCTTGTTTTCACTTTTATTTTCTGACAGTGATGACTTTCTTTCTGTTTTTGTTTTTTTTTTAATCTCACTAATCACAAACCAATCATAAAAAACTTAGTTGCAGCAAGGTGGAGCAGCACCATTGCATTCAGCATCCTCTGTGTGTAAGTGCAGCAAAAGTTAGCTTGGACAAAGGCCGAGAAACAACAGTGGCAAAAGTATCTGGTGTAGGCAGGGCAGGGAAGAATATTTCAGTTCTGTGAGAATCTCTGAGAATTGTGTTGCTGTGGTTTAAACTAGCAAAGGAGAAACAAAGTATTGGGCAAGAAAGCCCTGTTCTGACTCTGGGCTCAAATGTTTGTTCTGGGTTTTTGTGGTTTCTGCCTGAATCAGTTTAGGTGCATTTACAGGGGATGTCGATGAAGCTGGTGTTGGCTGGCTCTGGAGACAAAGGCACATTGGAACTCATCAGGCAGGTTCATTTCAAGCCAAGCTTTTTAGTTCCTCAAAATTCTTCTCCCAAAATTAAGGGAAATTTGATCAATCATGGAGCTGTTTTAATTTTTTTTGTCTGCACAGATAGGAGGAAAAGGTTTTGGCTTAATTTCTGAGAAGTCTTACTGCGAAAATTGTGCATCTTAGTTTCACTCTGTGGGATGTGGTGGGTAAAGGGTGACATGATAGGGGACATAGGGAATAAGGTGCTGAGGTCTTTTGAGCACCTCAGCAAGTGTGCTGAAAGTCAAAGCAACAGTGGGATTAACAGGAACTTCTCCCAGACTATAGGAGCATAAATGATTCCTTCTTTGTGGTTATGGGCTGCTTCTTAGAAAGCCCTGGTGTGGGGCAGGTTTGTTGTCGCAGCACATCTGACACAAATCCCACGAAGGAAAATGAGCTTAGTGTGCTCATCCTGAATCCAGAGGGGAGCACAAAGTGGGTAGTGCCAAGATAAGATAGGTGAAGGAAGTTTCTGGCAGTGGATGCTGGAAGTCTTTGTGAATCCAGGAAGAGCGAGAGGAAGTGTAAATTCAACCGAGAATGTTTCTTTCAGCATGGTTCTTTGAAATAGTGTATGAAGCTACAGAAAGTGGGGGTCTTCTCTGAATCCCCTAAATCAAATAGTTTGTAAATAGACTCGAGAGAGGATAAGGAATCTGGTGCTGCCGGAGGACTCCTGGTTTGTTCATCACTGCATGTGATCTGCCTCAGAAAAGAACTCTGCTGGGGGCTCTTAGATGATGTGCAGATTGTATGTAGCCTCTGCTAATTTGTGAAATTCAGTGCTGGACTAGTTAATAATCCATCAAACTGGATGCATCAGGCAATGACAAGTAACTATGAGAGCAATTATGAGGCTTTTTCACAGTAAAAATATAAAATGGAAGCATAAATTTTTAACTTGTAAAATTTGGCTTTCTTACTAGTCACTCTGCAAACAAAACCTGATTCAGTGCATAAAAACAGAGACTTTTAAATCAGTCTGAAATCATATAGGATCAGTCTAAAACATGCCATTAGCAGTCATCTTAAAACGAGTCCCTTCGGGGGCATTTCTGCTTTTGTTACAGCGCTGGTTTACAAAACTGCCACCAGTTCTGACCTTTGAGCTCTCCCGCTTTAAGTTCAATCAGTCACTAGGACAGCCAGAGAAAATTCACACCAAGCTAGAGTTTCCCCAGACTATATATATGGACAGGTGAGTTGTCCTGTTTTACAGTATGTTTAAAGCTATTGCTTTAAATAAAAAAATAAAAAAGGTTGTTTGGGTGAGCAAGGAAGGATTTTAAAATATTTACAGAAGATTGTGGATGTTAGAAGTAAACAAATCTCACCTGGCCAGTGGGGCTCTGTATTTCTGTTTAGGTACCTCTACTCCAATAAAGATCTTATTCAGATGAAAAGAGAGGAAATGAAGAGATTGAAGGAGAAAATGGTGACTCTGCAGCAGAAACTGGAAAGGTGAGTAGTCAGCTGGCTTTATTTTTATGCCCTCTGGAAGACTGCAAATGTTTCCTTTTAAATGAGCTTTCCAATAGCAGAGAAACTTGTAGGGGAAGGAGAACATGTTTTTTCTGAAAGATGTGGAGGGAGGAAGTGTATTTTCAAAAACAAAACCTTCTTCAATGGTTTATAAATTTTACTGACACTGTCACAGGAATAAATTCTTATATTTATTATTAAATTTATTCTTTAAACCTCCC
This sequence comes from Erpornis zantholeuca, assembly GCA_013400515.1. Lineage (NCBI taxonomy): Eukaryota > Metazoa > Chordata > Aves > Passeriformes > Timaliidae > Erpornis > Erpornis zantholeuca. The sequence continues at coordinate 491,071 of VZTN01009325.1, forward strand.
TGAGGTTTAACCCATCTCATTCCTTCATTCTTACAACACCTTGCATTTTTCCATAGGTACATGGAATATGGCTCTGGCCCAGCCCGCTTTCCACTCCCTGACATGCTGCAGTATGTGCTCGAGTTCATTGCTGCAAAGCCAGCTGTGGCTGTTTCCTCTGCTCAGAGCTCTCAAACAACACTCCTGCACTCTCAAGCCAAGCCTCGTGTTTTGGACGTGCTTTCACAGCCAAACGGGTCAGTAAACAGAAATAAAAAGGATTCATAGGAGGGCACTTCACCTCCCAACTAAGTGGTCCTGGGTGGCATTCCAAAAGTGGGTTATTTATCTGGGCACTAGTGAACAGGATACTGTAATGTGCAAATGTTTGTGCAGGTAGTGGGTCACTGCTCTGCTGGTCACTTGGTTCTGTTGGTGTAAATAGAACACTGCATCTTGGTCTGCTCTTCCTCCTTGTCCAAAAGCATACCTATATTCCTTGCCTAAGCAGCAGCTAAGAACTAAATGACGTGTGCTCTTTTTGGTTAGGCTGCTCATTCTTTTGCTTCATTGACCACTAAATTACAGCAGTATTGGATTATTATAACCCTGGCCAGCATGGTTGGTTTAACACTCTAAATTAAGCTGAGTAAATACACACATTTCTTAGTAGTAATGGGAGGAATTTTTAGAATTGCTCATTGTGGATCTGTGCTTAGAGAGTTCTATTAGAATTTTCCCTAGTATTTGTCCTATATTTTAGTGTGGTCTGTGAAGGCAGAAGCACCTTTCAGTGTACTTGTTCTCTCTACATTTTATACCACTCTGGAAGGAAATCCTGCTCCAGCTCTGGAGTAATTTTTGTGTGGTTTATTTCATATTCTTTTCCAAAAAAAGAAAAACTAGAGAAAGATTGAAAAACCTGCCCATTACTCTTGAATTTTGCTCCACAGAATACAAGAAGGGACCGATACTAGGACTGAAGATGAAGCTTTCCTTGTGGCAAATTCTTCGCTGCAGCAGAACTCCAGTATGGATCTCCAGCCTTCTGTTTCACCAGCAGAACTGTCTGAATGCCCAGCTCCTCACATGGTCTCCGAGGAAGAGCTGAACCTGGTTCAGACGTGTCTGCAGCGATGGAGAAACGAGATCAAACAAGATGTGCAAGGTTGGCCCCAAATGCATTGGCAGTGATTTTCCTCCTGAATGCCAGCCTGGTTTCCCCTTTATAGCTTTGCTGGATACAGCCTGAACTACAAGTACACTTGTCCCTGTTTGAGCTTTGGTGTTGAGTCTATCTGATAGTCTCCCCATGGCTTCAAACTCTTTGAAGTGAAAGGGGCTAGCATAGCTTGATGGGTAGTCATTAATTTTTATGCATTTCTCTCACCCATGATGTTTTTGGCAGATCTGAAGGAGTCTATTGCCAGAATCAACCTTTCCATTGAACAAATGTACTGTGACCCTCTCCTCCAACAGGTAGGAAATGCAGCTTCAGTACGTGAATATTAAACAAGCATTGCTGATCCTCATTTTCTTTAGTAGATGTTGGTTTAAATTGCTCTCTTCACTGTATTTTTAAATTTCCAGTGATGAAGCACAGAAAGATTTACTTACGAAAATCTTGTTTCTTCTTTCCTTAAAAGTCAGTTTTCACATAGTAAGAAATTTATCAAATTGATCAACTCTTGTGCCATGCTACACCTACAAACACTCCTGCTGTTCGTGTACAGAGGTCAGGCAGAATCAGTCCCTAACTGCACTGAATTATGTCCATGTCACTTCGCAGGTTCCCTATTGCTTGCATGCAGTCCTGGTCCATGAAGGGCAAGCAAATGCTGGGCACTACTGGGCCTTCATATATGACCAGCCTCGGAAAAGATGGCTCAAATACAACGACATCTGGGTGACAGAGTCGTCGTGGGAAGAGCTGGAGCGGGAGTCATTTGGAGGCTTGAGGAATGCCAGTGCCTACTGCCTGATGTACATCAGTGAACAGGTGTCTCGTGTTGGTGCAGGTACAGAGCCACAGCTGCTGGTTAATGAGATGTTTGTGTGAAAAAGGTCCTCTCATGGCTTGAAAATTTTTTTAGGGATTTATTAACAAAGCAGCCACAACGATTGGAGACTTAATTTGGCTGTCTGCCCTAGCAAAAAACGAGACACAGCGCTGGGCGTGGCTCAGGCAGTCTGCAGCCAGACAGGGCTCGAGGGGGTGTGACACTACATTTTACACCCCTCAAACCCTGCCCATCACCTCCCCCAAGCCCCCCCCTTCAGGTCAAGATGAGTGGCTGGAGGTTGAGTCAGTCACTCCTGTTGGCTCCTCGCTTGTTCCCAGCTGTCTTGGGGCATGTTCCAGGCTTCATCTTCATTGGTTTTGCAGAACATTCCAACATTCCCCATCTCTAGCATACCTTATTAACCCAAATCATCACCGTTATCAACTTTATTGATAGATAAAAAAACTGAGGGATTAAGCAAACCAAATCACAACTGTCCTGAACTCTTAATTCCCCTCAACAGTTCATTATTCTAGTAAACAATAATCAGCACTACACATTAACTGTGATTCTCCTTATTAATTAATCACCAAGTACAAAAGCCAATTCCAGCAGCCTGGTTTTTGATATTTGTGTGCTGGTGCATCTCTCTGGCCTGCATGATCATAATTTTCCTCACTTCCCCGGAGTTAGGTGCACCTTGCCTGCCTCCTGAGATTTTGTGCTCATCCCTGCTGTTCCAGTTTGCTGGGTCCTGTTCTGTTTGTTGTCACTGCCATGGTTATTGGTCTTGGTTTGCCTTGTTATACATATATATATATTACTAAAGAACTGTTACTCCTATTCCTCATATCTTTGCCTGAAAGCCCCTTAATTTCAAAATTATAATAATTCAGAAGGAAGGAGATTGCATTTTCCATCTCAAGGGAGGCTCCTGCCTTCCTTAGCAGACACCTGTCTTTCAAACCAAGACATATGGCAGCATTTGTTTCCTGAGGGCATGTGAAACGCCTCCTACTTTATCTCTCCCATTTTTATCACACTTCCTGAGTCGTTTGCTTGGTCCTTGGTGATTCTGTTACACTGAATCTAAATGGCTGTCAGCCTTTCCCTGAGAGGTGTCCATATCTGAGTGTATAAATAGTTTTGGGGAGAAATTGCTGTGCATGTGGCTCTAGACATGGCAAACAGCTGTACAAGAACTCATTAATTTCACACGTGGCTCATTTTGATGCAATAAATAGAAAGAAACAATGGAGAGCTGTCTTCTGTTCATAGCTAAATGTGGCTGATGAGGATCTGGAGGTTGTTCTTTGTTTTCTTATGACAGTTGAAATGAACCCATGGGGTGTTTTTTTCCTCCTGTTTAGTGCTTTTTTTTTTTTGTTTGTTTGTTTGTTTTTTTGTTTTTTTTTTTTGTTTTTTAAAGCATTTTGCAATGGGTGCATAAAAATATCTGCTGTAGAAAGTTGCCATTTGCTTTTGATAAATTTTAGGACTTGTCTAAAGCCAGTGCTGCTTGGGTTTTATGCTGTTTTTAAAGTGAATACTGAAGTAGATCTAAAAAGCACTAATAAATATCAGCATGACACGTGTGCTATGGAACCCATGCAGTCCTTACCTTTACCTGCTGTACAGTGATGGAGGTGTGACATCTCTGGCTGAGCTGTGAACTTTCCTGCTGTTGGCAGTGCAGTGCTGTTCTCTGTACAGCTGGAGCCCTTGGATGAGGATGTGTCTGACCTGCATCAGCAGGTGCTGGTTCTGGAATTGCTCTGTGTAAAGGCTGTCCAATGGTAGAACAAAACTGAGGTTTGTTTTAGATAACTCTGTAGATTTGTTTTTATTTTTGCACTTTTGCTTCTGGATCACCTTAAATTATAAAGCCAGTAGAAAGTTGGCCTTCTTTCCCCGTTTCTCCCTCAGCCAGTTTGCTTGTGGCTGCCCATGATACTGTGTGTTTAGTTCTAAGGATGGTACCCTGCCACAATGTGTTTCCTTATGCCAGTCTTGAATTTCCTCCAGATGAGGATGAGGGCCCAGAGGCTAGACAGTTCCAGAAGGAAGTGGAGGCTTTGTCCCCAGAACTGAGACACTACATCCAGGAGGACAACTGGCGCCTGGAGCAGGAGGCAGAGGAGTGGGAGGAGGAGCAATCTTGTAAGATTCCTCAGATGGAGCCTTCACCTACTTCTGACTTGCAAGACCTCTCCTCTGAGTCAGGACCAGGTAATCCTACTCTGAACTTGCAAACCATTTTGGAAGCAGGAACAGCCAGCTGTCACCATTACCACTGTGTGGAAGCCTTGCACAAATATGTCTGAATGCAGGAGCAGGCATGAATGAAGCAGCAAAGGCAGCTGCTGGAGGCTCTGCCCTGACATTGCAAAAGGCTGTTCTGCTGTTTTTGCATGTGCATCCTTCCAAACTTGTCCCCAGAAATGCTGTTTCCCATTCACTTAATAATCACAGGCTAATATCAGTTCATTTCCAGCTTTTTCTTTTTTTATAAATATTGAGTGGACAAGAGCTGTTCTCTGGAGTGGGAAACATTACTTGGCAATCCCTGATGACGTGCCATTCCCACTGGAAAGGGGTACACGTATGCTCACATGAAATGCCTTCACCTCTGGGATGAAGGTGTGTTGAGGTTTGACACTGGCCCACGCCAGGCACCCACGAGAGTCACTTGCTCACCCTCCCTGCCACAGCTGGGCAGAGAAGAGAAGAGAAAAAGCCTTGCAGCTCTTGCTCATTAGTACCACACATCTGTCCTGACAGAGCAAGCATCAGTCTGTGAGCAGAGCGTGCACTCCCTGTCCTCGGAGCATGCCAGGATTGCCAAGGAGCAGACTGCCAAGGCCATTGCCAACACTGCCGATGCCTACGAGAAGAACGGTGTGGAGGCAGCTCTGTGCGAGGTAGGAACTGAGCCTTGGCCCAAGAACCTATCCCTTCTTGTCTCCATATTATTCTTCTTGATAGACCTTTGCTTTTCCCATTTCTGTGAAGTTCTGTAGCTGTGCCACATTTAGCTCAGTCCCCTTTGGCTTTCCTGTATTTTGCTTTGGATTTTCTTACTCTCTTTCTTCTTTTTCTTCTTGGCCACAGCACAAGGAGGTAGAGGCACTGAAGGCTCATGCGGGAGAGGCATCCCCCACAGTTCAGGCAGAGCAGCCCCAGGACACTCAGGAAGCAGAGGCTGCTGCCCAAACTAGCTCACAGGTCTCTGAAGTGGAAATCCCCAGTGTGGGGAAGATTCCTGTTAGATCCGATGCAGATGGATATAATGAGGAGGTACAGATCCCAGTACAGGGGTTAATTACTGCTGCTTGTTAGCCTGTAGCTTTGTAGTTAGCTGGCTTTGAGCTGGGCTAAGGATGGGTGTGATAGTGTCTGTCATAGGAACAATGTCCTGTACTAAGTTAGTCTTCCCACTCTGGAAAGGAAGACAGACCACATCGTTCCATAATTCCATTTTTAAATGCCATCAGAAAAGCAGCTCTGTAAGAGCACTCAATTTGTCGATCTGCATGTTGATCCTAAGTCTTCTTTCTGGCACAACTGTATCAAAATTGATCCCTACGTGTGTTAATTTCTTTACAACTCTGTTTGCTGGCTTCAGTTACTGTTTTGTCCCCAGAGACATTACTCCCAACAGCATAATTTATGTACCCTGCCCACTGATTTTTTGGGGTCTGACTTTAACCACTCTCATACATGCTCAAGCAGTGTTTTGGAAGTTCTCTCACTTTCACAAGTTGGATTTCACACAAACACTGGGGCTGTCACTCCTTGAGTAGGTTTGAGATGCGCTTGTGTGAAGTTGGCTCGAGGGACTGCTGCACCACAACCACAGGTTCTGCATTCCTTTTGTCTTAGGAAGATTAAGTGGGACATGGTGGGGACATGGCCAGCGTGCTTTACCTTCTCACTTGTTGAATTTAAAAATTCAAGGGTTTGGAGTGACCAGCCTTGAGATCTTAAATGCCTAAAAAAAAAAGCCCTGCATGTAAAGTGCATGTGATGGATAGAGTCAGTAGCATGCAAGTAACTCACAGCCGCAGTTTTCACACCTGTACTCATACAATTACCTTTAAACCTTACCTTTTGAAAGTTTCTTCCATTCTTCACTATGCCATCTCTTTTTTCCCTGTCCGTTACTGTTTTCCTTGTTCCTGTTTGTTCTCCTGCTCTCGTGGTAGGTGATGCTGAGTCCAGCCATGCAAGGTGTCATCCTGGCTATTGCAAAAGCCCGCCAGACCTTTGATCGCGATGGGTCTGAAGCAGGGCTTGTTAAGGTATTGATTTGTTTGCTAAATCCGATAGTATGGATATCTGTTTTCCCAGAATAGAGAATATGTGCCACAATGACAGATCAGGAATGTAAAGGGAACGATTTGTGCAGTTTTTCTTCTAGCTAATGGCCTTTGCCCTGCATTTCAGTTCCTTCTCTCTTACTGTGATGACATAACCGTGGGTTCAAAACAATTTTTAGAGCTTGTAAGAGAACGCCCCCTCCCAAGACAAACAGCAACTTTCCTTTTTTCTGCTTATTCTTTTAGTACTGTAAAATTTGGCTTTTTTGGTCCTGAACATACTTGCTTACTTTACTCTACTGTCAAATATGTCCTCAAATATCTGTGTGAACAGGGGTTTGAAAGCATAACCATCTGAATGCTGAACCTGGTGTTAGACTTTACAGGCAGGTAGATTTAACTAAAAATACCAAATGGAAAGAATCATCCATGCTGGTGATCTATGGGAATATAAATCACAAGATACACTCATACCTGCAGGAGGTGCAAGAGTATTCCAGTCGATTTTTGCAGCCTGAGCACTTGTGGGAGGGTTGCCAAATCCATCTAAGGCAGCTCTACCCCCTCCCTCAAAGGCATTTAGACACCCTCACACTTCACACATGGGGTTTGCCTGGCTGTGGGGGCCATTGGTTTAGAGAGGTGTTGGTGGGCTTCCATTCCCCACTGGAATATCACCAGCAGAGGAGGCTCAGTGTCACCATAGGAGTCCCATTGAACAGGACAGGTGTGAGCTCCTGTTGGCTGCTGTGGCATTCCCATGGGCAGATAGGTGGATCTGTCAGGACATGTGTTCCATTGGCAGGCATTCCATGAGGAGTACTCCCGGCTGTACCTGCTTTCCAAAGAGACCCCAACCCCCCAGAACGATGCCCGGTTGCAGCACGTGCTCATTTACTTCCTGCAGAACAATGCTCCGCAGCAGGTGGTGGAACGGACCCTCCTTGAGCAGTTTGCAGACAAAAACCTCAGCTATGATGAACGGTGAGTGCCTGGGATTCCAGGGTAGGCTTTTCTCACCTGGATGTGACCAGGGCCGCTGTTCTGATTTTTTGTCTTTTCGGATCACACGGGGCAGGTCTATCAGCATCATGAAGGTGGCACGGGCAAAGCTGAGTGAAATCGGTCCTGACGATGTTGACATGGAGGAGTACAAGGTGAGGGACCAGGGAGCTGCTCCTGATCCTTCACGCTGTCCTAGCTGGCTCTGTCCAAACTGGGAAATGGGGAGCGTGGCGTGGAGCTGTGTGGGCAGCGCAATGGTCGCTGCAGGCCTGCTGGCAGCGGGTGTCTGCAGGAGGGTGCTGAGGGAAAAGAATACACTGGAAATCTGAGCTCGGAGGAATGTCTGCAGTTGGCTAAATTCATTTATGTGTCATTTATGAGAGACATTTAAACACTTCAGAGGGTAAAATCGGGGCCCCCAAACTATGTATGTGAGTGTTCCAGATGAAGCCGATGCTCTGCTTCCCTTCTGCTCCTCACAGAGATGGCACGAAGACTACAGCCTTTTTCGCAAGGTGTCCATTTACCTGCTGACAGGGTTGGAACTCTACCAGAATAGAAAGTAAGTTCCTCTAATTGTGTTTGGACAAGATAAGCTGTAGCTAAAAGTAAAGGCCACTTTGACAAAAAATTCTTCTTTCTGAATCACAATGGCCTGTGTTTGAGGCCACTGGGTGCTTTTTTGACCTGCTAATAGCTCATCTTGAATCCACAATCGAGCTTGGTTAGCAGTTCAGAAAATATGAGGCTGAGCTGCTGGCTTGCTGCCTGACAGTTTCTGAGCTGAGCCAAGGGAATGGTTGTAGTCAAGGCCCTAGCAGGGCCCAAGGCCTGCAGAGCTGACCTTCTTCTTCCAGGTACCAGGAGTCACTCACCTACCTCGTCTACGCCTACCAAAGCAACACCAAACTGCTGCTGAAGGGAGCCAACCGAGGCGTGAGCGAGTCGCTGATCGCCTTGTACAGAAGGAAGTGTCTCCTGGTTTGTATTGAGGAGCTCAGCACTCACTTTTGGAGAGGAGGGGAGGGAGCACCAGGGTGCCATGGTAGCCAAGACCAGTGTAACTGTCTATTGCCATGATTCTGCCCCTTGCTGAGTACCAGCAGGAATATGGAAAGCTAATAATAATCATAATTCAATTAAAGAACATGCCACATAGGTTTCAGGGAATCTAGGCAAAGGCAGATCTGGATCTTGCCATCTTAAAACCAGAATTGTAAATAAGCTGTATGCTCTCTGTATACAGATACAGCATATTGCATGAATATATATATTTACAAGTTTGTTTTCTGTGGTGTGTTTCCCATGACTGAGAGTGGCTGTCCCACCAGAACCTGATGCTGTTAGTCCTTGTTCTCTGCATGGCTGCTGGTGCAGGGCCCATGCTGGGCCTTTCCTGGATGGTCATCTATTATCCATGCTTGCTCTTCACAAGTCTATCCCCAATTCTCCTTCCACCCCCAGAAACTGAACGAGGTGGCAGCTTCTCTTTTTGTCAGCCGTGAAGAAGCTCATGTGTCAGAGGGTGTGAGCATCCTGAACGAGCTGATCATCCCCTGCATGCATCTCATGAACAACTTGGAGATCTCCAAAGAGGACCTGGATGCCATCGAGGTCATGAGAAACCGCTGGTGCTCCTATTTGGGACGAGAAGACATGGACGGTAGGAAATGGCTGCTGTTCGTGGGCAGGGGGCATTGTCTGGATCTGAACTGGGAAAGAATTAAAGGACCATTAATCTTTTGCACTAAAACAAGCTGCAGAAGGTCACTCATCCCTGCTGTGGGACAGCTGATGACCCAAGAATGGCTTAGAGTTCCCTTGTGGGGGGCTTGGGTCTTCTGTTAGGGTTTCTCCCTGACTGGAGATACTGTGGGATGGCAGCTGAATGCAGACGTGCTTGGTGGCGTGGCATGCTCCTCTTCAGGAGGGAGGAGTGGTGTTACCAGAGGCCAAGGTTGTGGAAGATGGAATGGGGGAGCAGATTTGGGGCATGTCTGCCTTCTGAGGAGTTTGTCATTGTAGAGCTAAATGTTGGTTCTGGGCAGCTGTTCTTGTTGTGTATTTCCTTCTGGAGCTGCGCTCCTGTGACTCCCATCAGGTCATTTCTCTTCAGACAAATCGGTCCTGACTTGCCCTGATCCATGCATGAAGGTCTGGGGAGTCTCTGCAGAGTTTTTATCACTAACAGAGGGTAAACTCGATGAAAGAAAATTATGCAAAAACATAGAGGTTTATTCTCAAAATACTTTTGTAAAAATTAGTATTGGGTAAATTTATCCGAGTTCCTGGGCTGGATGTGACAGCCTTTGCTTACACAGAAGGTTTTAAAGAACCAGAAGTTGAGTGCTCACTCCTCCTGGTCGTGTGAGCTGGCTCAGGTGTTGCCTGCTCTTCTTCACCCCGAGGTGGCTCTGCTGTGTCGTGCACTCCAGGGGCATCTGGGCACAGACCTTCACCAGGAGTGGATGGTACCAACTCAGCATGGACCGAACTGTCCTGTCTGAGGGGCACAGGCTATGAAGGCTCCGTTCCCCTCAAGTGCATAGTGAATAGTTTGAGTCAATGTTTGTCCATATTTGAGTGTCACCCTGAAGCACAGAGTTATTCTCGACCTGACAGCTCGTACAGCAGCGCCTTTCCTGGGAAAGTGCCGTGGCTCAGTGAGACATGGCCCTGTCCCCAGGCAGCCAGGTGGCAGTGGAGCTTTCCTCAGAGCCCGGGCTGGGCGGGCAGGACAAAGCCGGGCAGCAGCTGGTGCCAGGCCTCCCCTGCATCAGCAGCCACTGTTCATCCCTGGTGATGGGCTGGGCAGCTCTCAGCGCAGGGAGAGGAGTCTGCAAAAGGCATCACAGCTCCTTAACTCGGGGCCTGGAGCCATCTGCTGCCACTGACTGTTTCTTCCTCTCCCCCTTGACAGCAAAGCTGCAGATGAAGCTGGGTGAGCTGCTGCCCCGGCTCCTCGATGGCTCCACTGAGGTCATTGTGCTGAAAGAGCCCCCGAAGATCCGACCCAACTCCCCTTACGACCTGTGCAGCCGCTTTGCAGCCGTGATGGAGTCCATTCACGGGGCCTCAACTGTGACCGTGAAATAGCCCATGGGCTGCTCACCGTGCCACAGAGCCACGCTGCCGGCCTGCCCGGGGCCTCCCTCGGGTAGTGCTGGAGTGGGGGAGGAGAGGGGGTGGTTTGGATTCCAAGCTGTGTTCTTTGTAAATAGGAGCGGATAAAAAGCAGTATTGCACTTCTGAGGCAGAACGTAAGGCAGTGACACGAAGGACCTGGACCACTGTTACAGTGCAAGGCGCAGGCCCCGGCGGCACAGTGGGGCCCAACCAGGCTCCAGAGGTTCTTCTCTCCTGGCAACCTTCTAGATGCAGCCGCTGGGCCCATGATGGCACAGGAGCCCAACCCTGCTCAGCACTGCACACTGTGGCTGGGCCGTCAGGTGCTTTCACAGCCCCCTGAGTGGTCACTGCCAGAGGTTCCATGTTCCGGTCCAGCCAGACTCCTGCTCACAGGAGCCGGGGCTGAGTGAGGAGGAGGCAGTGAGGAGCAGTGGCTCATGCTCTGTCGCGTGGGCAGTCATGCACGCAGCTGTGTGTTCTGGTCAAGTCAAGCAGGCTTTTGCCTTTTGTATTCCAGCTGGCACCAGAAAACACGCAGGAGCTTTCCTCAGAGAGGCACCGGCAAATCCCGGCAGTGGGGAGCCCGGACGGGGCTGTGGGTTTGTGCCTGGCACAAGCTGTCTGGCTCAGGGCAATTACCTCACCCCAAAGGATGTTCCCCTCGTGGCCTGAAAGCAAACTTCCTTCTCCCTTGGGTGGTGTGTCAGGGCTGGATTAGTGTCAGTGACAACTGCAAGGGCTCGGTCAGCCCTTTGTGGTGGTGGTGGGTATTTGTGTTGACTCTGTTAACAAAGTGCCCTGTTGCCATTTCTTTTTGCTGTCACCCTGTGCTTGCCTTTGAGCTGCAGCAGTTTTAAGCCAAAAGTTCTGAGTTAGTAGAGGGAGATCCTGGTTTTTGGGACTATGCAGCGTTTTCTAACAGTGCAATAAAAACATTTGTTCTATGTTAGAATGAGAAAGCTCCCTCCATGTCTTTATTTCACTCTAGGGTTCTGCCTGAAGATTCCTCCTGTACAAAATGTGTTGTCATTAGCAGAGCTGCCTTAGGATGGTTCCACCATCCTGTTGGGGGGGTGTTTCCCCAGTATTTAAGGATAAACTGCTCCTGTGGGAGAATCTTGCACTCTCTCAGTGACTTTATGGTGAAGTAGAACTGCCATTATCTACAAGCACTCTGGCTGCCAGTGTCCCAGCAGCTACCCCTGCCTCCTCAGGGACCAGCGTGCTGCTTTATCAGCTTTTTTCCCCCATTGTGACAGAGCGCTGGGATGAGGCCTTCAACTCACTGCTCAGGGTGCTTGACCTTCAATGAATGAAAACATGGAGCTCTTGAACAGAGCCCCCAAGCCATCACCCACCCGGAGGCACGCTCCCTCCTCCCAGTCAACACTTGGCATTGCCAGGCAGCTTTTGTGCACTTGCAGGCAATAGAATGTGGTTTGGGGAGAGGAGAGTCCATTTGTTCTGACTCAGAACACAGTGACTTTGTCCTGTTGTTTGTGTTGCTGCCAGAAGCTGAAATGCCCAGCCCATGCCCAAAGCCTGCTTTAAGAAACCAGCAAAGAGTGTCAGGAGTACAGAGTGGTGCCAGGGACATTGTGGTATTTGGATTGGGCTGGACAGGAGCTGTGTTCCCAGGCTGGAAGCCTTTGCTCACTGTCCTGTCCTCCCTCTTCCCAAGGGAGTTGCAGCCAAAACAGCCTCTCTGTGTTCCCTGGGTTGGTCAGCCCTCCAAGGGCGGCTGCCAGGGGTGCAGCTCCTTGGAAGGTGATGGCCAGGAATACTGCCCCCTCAGTTCTACCTCCTTTGATTCTTCAGAAGGACTGAGCACTTGCGTCTCCCTCTTCACTCTGAACACCACCAACTCTGTCCCCAGTCCTGCAGCATCAGAACTCCCAGGGATCATCACTGTTCCCTCTCCTTGCCCACCCATCCCTCTCCTACAAGTGAGCAAAGTGCAGGTTTCAAAATGGGACTTAGAGGGGAGCGGACTTTGCTTCCTCGAGGAATGCCGCTGTCAGCTGGGCCTTCCTTGAGACAGATCACGCGCCCACGGCTTTGAGCCTGCGGGGATTAAACCAGCGGTGAACTCAGTTTTCAAGCAGTGCCGTAGCAGTGGGCAGGCCCCTGTCAGGACTCCGGGTGCTAATCCAGCCTGATGGTGCATGCTCTTGCTCGCAGAGGTGTGTAAGCAGCCTTTATTTTTACAGCTGAATCAGGAAAATGTGGAAGAAACAGTTGAGACCAGCAAAAACCCTTTCTTGCCTCTTGTGCACAGGTAAATGATGCAGTCGAGGAACATTTGACACAAAGGTCTGTGGCACTTATCGGCTTTATCATCTTAACCATGAGAAGGCTCCTGCAGGGCACGCGGTCACTGCCATCTCACCTTTGCAGCAGGAGTAGAACTTGGTGCTACCTTGTCTCTCACTTTCCTCCTTCCCCCTTATTTTCCATTTTTCTCTATCTTTTCCTCCAGTCTTTTCTGGACAGACCAAACCATACTTGCAACTCCCACCCTGCATCCCACTTTTGCAAGATACAGCTGTATGTTCAGAGCACAGACACGCTGCCAATGGACATGATAATTTATTGCAAATACATCAGAGTGACACAGACATGCAAGGAAGGAGCTGCTGCACTGGGGCGTGGTATTAGCCACAACAGCCTTGGCTACGGGGGACTCGCCAGGGATGCCAACACGGTGTCGCCCATCAGTGATGGTACCACGATGTCACCAGCAGTACAAAGTGCTGCCCGCTGCTTGGTGAGTGTTGCGGGGAAATCTGCTGCTCCTTAACAGAGAAAAAGTGAAGCAGACACACAGAGGAAGGAAAGAAACCTGCAGAGCTGCCGTAGCAATTAGCAAATCATCCTGTGAAACAAGCAGAAGCCCTCCCAGCCAGGGGAAGAGCCACGAGGTGCACAGGGCACGGCACCCTCAGGCCCTAGATGACCAAGTCTGCATTTTTGGGGTGCAGGTGGTGGCCCCCAGCCAGACCTTGCGCAGCGGGGACCTGGCGGCAGGCGGGGGCCAGCGGCGTTGCGGTCCTGGTGGAGCGGGCGCTGCAGGCAAGGAGCAGCCCGCCAGCGGCAAGGAAGGCTCCGGCAAACCACCCCAGGAAGGTGGCCTCCCCAAACTCCCACCTGGGGACAATGTCGGGGACAGTCTCGTCCCAGAAGTCGAGGACGGTGTTGTAGGCGACCCAGGAGATTGGCACCAGGGTGGTGATCCCTGCCATGCCAAGTGTCACTCCCCCGGCAAGCAGGAGCCGCCGCTTTCGCCCAGGTTTGTCCTCGCAGGTTCTCCAGCCTTCCAGCCCCAGGGCGGCGAGGAGACAGCCCAGCAGCCCCAGCCCGTTGGAGAGGCACATCAGGAGGCGAGAGATGCGCAGCTCGGGGGGCAGCGCCAGAAAGGAGCCGTGGGCTTGGCATTCAACCACGCCCTCCTCCTGGGTGATGCAGACCTGCCAAAGCCCCATGTTCCAGACCTCCAGCTCGTTCAGGTCCAGATTGAGGTTCTTCCAGAGTGGCACGAAGGTGGTGACGCAGGAGCTGACCCATCCGAGAAGAGCCAGAAGCATCCCCCCCATCTGCGCCTTCGCCCACCAGCCCCCGGCCATGCTGCCGCCGCCCCGCTAACCTCGGGGCCCGGATTAGCCGCCCTGAGCGGCGGCCGCGGGCATTAACGCTTGTGGAGCAGCGTCCGCCCGGCCGCCGGCCGCGTCTGCCGCCCGGGGGGGCGAATTCAAGCCTGTTCCTCCAACGCCGGGGTGTGGCCACGGTCGTTTTTCAGCTGTTGTTGGTTTTTCCACGCTAAAAGGAGAGCGCGCCCGGCTCGGCAGGAAAAGCCGGGTACATCCCCCGCGGTAACTCCGGGCTGGGTCCCGCCGGTGCCTCGCCGTGCCCGGGAGGGTTAAGCCAAAACATGCAAATCCTCCGAGCCTTGGCCACCCCGAAGAGAGAGTCTTGGCAGGGAAAGCGCTTCTCGTCAGCAGCAGCTCTGGCCTCGGTGGGACGCGGCTGGCACCCCAGCACAAGATGCAGGCAGCAGAGAGCCGGCATCAGGCTTTTCTCAGGAGTCAATGCCTCGGATGGAGGCCCTGATCCTCATTCGGTCATTAATTAAATATGCAAAGGAGCCTTTGAGAGCTGCGTTGCGAATGGAGATGTCCAAGGGAGGAAGCAGGTTGCATGTGGCCCTGCTTCTCGCAGGTGGGCATTGATCACCCTGTCCTGCGCCCAGCACTTCACCACCAGACACAACTCAAGTGCTTGTATGAGAGGAAACTGTTGTCCTGACAGGAGACACCCTGATGAAAACACAAAGATGGGGAAAACCAGTGTACATCAGCCTGGTCTGGTGGAAAGTGTTCCTGCCCACGGCAGAGGCTTGGAGCTGGACTGATCTTTATGGCCTCTTCCAACCCAAAGGATGAAAAGAAGGGAAAATCCCAACTCTGTGCTGGCACTCAGCTCCCATCCTCCCCCACATGTGTTCCCTCTACAGGGTCCAGCTTGCAGATTCATCTTCCCGGGGAGATTAGCGACTAATCTCTCCTTCATCCGCTGTCTTTCTTATCGTATCGGGAGCCAGACTGGAAATTACTGAGTCCTGCTGGTCCCGGGGTCCAGCCCTGGTAAGTGTCAGGAGGATCTTTGCAGGGGGCTCACACAAGGAGGGGGCGAGGGAGCACCGACCACATTCAACGTGGGAGCACCGACCAGGCAGGAGAGGGGGGATGTTTTCCAGCCCTTGCTGACCATCTTGTCCCTAAGAGCAGACAGGGAGCATCATCCCAAGGGGGCACAAGGGCAAGAGCAGGGAAATCCGCTGGGAAACCTCCCCTGCTCCTTCCCCCAGGCATTGGGGCACCTGCTCCTTCCGATTAAATCGTCTCAAGGTAATTGTGCCTGTCATTGAGACAGATTAACGGGTGACCTTCTGCTGCTGGAGCAGGATTGGCGGCCGCCGCCAAGCTCCCAGTCCTTCTTTCCCTCCCACCGGCCACGGTGGCACAGCCCAGCAGAGGATTCCCATCCACAACCAGTGGGAAGATGCCCGGCAGTGGCCAGGGCGCAGCGGGAGCCACAAGCCGAGAAGGACGTCTGCCGGGCTGCCAGCCGCTCTGCCTGGACATGAGGTGGGTGTCCCCCGCGCCAAGGGGTCTGGGGAGCCGGGAGGTTGGTCCGGAGAGTGACATCCTCCATCGTCGTACTGAGGACCTCGGGTCCCGCTGCTCTGCAGTGGCAGGGGACGCTTGGAGGAGGCAGAGCGCCAACCCTCCCACCCTATCGCCACCCCTAACCCTGCAGGTCGCTGTGCTCCGGGTTGCGTTTCCAGGACCGTGACCTCCCATCACGTCTCCCCATGGGCACCGGCTGGACTCAGCCTGTCCCGAGGAGCCTGGCTATGGGGTCTGCATCTCTCTCACAGGCCATCCTTCCTCCGCACCTAGGGGCTATCCATTTCTGCTCAGAGCTTCTTAGAGAACCGGCAGCTACTGCTACAGCCTGGAGCAAGTGTGGAACAGTGCCTTAGGCGCGCACCCAGAGCTTGCCTGCTGCCGCGGCTGCTTCCCACTGGAGACGAATGCGTCCTTCCCCGGCCTTGCAATGCAATTATGGTCCCTAATGGGCTTAGCCATCTGGAGCCAGCCCTCAGCCACCCCGGCACAGATCCGGGGCTAGCACATAGGTTGCTGGGCAAGGGGGCCCCAGGCAGACCCTGGCCCCTGGTGATGCAGAGAGGGGCCGGAGCCACAGGCTGCTTTCCGTGTCCAAAATAATTCACTGCTTTGTCTCCCCCATGGCAGGACCTCGCGCCCAGCCCGGGGCTGAGCCCCCCGCCCCGGCGCCGCCATGGTGCTCCCCTACGCCCGCAACAGCGGCGGCGCCGGCGGCTGGCTGGCCCCCGAGGAGCCCCGCGGCCGCAGCAACTCCATCCCCCCGGCGCAGACCCCCACGGCCAAGCACATGCTGGCTTACCTGCCCCGGCCACCCACCGACACCAGCCGGTACGGCACCTTCCCCCAGAAGGTATGGCTCGCACCGAGGCTCTGGGGCATCCTCGGCACATGATGCCGCCGGGTGCTCGCGGTTGTTGTAGGAGGCGATTTCTCACCGACGGGCTCCTTTCCCCCCCCGCAGCCCAATCTCCCGGCCGCCCCCGGGGCTCTGGGGGAGGACGGCGGGCAGCAAGCCGCAGCCACCACTGCCAAGAGAAGCACCCCGATGCCAAACTATCCATCTGCACCCCGTCACAGCGGCTTTGTTCCCGGTGAGCCGTCCCTGCTGCCGAGCCGCGGGAGCCTGACCACCCAGCACAACCGTGGCCATCCGTCCTGGTGCCCACCGCCTGCCCCACAAGAGGCGGGTGCCCGCTTGTACCCGCTGCATGCACTGAGCGTGGCCAACATCCCCAACTCGTCACACGGCAAAACCTCTGCCCGCAGCTCCACCGTTCCCACCTCGGAGGGGCTGCAGAGCCGACGCTGCAAGCTGCTGGAGGAGGACAGCCCCATGGTCCAGGCTAGCAAGCGACAGCGGCAGCGCTATGTGACAAAAGTGGGCAAGTGCCAGGTGAATCTGGGCAATATCCAGGACAAGAAGAGGTTCCTCTCGGACATCTTCACCACCATTGTAGACCTCAAGTACCGCTGGTTCCTCTTCGTCTTCATGATGTGCTATGTCATCACCTGGGTGGTCTTTGGCTTTATTTACTTCTTTGACGCCTGGGTGCGCGGTGACGTTGGGCACCAGGGAGATCCCGAGTGGCGGGCGTGCATCGAGAACGTGGACGGCTTTGTCTCCGCCTTGCTCCTCTCAGTGGAAAGCCAGCGGACCATCGGCTATGGCACCCGGATGGTGACAGCCAACTGTGCCGAGGGCGTCATCCTGCTGATAGCACAGTCCATCGTCGGTTCCATGATCGACGCCATGATGGTCGGCTGCATGTTCGTTAAGATCTCCCGGCCCAAGAAGCGTGCCCAGACCCTCATCTTCAGCAAGAACTGCGTCATCTCCCGTCGGGACGAGAAGCTCTGCCTGATGTTTCGTGTGGGAGACCTGCGGGAAAGCCACATGGTGGATGCCAAGATCCGGGCAAAGCTGATCAAGTCCCGTCACACGGCTGAGGGGGAGTTCATCCCCCTGGAACAATCAGAACTGAACCTGGGCTATGACACGGGGGAGGACCGTCTGTTCCTGGTGGAGCCCCAGATCATCTGCCACGTCATCAACTGTCACAGCCCTTTCTGGGACATGTCGGCCGAGTCACTGCGCCGGGATCAGTTCGAAATCATCATCATCCTCGAGGGCATTGTGGAAGCCACAGGCAAGTGATCTGGGGTGGTCAGGGTGGAGAGGGGTGGCTCCCCTGGAGTCCTGAAGATGCTGGGCAAACCTGGGCCCAGGAGTGACATCAGGGCAAGAGATGCTCAGGGTCAAAACTGGCTCCAGTGTGCCGTGGGTGATGCAGGGCTGGAAGGCCCTCGTTAGGCAGCAGGGGGCTCGTTTTGGTGCCCTGGCACAGCTCAGCTGTTGTTTTGCCGCAGGAATGACGTGCCAAGCCCGCACCTCCTACACAGAAGATGAGATCCTCTGGGGATATCGCTTCGAGCCCTGCATGTCCCTGGAGAAAGGCGCCTTCCAGGTGGACTACAGCCGCTTCGAGATGACCTTTGAGGTGCAGACACCAGCAGCCAGCGCCAAGGAGCTGCACGAGCTGAAGGAGCTGGAGCAGCAGGAGCACTCCACACTCAGCCTCTACTGGGACCACCTCCTGCAGCCCTGCGCGCTGCCGGGACCCAGCGAGGATGCGCTGGTGGGGATGAGTGTCCCCGGCAGCGTGGCCGAGGGCGTCCGGGATGAGCCCCCGGAGCGGGAATTCGCTGCCTGAGCCACTCCGGGGCCGTGGGACAGGCTGCCTGGCCGTGCCCTGGCCCGGCTGGGGCCCGTGGGTGCCCCATGCCAACAGTGCCATAGCCCACCCTCCTCTGCAGGGCTGAGCCCTCACACCCCACGTTCCCCCAGCTGCAGCCACAGGGCATTACTTTTGTTAAGTTGTTCTTTTGTAACAAGGAACATGAAGCATGACTAGTGGGCAAGTAAAGGCTGTTCATGACAAAACCACCCAACCATCAGCCACGTTTGTTTTGGGGTTACCCTCGGGGGGCCTAGGCAAAGAGAAGGCGAAGCCCAGAGCCCCCCAGTGCCATAGGCTCAGTCCTGCCCATCCCAGGCCCTCCCCAACACCCCAAACTGCCCCTCCTCCTGCCTGCCATGGTGCCCCAGGACTCCCTTGGCATGGAAATGTTGCACCGGGCTTGTGCTGGGAGAGGTTGGACACGGTGCATTAGAAATAAACTAATATTACAGGAATTATATCACTGGAGTCACCTGCAGCACTTGGCAGGACAGTGCCTGGGCTTGAGCCAGGGGCCTGGATTGAAAAAAATCAATAAAATTTGTGTATGGAGGGTCTGTCTGTGCTGGGGACCCTCCCTGCAGTGCCCAGCCAGCTTTGCCTCAGGGGGTGTTTCATGGGTTGCAGAATAACCCTTTGGATTTAACCCCCTTTGGCCACCTTTGCTTTTCCTCTATCAAGATACTTTTGTATCTCCCCATGGAGTCTTGGGCAGGGTATTTTCTGACCCCACCTGAAATCTGTCCTGGTGAGAAGGGTGAGAAGGGGGGATGGAGCAGCTGGGGGGCCCAGCACAGAGGGATGGATGGGGGGGTGTAATATAAACATATACATCAGTGTCCCTACACCACACCCCCTGCAGTCCCAGCCCAAAGCCCCTACAAACATAAAACTCTCCGCACAAGAAAAACGGTTTTTTTATTAAAAAAACCCCAAAAAACTGCAGTTTTTGTTGCGTTTATGCAGCTGCAAACAAGTGTTTGTAAATGCAAAGTTAATTAGGGTCAATATGCGCATTGATTCGATATAAAATCGTGCTTTGTATACTAAGCATGCGATTTACAAATCGTTAATATTCAAATGCAGGTCACTGGGCGAATAACAAACACAACCTCGGTTATCGCAGACGATCGAGTTTCACAGCACGGGGCACGCTCGGGTCCTGTTCCCATTCCCATTTCCCGTTCCCGTTCCCATTCCCGTTCCCATTCCCATTCCCGTTCCCATTTCCCATTCCCATTCCCGTTCCCATTTCCCATTCCCATTCCCATTCCCGTTCCCATTCCCGTTCCCATTTCCCATTCCCATTCCCTTTCCCATTCCCGTTCCCATTCCCGTTCCCATTCCCATTCCCATTCCCGTTCCCATTTCCCATTCCCGTTCCCATTTCCCATTCCCATTCCCGTTCCCGTTCCCATTCCCGTTCCCATTCCCGTTCCCGTTCCCATTCCCATTCCCGTTCCCGTTCCCGTTCCCGTTCCCAGACTCACGCTGCCCGCAGTAGGTGCCGGTGAATCCCTTCTGGCACAGGCAGGACTCCTCGGAGCAGCTGCCGCCG
>VZTN01009325.1:511820-525375 GCA_013400515.1 Erpornis zantholeuca
GTGTGACCGGCGGGAGCGAGTCGGGACCGGAGCGCCCGCACCGAGCGGGACGAGCCCGCCGCCTCCGGGGGAGCGGGCCCGGGCCCTGAAGGCGGCCCTCCCTGCAGCTTTGCCCCGGCCCCCCCGTATGGCGCGGCTCTGAGGGGAGATGACCGACCAGGAGAACAACAACAGCATCTCCAGCAACCCCTTTGCTGCCCTCTTCGGCTCCGTTGCTGCCGCTAAGCACTTCGCCGCCGTCCAGAAGCAGCAGCAGCTGCGGCAACTGACAGGTGGGGGACCGAGACTGGCCCTGGGGCAAGGGCCGGCCCTTGGGGAGGGAGCTCGGCGTTCCCCTTGGGCAGGGGCTGTCCCCCAAGGCGCTGAGGGCTCTGTCGTGCAGGCGAGGAGACGTCCATCAGCCAGGATGACTCCGACAACAGTGTCTCCGAGAGCCTGGACGACTGCGACTATTCGGTGGCCGAGATCAGCCGCTCTTTCCGCTCGCAGCGGGAGCTCTGCGAGCAGCTCAACATCAACCACATGATCCAGAGGATCTTTCTCATCACCCTGGACAACAGTGAGCCCGGGAACCCCCCGGGTTGGCGGGGGTGCGGTACAGGCTGGGGCAGCTCTGCATGTCGGGTTTGTCTGACATTGGAGGGAGCAGCTGGGAGGGGGCAGTGCCAGGTGTAGCTACTGGGGCTGGACTAGGGGCAGGTCCTCCCTGCAGGTTTCCCGTCCATGTGGGTAGAACAGGTCTCTCTGCCCTTCCCAGGTGACCCCAGCATGAAGAGTGGGAATGGGATCCCAGCACGCTGTGTCTACCTGGAGGAAATGGCTGCAGACCTGGATGACCAGGACTGGCTGGACATGGACAACGTGGAGCAGGTAGCGATGCCCTGGGGCCATCTGCAGACTTTGGCCACAGGATTGTTTCCTCAGAATGTACATATGATGTATCCCAAATCCTTTTCCAAAAGCTGGCACAAAGCTGCCACTCATGGTTTTGCTGGAAAAGCCAGTGAGATTTTTGGGATGTGAGACTGAGAAAAGTGTAGGATTTGGGGAATCCAGCCCTTCCTGGAGGCTGCGGGAGTTTGCTCCCCTGCAGGTCTGTGTGGATGGGAAAGGGAACAAAAACCAAAGAGAACTCAGTCAGCAATGTCCATGATGCACTGATCTTCATTTGTGATTGTATCAGTCATTCTTGGTGAGGATTTCAGTGGAAATGGTTTTTATTAGGGGTGCTGTTACTGCATGAGGGACTGGAGGATGTGCTTAGGCCAGAAGCAGCTGAGAGTTCTTACTCCAGCACTCTGTTGCTTAATGAGGGGTAGAGAGAGCTCTGCCCAGGAGGAATCAATTAGCCTGTGTGGTGTGGAGCTTCCCCCTCTGGAGGGATCAGCTCCGTGCTGGGGCTGTGTTGCTGTACCCCGTCTCTGCCGCTGCCCAGGCCCTGTTCACCCGCCTGCTGCTGCCGGAGCCCGGGAACCACTTGATCCACATGACCTCTGCCAGCAGCCAGAACCTCTCGGCTGACCGTGACGCTGGGGAGAGGCAGATCCTGCGCTACCTCTATGCCTGCTTCCGCAGGGCACGGGAAGAGGTGGGCACAAGTTGCCGAGCAGGAAGGCAGCTCTGTCACCAAGCTCTATGCTCTGGAGTGACCGAGCTACAGTTGTAAAGACAAGGGTCCTTACACTGCCTTGCTCTCCTCGCACAGATAACCAAGGTCCCGGAGAATCTCCTGCCCTTCGCAGTGCGCTGCCGCAACCTGACGGTGTCGAACACTCGCACTGTCCTTCTCACCCCGGAGATCTACGTTAACCAGAACGTGTATGAGCAGCTGGTGGACCTGATGGTGGAGACACTGAGAGGGGCACGTAAGTGCAGCCAGGTTGTGCCGCTGCCTCAGCGCTGTGAGGCTGCCCTGGAGCCTTGTGGAGTCGGGTGAAGATTTGGCTCCCCTTGCTGCTAAAAGGGGGGGTTGTGTTTGGGTCAATTTGGCTGTTGGAGCACTGTGAGTAACAGCCTTGTGTCACCTGCCAGAGTTTGAAGACATGGCTGAGTTCCTCGAGGAGGTCATAGAAGCCTTAACAATGGACGAGGAGGTGCGGACGTTCGGGGAGGTCATGGTTCCTGTGTTTGACATTCTGTTGGGGAGAATCAAGGAGCTGGACCTCTGCCAGATCCTGCTGTACACATACCTCGATGTGCTCCTCTACTTCACAAAGCAGAAGGATGTAGCAAAGGTGGGTACCTTGGCTTAGGCAGGAGCTTTTTGCAGGGCCACATTTACAAGACCTGAACCACAACACCTGATGTGTGTAGTTGTACCCCTCCCCTCCTTACTCATAGCCTGTCACAAACCCAACGGTTTTTTGATGTTTTTTACTGGGATTTTGGACAACTGTCAGCATGTCCTGATGTGTTCCCCAGGTTTTTGCAGGCTACATCCAGCCCAAGGATCCCAGCAATGGGCAGATGTACCAGAAGACTTTGCTTGGTGCCATTTTAAATATCTCCTGTTTGTTGAAGACCCCCGGCGTGGTGGAGAACCATGGCTACTTTCTGAACCCATCCCGATCCAGTCCACAGGAGATTAAAGTGCAGGAGTCCAACATCCATCAGGTGGGAGAAGCGGGGCTGTTCTGCTTCCTGCCATGTTAGTGGTCTCTCATTGCCTGAGGGTTCAGGACATGGTATCGGGGCTTAAGTCCCACCACTGGTTCAGGAATAGCCTGGCTTGCAACTAGGCACATCCCAAAACTGCTTTGAATTCTCCAGCTGGAGCATGGGAACAGTTTTGCCAGCTGCCTTGGGTGATTGTAACCCAAGTCTTTGTGTCTTGTCAAAGTTGCCTGAGCTTTGGGAAAAAGGTTGGGTGGTACTGCTGGAACAGACATCAGTAACTTGAGGTGCTAAGTGGAGATCTTCTACCTCAGGTGTTGCAATCACCAGGGACTAGCTTTAAGTACGTGTCCTGTAATTAAAACACGAATTGATTACCCAGTTGAGAAAGTGACAGGCAACATTCTCTCTCATTGTGCAAGTAAATATCTTCTTCAGAGGAGCAGCACTAGGAACATTCCAGTAGGTCAGGAGTGAAACATGAAGATGCAGAATATAGATACAGGAGTGAACTGGGGTGCAGAGGTGATCCTTGAGAGGGATTTCCCACCCGGGAGTTCTTTCAGGCTGCCAAAATAGGCAAAGAATTTTGGATTTACTGCATATGGGAACAAATTGGTCTCAGTTGAGCTTTTGAGGACATCCCTAATTGTTCTTTGCTGACAGCCCCAGGATCTGACCTGCTTATAACACCTGTATGTGAGATGGGTGATTCACAGGGGTGTTGTGAGGAGCAGGACATGGTCTGAATCCAGAAAGGGTCTGGTAGCAGTAATATCAGAGAAGCAAAAGAACCCCTAAGGACTCATTCAACTGTGTTCTGTTTCCTGTAACAGTTCATGGCTCAGTTCCATGAGAAGATCTACCAGATGCTGAAGAACCTGTTGCAGCTGTCACCAGAGACGAAGCACAGGATTCTCTCCTGGCTGGGAAACTGCCTCCATGCAAATGCAGGCCGCACCAAAATATGGGCTAATCAGATGCCGGAGATTTTCTTCCAGATGTACGCCTCGGATGCCTTCTTCCTCAACCTGGGGGCTGCCCTTCTGAAGCTGTGCCAGCCCTTCTGCAAACCCAGATCTCCAAAGCTGCTAACCTTCAACCCTACCTACTGTGCCCTGAAGGAGCTGAACGAAGAGGAGAGGAGGAGCAAGAACGTACACATGAAAGGTACACCTAAACACTGGGGAGTAAGGGAATGGGGAAGGGGATCTCGTCAGGTCCCCACTTTACCTGGCAGTAAATGGCCCTCTCAGTGGGTGCCATTAGGGTTGGGGGAGAATTCGAGGTGCTACGAGAGAGGAGCAAGAAGAGAGCTGAATACAAATAAAATGCTGCCAGCATCACCAGGAGCCCTTCTGTGTCTTCAGGAGAGACCCTCTCAAGTCCTCTCCTCACCGCCCCTGCTGGGCAGGACCTGATGCAGAGATGCTTTTCCTTACAGGTTTGGAAAAAGAAACGTGTTTGATCCCTGCTCTGAGTGAGCAAGAGCCGCAGTCTGCGAACAGCTACAACCTGGTGACAGAAAACCTGGTGCTCACACAGTACACCCTGTACTTGGGGTTTCACAGGTACCTGCTCTCAAGTTCCCCCGTGGCTGTTTTCCACCCATGTGCAGCTATGGAAATTTCAGTTAATACTCTGAACACAGAGTGGCCAGCTGAGCTGCTGCCTGAGCTTCAGCCTGACTGACTGCAGGAAGAAATTTTGCTCACATTTTTAATAATCTGAATACACTCAGGCTTTAAACAATCATTGTGGGTTTTGATTCTCAAAACCCCTTGGCCTTTCTGCAAGTGTTTTATCCTAATAAATGAGTCTTACAGGCTCCATGTTATTTATAGACACCAGTAGCTAAGTGGTGGGTATTTGTGGGTTGCTCCATTCCCCCCTCTCCTTGGGGCAGGGCCCGCTAGCACCTCCCTTCACTACTAGAGAGCATCCAGGTGGCAGAATACATGCCCACTGGGAGTGACCTAAATGCCCTGATAGCTGGGCTCTGTGTGTGAAGCAGGAATGTGAGGTAGCTGTCAGCTTCTAGGAGAGGATTTTCTGGACACCAAAACATTCTGTTTTGCACGGCTTCCCTCTGCAAATCGTTGCTTGGATACTGTGAGGTCATGGCTGCTCCAAGCAGAGTCCCCTTCTGGTTTATTCTCTAAATATAGACATTGACAAAAAAGTTATTATGCAAGTGGCTTGTTGCTGGGAAACTGAAGTGTCACCTTGCAGGCATCTCCGGTGCTGGATCCCTGACCTCAGTGACCCAAGGGAGCTCAGTGCTGCAGAGGCCTCTGCCATGTCCCCAGGCCACTCTGCATGTGCCGTGGTCCCTCACAGGATCTCGTATCCTCCCAGGTCCTGGCCATCCTTTCCCCAAGGCTTCCCATTGCTAGAGCTCCAGAAGGGGTACCCACAAGAAATTATCTGAATACACTGGCACAAACAGTCTCTCACCAGCTTCTGCATTGGTGAGGCAGGATATCTGTCTGTCTGTCTGTCTCCTCAGCCCCTCCTTGCTTCCTTTCCTGGGCAGGTTGCACGACCAGATGGTAAAGATAAACCAAAGCCTTCACCGCCTGCAAGTGGCATGGCGAGAAGCTCAGCAGAGCTCCAGCCCCGCTGCTGACAGCCTCAGGGAGCAGTTCGAGCGCCTGATGACCATCTATCTCTCCACCAAGACAGCAATGACAGAACCACAGATGCTGCAAAA
Organism: Erpornis zantholeuca; assembly: GCA_013400515.1. Taxonomy (NCBI): domain Eukaryota; kingdom Metazoa; phylum Chordata; class Aves; order Passeriformes; family Timaliidae; genus Erpornis; species Erpornis zantholeuca. The sequence continues at coordinate 517,147 of VZTN01009325.1, forward strand.
CTGCCTGAACCTGCAGGTGTCCTTGGCAGTGCTGCTGGTGCAGCTGGCTGTGGGGAACCACGGGACGGAGCCGCTGGAGCTGACGTTCCCACTGCCGGAGGTGGAGCACAGCACACTGGCCTACGTGCCAGGTGAAACCCTGGGTCCTGCGGGGGGTCTGTGCCAATACCTGTCATATATGAGCTCTGGCAGAGCTGCCTGAGCAAGTGCTCCTTTGTCCAGGGCAGGACACGGTGCTACCACTGACATGGTGCAGAATATTCTCTCTGAAGATCACTCTTAAAAAATTTGGGGCTGTTTGAAGGGCCATACTTAGGGTAGTGAAGCTGCCGACCTTTTAAAAGGTCATTACTCATTGGCAAGTGGCAAATTTTACATTGATTTAATTTTTTCTCTATATGTAAACTCTTCTGGGATCTCCTTCAGGATTCTTCCCTTGAGGGTTGTGTAACAGTGTGTGATCAGCAGACAGATGTTGGATTCACCCCATAAGTGACCTGACTTCTGGGAGGGGAGATGGGAAGTGAATCCCAGGTGTTACTCATGCTATCGGGCTGGGCATCCTTCTCCATGGCAGGTTCTACTACAGCTTGTTAACTGCCAAGACTTAATCAGCATCAGGGTGGTGAGGGGAGAGTGGATGGGAGGCTGGAAAAGGGCAAGGTGAGCTGCCTGGGGAGGAGCTCAGCTACAATCTCTGTTTGCAGAGTTCTTTGCTGATAATTTGGGCGACTTTTTCATTTTCCTGCGGCGTTTTGCTGATGATGTCTTGGAGACTTCTGCCGATTCCCTAGAGCACATCCTTCACTTTATTACTGTTTTCATGGGCGATGTGGAGAGGTAGGTGCAGCCCTGGGTGTTTGCTGCAGAACACCCAGGGTGACTAAGCAAGTAGAATTTGCAGAGCTTGAGGCTTGGTTTGTGCAGCTGCAGGCAGGTTGATCTTTTTGGAACAGCTGAAATCTGCCTGCAGGAGACACAAAGGGAACAAAGGCTTGCCTGGAGGCCACAGGCTTCATGCAATGTTCAAATGGGATTAAGTTCTTAAATATATGTTTGGTTGTATGATGCAGAAACCTCATCAGCTACAGCCATTTTGTACTTGGTAAAGGGGGCTCCTGGGACTGATCTGTTGGGAGTGTCTCTATAATGTCCACTGAACAGAACTGAGTAGTTCTATCGATCTTCCTGATAAGGCATCACCCTGCTTTCTGCATTTCTGCTGTTTGTTCATTTACACTTACGTGTGCAAGTGCAGTGAGTTCCTGGCAGCAGCAGCAGATGGAGATTTCCCGTAGTAGGTAGCTCTCATTGTTCCCACTGTCCCCAGGAGATGGAGGCTGTAGTTCTTCCTGACAGTCCCCTACAGCATCACCTGTGGCAGGTGGTTTGGCTTCTGCCTCATAGGTGCAGCAGAGGTATACTCTGACCTCAGTGCTTGGTGCTGGACAGCAGATGCAGAAGGCAAAGCACTTGGATTTGCATGGTAAAAAGGAAACAGGTCCATGGGCAGTAGGAAGACAGCTGGGACAGCTGGTGGGGTTTGCTCAGGAGCTCCAGCTGACAAGCGAGCATTGGGCTGTGAGTGGGAGAGCTGCTGTGGGAGGGGTGAGAGCAGCAGCTTGGCTGTTCCCACACTCTCTGGCCTCTGCCGGAAGTTTCACTGCAGCATTGAGCACGTGCGAGGGAGTGCTGACCCAGGGCTGGCTTTACAGACGGTCTGCAGCAATCAGGCACTCGAGCATGGATGGGCACAGCTCCTGGAGTGATTCCTGAACAGCTCCATTCTGCACCATGGCCCTCATGCCATCCTGGATTTGCTTTCTATTTTCTCTTGCAGGATGAAAAATCCTCACCTGCGAGCCAAGCTGGCTGAAGTGTTGGAAGCTGTGATGCCTCACTTGGATCAGACTCAGAACCCACTCGTCTCGAGTGTGTTTCATCGCAAGCGAGTGTTCTGCTCTTACCAGCACGCTGCCCACCTGGCCGAGGCACTCATCAAAGTCTTTGTGGATATCGAGTTTACGGGTAAGCACAGAACAGAAGAATTGTGTTCCCTGTGTAGCACTGTGGGGGACTGTCCACTTGAAATGCTCTTTGGCTTTTGCCCAGGTGACCCGCACCAGTTTGAACAGAAGTTCAACTACCGCCGTCCCATGTATCCCATCCTGAGGTACATGTGGGACACTGATTCCTACCAGGACAGCATAAAGGTGAGGCGAGAGGTGCAAGTTTGAGTGTGCAGCTCTGCATGGAGCACATGGGTCCATGTCCTGCCATTAGGACTGTGCTGCAGAATTTGCTGTTCTCCCTTTCCTTGCAGGCTCTGGCTAATTATGCCTCAGAGAACCTGGAGGCAATGAATCCCCCTCTCTTCTTGCGCTTCCTTAACCTGCTCATGAACGATGCCATTTTCCTGTTGGATGAAGCCATACAGGTAGGGCTGACCTCGCGTTCCTTCAGCGTCACCTAAACAAGTTCTCACTTTCCTGGTGCGATACTGACCTTCAGAAGGCTGGCAGATAAGATGGGCGATATGGATGTTGCCCGACTGGTTCTGAGCATTTCTGGACCTCCTTAGGGTCGCCATTCAACCGAACAGTCCCTGTGTTCTGTCTTGCAGTACCTCAGCAAGATCAAAGTTCAGCAGATCGAGAAGGACCGAGGCGAGTGGGACAGCCTGTCCCCGGAGGCTCGCCGTGAGAAGGAGTCCAGCCTGCAGATGTTTGGTCAGCTGGCGCGTTTCCACAACATCATGTCCAATGAAACCATTGGCACTCTGGCTTTCCTGACTTCAGGTAGGTAAAACGGCCCCTCCTGCCTGCCAGGACCTAGAAAAGAGCCCTGCCAGGGAATGAGCTGGCAGGAACTTGGTTTCAGTGTGGTCAAATCAGGATGGAATTGCTGTGAATCTCTGCAAACTCTTGTTTTCCTTTCCAGAAATCAAGTCCCTGTTTGTGCATCCTTTCCTTGCCGAGCGCATCATCTCCATGCTCAACTACTTCCTGCAGCACCTGGTTGGGCCTAAAATGGGAGCTTTGAAAGTGAAGGATTTCAGTGAGTTTGACTTCAAGCCGCAGCAGCTCGTGTCTGACATCTGCACCATTTACCTAAACCTTGGGTAGGTGACAAGGGGAGTGAGCCTGTGGGTGGCAAGAGCCATCCAGGAGCCATCTGGGTGATACTGGGGAAGAAATGCTTAGTTACACTCAAGCTTTTCTTTAGCTTTGAGTTCCTTGCTATGGGAATGTGGTTGCTGTGGGTACTGTTTTGCATCCCTGATAAGTGGGGGTTCTTAAACCTTTTCTCTCATGTAACCTGTGGTGCAGGGATGAAGAAAATTTCTGTGCCACAGTCCCCAAGGACGGCCGTTCCTACTCACCAACGCTCTTTGCCCAGACCGTGCGGGTTCTGAGGAAGATCAACAAGCCTGGCAACATGATAGTGTCTTTTAGTAACCTGGCTGAGAGGATCAAGGTGAGCACTGGAGGGAATTTAACATCCAAAAAAAGATGGAGCTGGTTCCCCATGTCCTTTTCCCTCTGTATTGCTGCATCTTTGCTGTGGAGCTCGATTTCTGGGAGCGGAGCTTTGTCCAAGGTCCAGGTGGGACAGCTGGGAGGCTTCCCTGCCCACACGGACCTATGAATGCTCCCTGGTTTTTAAAGAATGGGGAGGCTGAATCCCTCAAAGCCATGTGTGCTCCCCAGTCTCTTGCAGACCGGCAGCAGCAGGAAGAGGAGACATACGCGGATGCCTGCGATGAATTCCTGGATCCAATCATGAGCACTCTGATGTCAGACCCTGTGATCCTGCCCTCCTCCCGTGTCACCGTGGACCGATCAACTATAGCCCGACACCTCCTCAGGTGTGCAGCACAGCCTCCATACTTGGATACTTTTTGGGATCTGTTTCATATATCCAACGACTCTTCCTGGCTTCTCTCTTTTTTATCTCTAGCACCAGGAATGTCCAAGTAATCTCCTTGATGTTTTATTTTTCAGTGATCAGACGGATCCTTTCAATCGGAGTCCCCTCACTATGGACCAGATCAGACCAAACACAGAGCTAAAAGAGAAGATCCAGCGATGGCTTGCAGAGAGGAAAAAACAGAAGGAGGAGGAGCTGGAGGACACGCTGAATTAAAAAACAGGATCTCATGTCCAAACCTCCTCACGGGTGGGATCACAGCCGTGCAGGGGTAGTGGCTGGAGCTGCCACCCTAATGACGACCACATTTAGTGCATTGCCACCACCTTTGGAGTGTCCTCTTGGATCTTCCCTACTAGCCCTTGTTCTCTCTTTTCCTTTTAAGACTCATTCTTTAATACTAAGACTTTCCACTGCACTACAGCTTTGAGCCTCAGCCTCAGGGGAAGAACACAGCCTTTTCGTTATGTGGTGCCCTCGCCCTCTATTACCTGCTCTTTGTGTTGGCCACCTTCTTTTCCAGCAACACGAAACGCCTCCCCCTGTTCTGTGTTTAAACTGTAAGCATCCTTCACTTGGTGAAAGCAATGCCTCCAGCCTCTCCCAGATGAACAGGAGGGGGACGTTGTAGCAGGGTTTACTTCCCCAATGAGTGTTAGGAATGGCGGGCGTTGGAAATTAAACAGAGATCATCTTACAGCTGGTGGTGGAGGTCTTGCGGTGCCGGCAGCTGTAGAAAAGCTTCTTCGGGCTTGGTGCAGGAACCGGGGTAGTCCCGGGGCGGGAGGGGTCTCGGCACTGCGCGGGTCTCGAACCCGCGGACCCGCTGCGGCCCCGCCCCACTCCGCCCCGCCCCGCGCACGTGGCCCGNGACTCGTGCAGCGCCTGGTGCAGCGCGGGCCGGAGCTGATCAGCGGTGAGGGACGGGAACGGGAGTGGCGAGCGGGGGAAGGGGGTTGGAATGGGATGGGCTGAGCTCAGGGGAGCGAGAACGGGCCAGGGGGAGCGGAGGGGACGGGATGGGGAACAGGGCTAGGGGCAGCAGGGCCCGGACCCGGGGAGGCCTCGCGGGCTCCCGCCTTTAGGAAAACACCGTCCGCTTCGGTCCCCCTCCCCGCAGCCGCCGTGACGTACTCGAAGCCACGCTTGGCCACGTTCTGGTACTACGCCAAGGTGGAGCTGGCCCCGCCGACCCCCGCCGAGATTCCCCGGGCCATCGACAGCATGAAGGGCCTGGTCAGGGCCTTCCAGAGCGGCCGCCTGCAGCAGCTCACTGTCAAGGTACCGGCCGAGGCGGGATGTGACAGTACCGAGGGACAGCTCCAACGGGAGCCTCCCAGCCACCCAGGAAATGCTCTGCTCCTGCCTTGGGAAGCAGTGGGAACTGTTGTCAACGACATATGAAGCTCATGGAGTTCAGGGGCCGAGAGTTTAAAGCGTTTTATTTTATCGGCTTTGCTTTAATTCTTTGCTGCCTGGACCAGGCCGTGATTGTTCCCCATCGTTTTCTGTCCCAGAGAAGGGAGTATTTGTAGGTGACTGAATGAGCCCAGTCCTCTGATCAGCTGTGTCATTGGATGGCCTTGAAATTATTGTGTTTCCCATGTGAGGGCTAAGAAATTATTCTTGAAAGGGCTGTAAAAAGCCACGAACAACAGCTGACAGTGTACTTAATGTTGTAGAACATCTCTGTGATGGGACATGTTGTGGGGTGGCTGAACACAGCAAACACTCTGCTCCACTTCTGGGTTTTTGCCTTGAGAACTGCTGGAGGGCATGGAGGTGGCAGTGGGAGTTAGGGAGGAGCTATTGCAGGAGGCTGGGATCTAACCAGTGGCTTTTTACTTTCAGGACACGCTGAGGAATGGCCTGGTGGCCACGGAGGTGCTGATGTGGTTTTACATTGGGGAGATCATCGGCAAGGGCGGCATCATCGGGTACAATGTGTGAACACTCACCTCAGCAATGCCAGCAGCACCATGGCGCAGGGTCTGTAATGGGGTCTGCCACAATAAAACCAGGAGCCCATATGGAGCTGTTGTGGTCCTTGTCTGGCACTCTGACAGGTGCCAGCCTGTCCTGGGGGCAGTGCTGGTGGGGATGGCTCCTCAAGAGGGGTCTGAGAGCCAGTCCCGAGGGTGCCAGAGCTGCTTTGGTGACACCGCTTTTTGTCACCAGAGCTCTGTTCACTCAGGGACACTCACTGTGCTTCAGCTGTGACTCCAGGGGAGGTCTGAGGCTGCAAAGGGGAAACATTCCATTTGTTCCTGAATGTACTTCCCATCAGCTAATGGGAACCAAAACCAAATTCCAGTACTTTTTACATTATCAAGAGCAATTTCCATGGCTTATGCCATAGGGAGTGTAGCAAGGTTAGAGGCAGCTCTGCTGGTTTGGTGTCTGACTGGTGCAGTGGAAACCTGTGCAAGTAAGCAGAGCTTTGCTGCATGTGTCACCTCAGCTCCCACCGGTCAAAGGTTGAGCTGTCCAGGGTTCTGCCACCTTGTTCGTTGTCAGCCAGCTCTTGTAGGGTTCTCTACAAAACCTGGTGAGTCACCTGTACTCTGACATGTTCAAAAAAAAATTGTAGTTCTCTGAAGCTAGCAGCTTGTTTTTGCTGTCTTAGAAGATGGTTTTAGTCAGTATTGCTCCTTGTTGATACTGTTGTTGTCTCAGCTGCTCCTTCGCTCCTCTGGGCCTTGTGTTGTGCACACCAGTGACCCTACAGGCCCCAAGCGTGCTGTGACCCTGATGTCTCTGGAGTGACTGTGCCAGTGGCATATCACTTGCTCCTCTCCCTGCAGCAGAACTGACCTTCTCAACACATCATCCCAGTAGGAGGCCTTGTGTGCTTCTGACAGGGAGTGCAGGTGAACTCACACGCTCCAGTTGTGGTAACCAGTATGTTGTTTGTGGCATGGATGGAAAGCTTCTCTTTTTACTTGTTAAAAAGAAGGGTTCCTGCCCCAGCAGCTCTGGGTCACAACTGGTTACAGGTCACTTCCATGCCACAGATGGGAAAACTGAGGCTCCGTGAACTCCCCAGCTTCCTTGGGAGAGTCTGCAACAGGAGCAGTGACTGGATCTGTGTGTCCAGCTTCCTGCCCAGCCTGCGTCCTGTGGTTGCTTCTCCCACCAGCCTCGCCAGGACACCATGGCTGCCTCGCATGGCCCTCCTCCCAGTGCTGGGGAGGGCTTTGTGATTGCTCACTCCCCGTGGAGGGGGTGAGGCATCCTCCCAAAGAGCCCCAGCAAACCTGAGCTTTTTGCTCCTGTCATCACAAACCCTTCACCCAGCAGGCAGAGAGACAAACGAGGGGAATGGGCTGGGCTCTGCTGTGGGAGTCTGCAGAATATGTTCCCTAAAGAGGAGAGATCACACATGGGAATTAGTGTGTGAGCTTGACTGAAAGGAGGATTCTGAACCCAAGAGAACCTCACTGAGAGCAAGGCTTCTGATCTGGCTCCAAGACCTGCCTCTCCTCTCTGACTTGTTCTTGCCTGTGCAATGCCCCTCTCGAGGCAGGTTCTGGTGGGCATTCAGGGGGTTGCAGCTCACACCAGCACTGTCCTGGCAAATGCTTCGGTGGGAGGATGGGATTAAGCCTCACTAGTAAAGCATGGGAGAGCTCAGAAATGCTCCTGTCCCGTTCACAGTCCCTAGAGAGGAAGAAGCCGTCCAATTTTAGTTCTCCTCTTTGGAAGTCCTCGGGAGAAGTCCCCCCAAGGCCCGCTCCTACAGCAGAATCCCAGGCAGAAGCTTCATCTGTGACCCCAAAGGGCTCCAGCAGCTTGCCCACAACAGTGTCTGGCTGCCTCTCCTGAGAACAAACAGCCTCCCCTCGCTCCTTCCCTGCCCTCAGCTGATGAACTTCAGAGGGAAATAGGTATTTTGTGTCCCGAAGCAGATGGATTTACATCTTATCCGTGTGCTCGCAGTGCTGTTCTCAGAGAATACGGCGGGCACTTGTTGGATGTTAACCCTGTTATTGCTGTGCTGTGCACGACGGGGTTGCCACCCCGGTGCTATCGCCGTCACCTGCGTCCCGGGGGTGGCACCCAGCGGGACGCGGCACCGGCGGGGCGCGGGGTCGCAGGTAGGAGGCGGCGGGGCCGGGAGGAGAGGGCGGAGCCGCCTGCCCTCGGTACCACAGCTCGNTCGGCAGCGCCGCCTATGCCGTATGCGCGGTCCCGGGCGCCGGCGGCTCCTTCTCCCGCTCGGCATCGCCGCCGGGGTTATGCGGGTTGCTTGCGGCCCGTTATACATCAGACAGGTTCAGGGGCTGGCTTGCGAGGAGC
>VZTN01009325.1:526201-574525 GCA_013400515.1 Erpornis zantholeuca
GGGCGGGATGCGGTGCGCACACTTCGCCGCCGGGAGCGAGGTAGGATGGATGGGGCCGAGGGGCTCCCGGTGCCGAGGATGCTCGGCGGGGTGACGCGTCCTTCCCCGGGAACGGGGGCTCGAGGGGGCTGGGCTGCCGGCCCCTCCTGCGGGCCCGGCGGTGGGGGCCGCGCACCGGCCCTCCTCCTTCTCCTCCTCCTCTTCCTCCTCCTCCTCCTCCTCTTCCTCCTTTACGCCGCTGTGGATGCCCAGGCGGAGCTTGGGGCAGCGGGCCCGGTGCGAGGCCGTTCGTCGGCACTCGGAGCGCTGGCTCTCCTTTTTTTTTTGTGGGTTTTTGTTTTGTTTTGTTTTTTTGCTTTGTTTTGTGGTTTTTTTTTGGTTTTGTTTTGTTTTGTTGTTTGGGTTTTTTTTTTTTTTCAGTTGCTCTTCTTCCTGCCTTCATTTTTATTTTTTTTAAGCCTTTCTAAGGCAGCCGGAGTGGGAGTGCGACAACAACCCACCTATTGACAGAACAGGGAAGACATGATGGGGGTGTGTTACTACGAGCTGCAGCGTTCCTTTCCCCTAGTTGTTTTGCATCGCTCGTTAGCAGCATCCTTGCGCCGGCAAGAGAATTCCCCAGGTCCTTTTTACCAGGAGGGCTTTATTGATTTTCGAAGGGCTAGTTTGCTCTTCTTGTCTCCACGCAGGTTGTCAGCTGTAGGGTAGGTGGACGTATCTTTGTATTTTGCTTACGTGAAGAGCAGTTGTTTTCCTTTCCTATCGCTGGCTGAAGCAGAGTTTATTAAAATGCACATGAAAATACAGTTTTCCTGTGTCTTTCTGGTCTGGTTTTGGCATTTTCTATTGGGTGCCTTGAAGTGGAGCTCTTCACTCATGGCTGAGCTGGAGGAATTCCTTGCCTGCAGAGTGGCAGCTCCCGTGGGCCATGGTGCTGGAGGAATGGGGTTGTGTTTGCACACACAGAGCTGAGCATGGGGACATTCCTACCCTCACCTGTGCAGACTTTGGGGTGTGAGTCGCACTGCTCTCACTAACACTATCATCTCAGGGGCTGTGCTTTGGGATACTTCTCTTTTTTTGCTGTTTGCTTTAGACATTACTTGATGGAATTTGTGGAGTCCTCTGGGAAGCAGTTAATACCTCACCAGTGCTAGTTCAGGGACAGAAATGACTGAGATCTGGCTAACCAAGCTGACCACAGAGTTAACAATCCAGGAGATTTTTCATGTGGGGGGAGGCAAGTTGCTTTGTTTCTTTTCTTTTTCTTACTTTTTTTCCTAAGATGACATTGGGCTGTGGTTTGTTGTTTAATTCCAGTTGTCTTAAAGTATATTTTTGTATCTCAAAAAATCCTTAAAACATCTTTGAGATATCTTTTTGAGTTTGGCCTTTAGGGTATTTTTGCTTTAAAATAAAATAGCTTGAATGCATTCCAGGTGTTGAGTTGGTTAACATGCATTTTAAGATTTCTATTCACTTTTCTACTTAGCTGCTAAAAGTTTCTCTCAAACAGCATTGCATACAGTAGAAAGTAATAATAAATGTTGATTTGTGGCTTGGTGTTTGTAGGTTGAGTTTTACCTGACCCCTCATGAGCCAGGCAGGGGCAGACCCCAGGTGTTTTCCCTCTCTCTGGATTTGTACCGTGCTGGTGCTCTGGGGCATACTCAGAGAGGATCCTCACAAACAATCAGATTGAATTAACTCACCCAGTTGGTTCTTTTCTTTTGGCGATACTTAAGAAACAAAACACTTTTGCATCAAAGGACATAGTTCTCCTGGCTGGTGACGTGTGCTCTTGTCATAGTCCTAGTGAAGATTACAGTCACTAGAGGCTGCCTTTCTGTCCTGTAGTACAAGTTCTCTGTGAGTTGGAGGTGAGGGTTTGAAAAGAGCTGGCAGATATAGCGAGTCAGCACATGGGTGCTGTCTGTGGTCTCTCCAGAGGAGAGGGCACCTGTGTGCAGTGCAGGAACGGTGCAGTTTCTGGTGCCCCTGTGGCAGCTGCTTTGAGGGAGGTGTTCTTCTAGAAGGGGGCTTCCAGGAGACCCCTTCATATTAGGGCTCATGATGTCCTCTCAGTAACTGCCTGGTGCTCATGTTCTTCTTTTCCACAAGGTTGAGGATCCTTCCTGAACCAAGCCAGTTACAGTCTTCAACCGAGTTGGCATTCCTCATCAGGAATAAACTTTGAGCAGAACTCAGAGGTCAGGAGCCAGGGGCAATCAGAGGAAGACACTGTGTTACCTTTTTATGTCCAGCTTCTGCTCTGCATGCTTTTTTTTTTTCTACATCATTCTTGTGCGCACTTGTGTAGGTACCTGTTGAAATTGGGTATTGCCACCAAGTTAGATGCAGGAGAAATGTTGTCCAGAACAAGTAGTAGACTCAGTCTTTCTCTTGTTTCCTTGGCGGTTTCATAGTATGTAGCAGACTGCATTTTTCATTTAAAAGGTACCTGAATTCTGGGGTGTCAGGGCATCCTCCTCAGTTTCAGGTCACTTTGTACAAGCCCTTGTCTTCTGCTGCAGCTCAGTGTTGCGCTGAGTTATCTCTGAGCTCACATTAAAGGAGGCACGTTCTGATACTTGATTTTAACACCACGAGGGTTGCTGGGGGAGTTTTCACACACTGAAGGTGTAACTGGTTGAACAGTAGTGTTTGTACTGTGTGCTGACCTTTCAAGCTTGGTGTGAGTCGTACTGTAGGAATAAAAAAATTTGGTTGCATTTTCTTGATTCATTATGTCAATATTTGGTATAAAAGAAGCATAAGCTTGTTTATATCTTGTTTATATCTGCTCTGCTTGTCAGTTTAGAGCTCCTTGTCCATCCCTGAAGTGGGGTTGAAGCTTTGGGACGTAAAAGTTGAGAGTGTGCTGGATGCATGCTGACATTTACCTCCATAAATCTGTATTGGCTGAAAGTTGCAGAAGCTCGAATTTGACAGTGGGATGTGGTGGTGAAGGTGGTGTCCCTGGTAGCACTGCTGTAATGTAGTGTAATGTTTTATGAGATGAATGTTGGAGTGGTGGATGTTCACCGATGGCGGGCGTGTTTGGAAATGGTACTAGATTCATGTCCTGTGGATGTGGAGTAGCTTCCATACCACCAGGGTCATGCCTGATAATTTCTTCTGTTAGTCTCAAAATTTCCTCTCCTAGTGTTAGGTTGAATGGTTGCTGTCGATCTGCTTGAGTGTTTAATGTGTGAATTGGAGGTGTAGAGCCTTTCCTGTCATGGGTAAGGTGGTCACTGCATGTGAACAGGGAGGGTACTGCTGCACGTATTGACATCTGACAAGAGGCACGTGGTGAGGATGATGCAGATCATGGCCCAAGAGATGGAGGCTTCTTCGTGCACTTCCTGTTCCTGAAGATTGGGGTGTTGCTTTGTCAGACGTATGAAAATAAAAGTATGTTTTAACCATCTTGTTGATGTTTCCATTTCTGTGGTTTGGTCAGCTTTCTGCAGTGCTCCAAACTCTCAGAGGAGCAGTTTTTGGAAGTTTGTTAGGAATTTGGGAAGGTGTTTTCAAATGAAAGGTGGTGTGGCTCATCCCACTGGCACCAGCGGTGGTCAGGTAAGGCAGTTTCAGAGCAGGAGCAGTGCCCTGATGGGTTTGTTCCAGGGGCTTTTGGATATTGCATTTCCTTCAGCTGGAAAGCTCCTGGGACAGACTTGCAGGAGTGCTTGACCATGCTCTTCTGTATTGGCATCAGAGTGCTGAACTGCAGATTTCACAGCACGATGTTGGAGGAAACGAGGGAAGAGAGTGGTTAAGTCAGTGGTTCATCACTTCTCAGGGATACCACAAGATTCCCAGAGTGGAGTTAGCTGATCCCCCCAAGCTGAGCTACAGAGCACAGTTTGACTTCAGTACTGTTTCTGTAGGAAATATGTGTTTAGGAGTGAAAGATGAGTTTACCACCACAAAGGATTTTTTTGATGCATCCATACAGCAGCTCTAGAGCTTTTCTCTCACCATCTGCAAGCTGGATCTTTCTAGGTGGTGGTTTGACTGACCTTCTTCCCTGGAAGTGTTATTAGTGAAAGCTCGTTATGACAAGAAGAAGAATGTTTTGGGTGTTCTAGTAAGCATTCCTCTGTATTCTGATTGGAAAGCCTAAATCAGAATTTCTCATGCAGGTTGGAACCAAGACTCTGGCAAAGCAGACCTGTGTGCTCAGTAACACAGTTGTAGCAGTCCCACCCTGAGCCTCAGCCCCATAAAGAGCAATATGTTCTTTCTAATTCTTAAAAACCTGGACTCTGGAAGCTGCAGCCCGAATCACCATTGTATTGCCATGGGTGGTGCATGAGGGTACAGCTGCAGTGGTGTAGCTTGGGGGTGGTCATGTGGAGGTGGCCAGGCCAGGAGTTGTTTGTGCTCTCGGGATGTTCTCCATAGGTTGGTGCTGCTCCGAGGTGAAGCCCCAGCAAAGTGCGTCACTCCTGGTCAGAGCTTTCTTTGAATTAAACAGTGAAAGGACGAATGTCCCCTCATCTTAATTGGTACATAATGGTCACCCCAAGTGCTCAGCTGTTTATTATTGAAGTTGCATCACAAGTAATGGCTTGGGAAGCATCTCCTTGAACTCTAGTGGACTCTGCTCTGCTCCCAACACTCGGTGTTTGTCTTGGGGTTACTAACTGCCAACCTCCAAGGGTGTTTTACTCTGCTGAAAGCAGAGGAGTCTGGTAGATACTGTGCTGCAGTCACTAAGCAGGCATCTGAATGAGCTTCTAAAAATAGCTTATCCCTTTCCAGGAAAGTGAGGTGGTGTCTATCTGGGCCAAGCCCAGGATGGGGAATGGGAAGTGCAGCATTGTTCAGGTGACTATTGTAAAATCAAAAATTTCAGGTGCTGATTGGAGTGGCTGTATTGCTGGTTTAGTGCTGGTTACAGTCCCATGCAACTTCACAGATCCATAGTTGATGTGGTTTATGTTGTTATTCCTCAGACAGAGATCAGAGCATCAGTTAGTGCCTGCAGGATAGTTTCTCCTTTGAAGGTGGATTTTCCTCTGAGATCTTTAATTGGAAATTCTTTGAAAAGTAATAGTGCTCAAGAGCATTGTGATAGATATTTGCTTGCAACTTCTCTGTTCTTTAGTAGCTGGGTTACTTCAGGAAAAGTCCTTCTTCATCTGCACAAAACTCTGAGGTTGAACCCAGTTGGGATAGTGTAATATTTGAGTGGGAGATGTACGTGGAAGCTTTGCAGCCCACAGAGAGATCATCCCATGCTTGCTTGTTAGTCTTCATGTCTGGCACGAGGCAAGCCTTCCCTCATCCTTTAGTTTATAATCCCAAGAAGCCTTTTTTGCATTGCATTATTCTTTTTCAGGTAAATGAGACCATGTTCAAAATCTTTATGGTTTTTAATCACTCTCCATCTGCCATGTTTTATAGTCATTTCTGCAAAACTGGAAGGAGGTTGCTCTGCCTAGTTTGCCTCAAAGCTGCATTTTGGCATGTTTTGCAGGCCAACGGGATGGTTTAGCCTGGCACATGCTTAGTGGTACTCAGTGGCTTTCTTGATCTTCTCAGGTAGTGACAGCAACCGTTTTGAGGTCACCAATACACTCAGGAATGTCACCGAACAAGCAAACACAAGTGACATATTGGTCATACTACTTGTGGTGGTAAATGAAGGAAAAGTGACTGTTTTGTGGAAGGAGCCTTTTTGCTGTAGACGCTTCTGGTGACTTCTTGGTAAGAAAGGGAAAAAATTGTCATTCCCAGGCTATTGGGCCAAAGCCAGAATTAATGTATCCCATTGTAGAAGTAAGATAACAGAGCTCAGATAATAATGCAAATTCTAATAGTGGATCATGATGATTGGTGATTGTCAAAAATATGGCAAGTACTGGTTTAGTAGCCAGAGGTAAAATAATAATGATTGTAGGTCCCAGAATAACAAAAAGAAGAAAAGATCTGTAGCAGCCACAGGAACTTGGAGGCCAGTGCAGGTCAGGAAATCGCACGGGGTGAGCAACTGATCCCTTAGCGTTTCTGAACCTGTCTGTTCATAGGTACTTGTTATTTCTCTGCGCATTCTCTGGGTGTCAGCCCACACCTGTCTCCACTGCCGCCTCTCCCTCTGTCAGGGCTGGGGACCCCTTCCCTGCCCACGCCCACAAAGGCAGTGCAGCTCGGCACAGCAGTGTTTACATCCTGCTGTAGCCCACGTGCTCTGGAGCGGCAGGCAGGCGTGACGGGCCGTGTATCCGCAGTGCTGGGAGCGGGCAGCTGGCACTCCCACCGCTTCTCTTGCTCCGGTTGCAGTGCTGCAGGACTGAAGTTCGGGAGCAGTAGCTTCTCCCTTTCTGGGAGTGGCCTTTGGGGGTTCTGCGTGATGCAAGGTGCCTCAGGCAGAAGCAATGTCTTTTGGCATCATTTTATTTCTTTTATGCTGCTTTATCACTGCTTTTCTGGTTTTCTTGTCATCTCTGCTGGAAGTGCAAAGAGCAGATAGGCAGCAGGGATGTGAGGAGGGGCAGGGCCACCCCCCGCTCCAGCAGGTGTATGTGCTGGTGATGGTTTACAGCAAATAACTGCAGCCCAAGGGGGTACGTGTTGTATTTAACTGGCCAGAGCATTGCCTGCATTGAGAACCTGGATGTCCACCTGGTCAGAGCATACTGTGTTTGAATTGCTTGCACTGGGGCTCATCAGACACAAGCCAGGCAGGAAATTTTGAGAAATACTTTGGTCTAAAGCCTTGCTGCTTTTCATCACATTGTGACTCTCCTGTAGACACAGATGGGGGTCTACCAGACTGCAGTGTCAGTAGCCAAGATGCTTTTCGTGTAAAAAAGATGAGGCAGAACACAAAGAAATGGTGTAATTTCTTTGTGCAGCTCACCTTGTCCTTTCATAGTTTTGTCCCTTTTCACTTTCAGGATACTGTTCTTCTAGTGCCTGCCCTTCTCAAAGCTTAAGTGGCCACATTGCACAGTGCTTAGAAAGGAAAAGCAGTAAGTGACGTCTCTGTTTCCAAAGTTCCTAGGAAAGTAAAGACTGGCCAATATAAATACTTGAGGTAAAAATGGATTAGGAAAAGTGGAATGACAAAAAGATGTCACCACACATTTGGGTGGCAGATGAACTGGATTGACACTTACAGCCTCCCTGACACACCTGCCGCAATGTGTACAGCATGAGGGAAGAGCTTCACAGGAGATCAGGCTTTCATCAGTGAATTAAAAAGAGAGGATTTACATAAGTTTGCAGGAAGTTGGGCTACATTTGTACTAGAGTAATACACACAAGCATTTCTTTTTCTGGAGTGTGCCTTTAGGATGGTTTGAATAATAGCTTACAGGAGGAAAGCTTTGTTTGATATGAGCAGCAGATTTTATGCATTAAGGGTTTGTTTCTGTGTATATTTGTCCTTTGTTTTCCTGTAACTCTTTCTGGTTGTTCCATAGCTGTAAACTGTAGTTGTATAAGTATAGCTGTAAACTGTATATGTGTATATAAAAGTTTTATTTCCTTTTTAGCAATTGTTTGTTAGAAGAACAAATGACAGTATCTTTTTTGGGGAAGGAAAATCCTCTAGAATCCTTTTGTGCTTTGTTCACAGTGGAGTTCAATTCAACATTAATATTCACATCCTCAAACTTCCATCCTCTTTTCTCATTGCAGGATGAACAGTTCTTAGGTTTTGGTTCAGATGAAGAAGTCAAAGTACGAAGTCCCACCAGGTCCCCCACGGGTAAGTTCAAGTTGCAGGATTGGGTGTTGACTTTCTGTTTTCTTTTGTAATAGTTCTGTTGTACCTTTCCTGTTTGTTCCACCAAATCTCATCCACCATAAAAGCCACACCAGTCTTTAAATTAAATGCAGTTAGTTTTGGATTATCTATGTCCGATCTGTAAAGGAACAGGGACACTTTGCGTTAAAGAGTTACACTGATGAAACCAATACTTGAAACCTCATGTCAGTGTTCTGGAGAGGCAGCTGTTTAACAGTAGCGGTCTGAAACTGGTTTGGCTATTTCAGTATCTTTCAGTAGACTCCTTGTTGCCTTATTGTCAATAAATGTTCTCACCAGAGCACTCTGCTCTTCTACCATAATCATCTGCTCGGCTTGGCTTCAACAGCAAACTGTGGTGGAGCACCTTGCTAGTGCAAGGGAAGATCCAGAACTGAAATAGCAGGGCTTGGTGAGGGTGCAGTGAAATGCATTGGTCAAGGTGAGTAATCAAGTCTTGTGCTTGATGGCTCCAAGTCAATGCCAAGTTAATAAACTGTGCTTCAAAGCTAAAACCAGTTTTTGTCTTATATCAGCCTCCTATTGGTCTTGTTCTCTTGACCTTTCCCTTAGCAGAGCAGACAGATATCACTCAAAAAGAAGGATTTTTGTTTTCTTTCAACCAGCTTTGATATGCTTAAAAAAAAAAAAAAAAGTGTTTTAAAGGTAGCATGTGCCCCTGAGAATTATTGCTCCCTCCCAGCCATGAGGTTGGTACTGGGCTTGTGCCATTGCATATGTAGTTGCTGGGAGAAGACAAGCTTGCAATTTTAAACAAGTATGGGTTAAAATTGCAAGCTTGGTATTTTATGCAGGAAAAGAAGTTTGTTGGGAAGGTACTCTCTACATGTAGTGATAAAATTATTTTTATTTGTTGATTATCTGAAACATTTTGGCAATGACTGATACTGAGTAAATACTTGTGTGACCTGGGTAATGCTTATTCCACACTTGGAGAAATTTAATATGTTCCCTGTGTTCTCTACTTCCCTCTCAGTTAAATCTAGTCCACGGAAACCTCGCGGGAGGCCCCGGAGCAGTTCTGATCGAAGTTCAGCTGTACTGTCAGACTCTTCATCAGTGTGTTCCCCCTCAAGCAAATCGGAAACCACATCCATGGACAAATTAAAGAAGAAGGAGTCGAAGAGTGGGGAAAAAAGACGGGGAAGACCTCCAGCACTTACAAGTGTGAAGTTCAAATTGTCACAGGAGAAAGACACATCGGACACTCAGAAGGGCAGCAAAGAAGAAAAAGAGAGTCTGAAAAAAATTAAAAGATCACCATCCACTACATTTCAGCAAGCAACTAAAATTAAGAAATTAAGAACTAGTAAGCTTTCCCCACTGAAATCTAAATTTAAGCCTGGGGCAAAACTTCAGATTGGGAGGAAGAGCGTTCAAATTGTGCGCAGGAGAGGCAGGCCGCCGTCCTCTGAACGTTTAAAGACTTCCTCAACTTTAGTCATAAACTCACAGCTGGAGAAGCCCCAGAGGATTCGCAAAGAAAAGGATGGCACACCACCTCTCACAAAGGAAGAGAAGGCTGTCAGACAGAGTCCACGCAGGATTAAACCCGTTAGGATTATACCTTCCACCAAAAGGACGGATGCTGCGATTGCTAAGCAACTCTTGCAGAGGGCTAAAAAGGGAGCACAAAAAAAGATTGAGAAAGAAGCAGCCAAACTGCAGGGCAGGAAGAGAACCCAGCTCAAAAATATTCGACAGTTCATCATGCCGGTTGTGAGCGCGATCTCTTCGCGGATTATCAAAACACCCAAACGGTTTATTGAGGATGAAGACTATGATCCTCCTATTAAAATATCCAGACTAGAATCCACACCAAACAGCAGGTTCAGTGCTACATCTTGTGGCTCCAGTGAAAAGTCCAGTGCTGCTTCTCAGCATTCGTCTCAGATGTCTTCAGATTCCTCACGGTCCAGCAGCCCCAGTGTAGATACATCTACAGACTCCCAGGCTTCTGAGGAGATGCAGATGCTTTCTGAGGAGCGAAGCAATACTCCAGAAGTTCACACTCCCCTGCCTGTTTCTCAGTCCCCTGAAAATGATAATGGTGATAGGAGAAACAGAAGGTTTTCGATAACAGAGAGAAGTTTTGGCCAGAGGACTGCAAAAAAGCTGTCAGCCTTACCAAGCGTGCCACAGCAGCAGTCCTCTTCCTCTCCTCCTCCCCCTTTGCTCACTCCCCCCCCACCACTGCAGCCTGCTTCAAGCATCTCAGACCATACCCCTTGGCTTATGCCTCCAACCATACCGTTGGCCTCACCCTTTCTTCCTGCTTCTGCTGCGCCAATGCAAGAGAAACGAAAGTCGATTCTGCGAGAGCCAACATTTAGGTGGACCTCCCTGAAACATTCCAGGTCAGAGCCACAGTACTTCTCATCAGCAAAGTATGCCAAAGAGGGTCTTATTCGCAAACCGATATTTGATAACTTCAGACCCCCGCCGCTGACACCGGAGGACGTTGGCTTTGCATCTGGCTTCTCAACACCAGGTGCGACAGCTCCCACACGTCTCTTTTCACTACACTCTGGAGCCAGGTTTGATATGCACAAGAGAAGTCCTCTGCTGCGAGCACCACGATTCACACCAAGTGAGGCCCACTCCCGCATCTTCGAGTCTGTAACTTTGCCCTCGTCAGTCGGTCGCACCACTACAGGAACCTCTGCCACAGGCACGTCCTCTCGGAGACGGAAGAGGAAAGCGTTCAGCCCCATCCGATCAGAACCCAGATCTCCTTCGCACTCCATGAGGACGAGGAGTGGAAGACTTAGTACCTCTGATCTGACAACTCTCACCCCGCAGTCTTCTGTCTCTTCCTCATTGACTAGTATTTCAGTTAGTTCTCTTGCCACTAGTGCCTTAAATTCAACTTTTACTTTTCCCTCCCATTCCCTATCACAGTCTGGGGAATCAGCAGAAAGAAGCCAGAGACCAAGGAAGCAGACGAGCGCTCCAGCAGAGCCTTTCTCATCTGGTAGCCCTACTCCTCTCTTCCCCTGGTTCACATCAAGTCCCCAGACAGAGAGAGGCAAAAACAAGGACAGGGCAGCAGAAGAACTCTCCAAAGATAAAGATGCTGACAAAGGCCCAGAGAAGGACAAGAGCAGAGAGAAAGACAGAGAGAGAGAAAAGGAGAACAAACGGGAGTCAAGGAAAGAGAAAAGGAGAAAAGGGTCGGAAATACAGAGTAGCGCTGCTTTGTTTCCTGTAGGTAAAATGCCCAAAGAAAAAGTCAGCGAAGACGCTGCAGCATCATCATCTGCCAAAAAAACTGCCGGGCGGAAGAAGTCTGCAGCAGCAGATCCCGCAGCAGATGTTTCTGCTGCTGCTCTGGTAGATATGGCAGCTGTCAAAACCAAAACATCCAAGAAAGGTAGAGGGGGGCTGGACAAATCAGACCTGGACCTCAGCCCCACCGTGCCATCTTTGGAGAAGGAAAAAGCTCTTCGTCTTTCTGCTCCTTCATCAAGCACTGTTAAACATTCTGCTTCCTCCATCAGTTCTATGTTGGCTCAAGCAGACAAACTGCCAATGCCTGACAAGAGGGTAGCCAGTCTTCTGAAAAAGGCAAAAGCCCAGCTGTACAAGATTGAGAAGAGCAAGTCCCTCAAACAAGCAGATCAGCCAAAAGCACAGGTATTCCTTTTTCCAAGTTGGGTTTTTTGCTGGAATGCATCTTACTTTGAACTTGTCCTGAAAGTCACGAGTAGCTTTTGTATACTGAGCATGAAGAATTAATGTGCCAAGCTAAGCAGCTGTTAGTGCAACAGATGGCAAACGACCCGAAAACAAGGAGCCCTGGGCAGAAGCTAAGGGGAAGAGGGAGCTGCTGTGTAGTCAGCTCAGAGGGGAGCTGCATGCATTTTGGAGGGCAGTACAGCATAGCTCTTTATTGGGTTTCTCTGAATAAATCTAAGCAAAGTGATTATCTAGAGTAGTACTCGCTCTGAAAGCATTCCAGCAAAATGCAGTGTCTGTCTTGGCCTCAATGTTTCTTGGGACCCCTCCTCGACTATGAGTCTTTGTTTTTATCCTGATTCTTACAAAGTGCAAGCTAAGATATAATTTGCTTAGAAGTTTCCATTACATGTTTCTCAGCCTCATTTTGGTAACTTTCTTAGGAGAACTGTCTGCTCTCATGTTCTGAAATCTAGGGGCAAGAGAGTGATTCATCAGAAACATCAGTCCGAGGACCACGAATAAAACATGTTTGCAGGAGAGCAGCTGTTGCACTGGGCCGCAAGCGAGCAGTGTTTCCTGATGACATGCCCACTCTGAGTGCCTTACCGTGGGAAGAGCGGGAGAAGATACTGTCTTCCATGGGGAATGATGGTGAGTTAGGATTTCTGGTTTTCATCTGTGGGTCCATACAAAGTCAGCTTCTATTGACTGCTTAAAATGAAGACTTCAAATGATTAACAAGGGAAAGTATGTTAAAGAGCTCTGGGCTCTCTGTTACGGTGCCACTCAAACAGGGTTAATCCTTTAAGCTATTAGGAATTGTATTAAATATGTGTGTTCTGCACCAAACCTGTGTCCTGCCGAGGGGTGTGTGTGCATGTACACTTGTACACACATGTATACACAGAATCACATAGATCTGTGTGGCTCTGCAGATGAACTTAGGCTTAGTGGGCTAAATTAGACACCCCTGAAACATTCTTTGACATCAGCAAATTCTCATGAGAAATGTTCTTTTGGTAGATAAGTCATCGATAGCTGGCTCAGAAGAGGCTGAACCTCTTGCTCCACCTATCAAGCCCATTAAGCCGGTTACCAGAAACAAGGCACAGCAAGAACCTCCGGTGAAGAAGGGCCGGCGCTCCAGGCGCTGCGGGCAGTGTTCGGGCTGTCAGGTTCCAGAGGACTGTGGTGTCTGCACTAACTGTCTAGACAAACCCAAG
Source organism: Erpornis zantholeuca (assembly GCA_013400515.1). Classification (NCBI taxonomy): domain Eukaryota; kingdom Metazoa; phylum Chordata; class Aves; order Passeriformes; family Timaliidae; genus Erpornis; species Erpornis zantholeuca. The sequence continues at coordinate 538,892 of VZTN01009325.1, forward strand.
TTTGGTGGGCGCAATATAAAGAAGCAGTGCTGCAAGTAAGTGTGTCTGAAAGACTGTTGAGCTAATCTGTGCTCCGAGTGGGATAAGTGTAGCCACATTCTGGGCCAGCAACAGCAGATTTGCCCCGTGTCATGGGCTTGGACTGAGCTTGACCTGGGCTGAGGTTGGATCAAAACAAGGGACTGCAAACAGTTTAAGAGTCAAGACCATAATTCGAGGTGCTGTTGTTACGAGCTCTTTCTCTGGAGTTCACTTCTGTTTTACTCTCCTCAGTTTGATGGAAGTGGCAGAGTGTTGACAATTGTTCAGTGTGAGATCTGTGGCTTTTGTTAGGCAGTACAGGATTTTGCAAGAAAGGCAATGTGCATATAAATATTTATCTCTTATTCTTCCAAACTGCATTCATGAAGAGCTTGTGTTTTTAAGCTGGTGTTTATTTAGCTTATATCAAAGGTGTCTCTGGATATCATTAAGAAATACCACTCTTCCTTGATTTCTTCTGTCATTTTTTATCCATATCACTTAGACTGAACCTTTTTTTATATTGCTGTATTAAATTGATTTTACCAAACTAGATAATCTGTCTCAAAAGGCAGCAGCTAAAGTGGCACCAGTAGATTGTTGTGGTATAAGAGCTATTTGTAAAGCCTTGCTGTGAGAATTGCTGTGTGAGAACACTGCAGACTGGAAGGAGTCTTGCTCCCGGCAGCTTTGCCTGGGATTTGGGCTGGCTTTCAGAGCCGTGAGCCCTGTTGCAGGAATGGAGGCAGAAACAAATCCTGGCCCAATCTACAGAAGGCATTATATGCTAAGCATAAGACAAATAGGGAATAAAGTTGAATCAAGTTAGCAAAAGACTTGGTCCCCTAATGCAGTCTCACTCCAAGAGTACTTGGTTTTGTTGAACTAAAGTAGTGGGTGTATTGATAATGTTCTTTTTAGTTTTTGATGTTGAGTATTTACAGACTGCCCTCTTAGTGTCTGCATCTTGGTTCTGATTTCATGACATGTTCTTTCTTTTTAGAATGAGGAAATGTCAGAATCTACAGTGGATGCCTTCAAAAGCTTATCTCCAGAAGCAAGCTAAAGGTAGGCTGAAAGACTTGCCTTGAGCATAGCACGAGACAGAAGTTTTCATTTCATCGGAGAAGGTTTTGCTCTCTGTGCTGTCGTTGTGGCTACATTGAGCTTTCAAAGGTTATTCTGCAAGGAGCCAACCTGCCAGCACTGTTGGTGGCAGGTGCAAGGGGCAGGAGAGATGTGAGTACTGACAGACAGTGTACACCCCAGTGTCTCAGCCCTGGACTGGTGCTGACTGAACTGTTTTGCTTCCTTGCTTTTGCTTCCTTTTCCTTTCTCACAAAGTCTACTCTCAGCTCCGAATCTGTGTTATTGCAGGAGGGTGTTGCTTATTGCTGTTGCAGAATAGGGGCCCAAGGTGTGAGAGAACACAGATTGAAGTACAAGCCAAGTTTATTTTTTGAGAACAGTTTTTTCTTACATATGACAGAATGACAAAGCTCTGAATCAAAGGGTCTGTATCTTTGTTTTAAAAGAGCAGCAAAACATTTGAAGTTACCATTTTGTCTGTGTTGCTTTATCTGTGCTTCTTTTTCTTAGCTGCAAAAAAGAAAGAGAAGAAATCCAAGACAAATGAGAAGAAAGAAAGCCATTCTGGAAAAAACCAGTTGGACTCTGGACAGAAACAAACTTCTCAGGCTGTTGTACCAAGAGAAGACAATTCTGGGAAGAAAAGCAGTGAGCCTGCCCGTAAGCCTGTTGAGGAAAAGCACGAGGATGGGAATTCCTCCATGCCTGTGTCAGACCCCAAACAGGTCCCTGCGTCTGGTACCAGAAAGACTGGCAAGCAGATGTCCCAGCCAGTCCAGCTCTCTCCTTCTCAGCCACCAAGCTCAGGACCTTTGAAAAAAGAAGCACCTAAACTGAGCACTTCTGAGCCCAAGAAAAAGCAGACTCCCCAGCCAGAAATAGGTAAATGGGACTATTTATCCTCAGTATGTTTGAGTCATGTTAAGAAACAATACTGCTAAAAGCTGGTGCATTTTAAATCTGATGAATGCTTTATGGTGTGTTAAAATTTCAGCAGATTATTTTGGAAATTTTGTTTAGAACTGTCTTCTTTTTTATTGAGAAACAGTGTATGTTAGGGCAGGGAGAAATATGGCTATCCTGATTGGGACTCTGAGTCTTATAGTTGTGGCAGTCTTGAAGTGTATTTTCAGTGTTGTTAAGTCTGTCAATTTCCCATTCTGAATGTGAAACCAGGAGGATGTAACCTTTTACTACAGAAGTATAGTCCACTATCGTATGTAGTGCAGAGCAGCGTGAACAGTCACCAGCCAGACAGCTCTGGGATTTCTGTGGCTTTGCACCCACAGTGCTCCAGATTGTGAGCAGAGCAAACTCTTCTAGTCTTGCCTCAAAGAGACTGCTCATAGCTGGGGAGGTGCAGCCACAGAAGAGGGTGGAAAAGTTCTAGTCTAAAACTCATTGCACATTACCCAGCTGATTTTTTTCCCTTTTCTTCTCTACAGGTGGCTGTTAGTTACTTGAAATACTCATAATTTTTCCCCCCTTCCTAGGCACAGAACAAAGCAAACAGAAAAAAATTGCTCCCCGTCCAACTTTCCCTGTGAAACAGAAACCAAAAGAAAAGGTGAATACTGTTTTTTATACAGTCAGTAAAATTTCAAGCACCTGGAACTTCTGTCTAGAAAGTAGAACCGTACTGCTTAACCCTTGGCAGATTTTTTTATTTGGTTCTTAAAGATGTTAGGTTTTCCCTTGTAGCAGTATGTGGATAGCAAAAAACGTGGCCTATGCCTATTCAGTTCAGGTGTTATTTTGGTATCTAAGATTCGCGTGTTGGAGGGTGGAGGCTAGCTTTTCCGTAAAAAATGCAACTACCTTTGTCGCAGAAATAGCTCGATCGTGGAAAAAAAGTATTGTCTTACGTAAACCTGAGGGAGAAGTGACTTGAGCCTTACATAGTTTATACCCAGAGTTGCCCCACTGCATCGAAACACCAACCCATGCTCTGATGAGAGAACAGTGTGATGGTAGAGCACATGGAATTAGGACTGTAATTGCATATGGAATGCTCCTAGGGAATGGTTTGTAGAATGGTCACTTCTCTGCCGCTTTGTAACACTTTTTAATTTTGTGCTGGTTTGGGGGTTTCTCTGTGAATTATTTATGGCCTTGGATATAGCTGCTGCTTAAGTTGTAACGTCCAGAGTTGGGATTAATGCGGGCTCCTTTGCTTGACCAGGAAAAGCCCCCTCCTCTAAGCAAGCCAGAGAGCAGCACACTGAACTTGCTCAGCACTTTGACTAATGGCAGCAGTTCCAAGCAAAAGCCACCTACAGATGGAGTCCACAGAATCCGAGTGGATTTCAAGGTAGAGGACAAAATGTTTTAAGTATTTGAATGTCCCCTGGCTCTAGACACTGGAACTAGAGTCCTCTGAAAGTGCTGGCAGTAACTGCTGAGTTTGTGTGTCTGGTACCTTTCAGAGGGAACCACAAAATAGGAGCCTTATGACAAGTCACTTGGTTGATTTTTAAAAGCTTGTTATGCCTTTTTTTTCTTATAATTAGAGTACTGGATGAAGAGACACTTAAAGCTTTAAAACCTTAACTGTCAATGTGTGAGGATGAGCAAGAATTTGAGGTTTATGAAGAATTATTCCATTAAGATGGAACTTTAAAACATTACTACAACTTGAGCCAACAAGATTTGGGGAAAATGTTAGTAACTTGTAATTCACGACGTTTGGGGTAAATCTGGGGTTTTTAAATGATAAATCATGTACATTTTTGAACAACAGTGTTGAAATAATAATAAAAATTAATATTTTCCTAATAATCTTTCAGTCCATCTATAAGTGTTGATACTGGAGATCATAGTGAGATCTCATAAGTGTTTTATACAAATATGGAGCTTTAATAAAGTATAATTCTTCTGAAATTTCACTTTTAGTAATACTTGTGCAATTGTGAAAAGCATTGTCCTGTTCCTTAGGTTTGCTTTCCCTAGAAGGAAGGCTCTAGCATGCCACTGAGCGCTCTTGGCAGGAACAGCGCCGAGGTGTGACTCTCCCAGAATATACTGTAAAGTAGACTGAGGTAGACCTTGAAGTTATTTCAGTTTGAGACATCTTGATCACAGGCCCAGAACTGAGCAGCCACATGAGCGTTTTGTACTGATGTTGTATTGCCTTGTTCTGCATGGTGATGTGTCCTTTTGTACTTTCAGGAGGACTGTGAAGTGGAGAATGTTTGGGAGATGGGTGGGTTAGGCATCGTCACCTCGGTACCTATTACTCCCAGGGTGGTGTGTTTTCTCTGTGCCAGCAGTGGACATGTGGAGGTAAAGCATTGTGTTCTGCTGTCGATGACTTAATTACAGCACTGTATTGTTACAAAATTAAATAAATAAAAATCATAATGACCTTAATCCAGAAGAAATTAAAATAATTCCGGTAAATCTGTCCTTGCTAGAATTTGTCCCAAGATACTAAAGTGCAAGGTATTTAAAATCAGTTTGGAACTTCAAGGGTACTTTTGTTTGGAGGTGTATGAGTTGCGAAGAACAGCATATTTGAGAGCACCCATGTCTCTAAATTTGGGAGCTCACATCCGGTGTAAAAGAGGAGCTTTGCTCTCTTTTAACCTGAAATAAGAAGGACTGCCCAATGGTGCTAAAGGGTTTTAGGCAGCATTGACTTTTCCAGGTGTGTCTGTACCTGCCAAGAGCTGCAAACTGTTACAGAAACATGACTGGAAAGGTTTTGGCACTGCATAAAGAGCTGGATTGAGATGTGTTAAATGCGTTTCCAGGTGTAGACAGGTGCCTTCTCGGCATCTTCAGACCAGCTGACTTGGGAAAATGGTGCTGGTGCTCTAGGAGGGCCTGGATTCTGATGAGTGGGCAGGGGAAAAGGGAGTTAAGTTCTGGATGTGGACATCAGTGCACAGGAAGGCCCTGTGGGACATGGAGCCATCCCCTTCTTAGTCAGAGGCCCAAGGGGACAAATGATTTCCATGTCCCTTGTGAGCCTGCAGTGTCTATGCCCTGAGGATGATTGTTTTTCTGATATGGCCAGCCTTGTACAGGATACAGAGAAATTAGAAGAGCTTTGTACTGGCAAAGTGGGCTGAATGGAGGGAGAGACTCTGCTCTGCATGTCTCTACTTCATGCACCAAGTGTGTCTTCTGGTGCAGTTGGCTTGTAATACAGGGAGGAAGTGAGGGAGGGAGATGCTGAAGAGCCCTAGGCCTTTGTCAATGCTCAGAGCACTTAGTTAACAGATACCAGACTCCCAGTGGCCATGAGGTGTCCAGGTGGTACTTAGGTCACCTGAAATACACAGTTTTCCTCCTAAAATCTTGTTCTGTCAGTTGTAAAGCAGAATTCAAAGTAGTTCAGAGCACAAAGGGGCTGGTTTGGGAGCTTGGAGCAGCTTCTGCTTTGCTAAAACTTGCCTCTCCCCCCTTGCAGTTTGTATATTGCCAGGTCTGCTGTGAGCCCTTCCACAAGTTCTGCCTGGAGGAGAGTGAGCGGCCCCAGGAAGACCAGCTGGAAAACTGGTGCTGCCGTCGCTGCAAGTTCTGCCACGTCTGTGGGAGACAGCACCAGGCCACCAAGGTACCCCAAAACCACTGGGAGACCGAGCAGCACCCCCACTGCTCCCAGGGCTCCTCTCCCTCCGGAGGTCAGCCAGCAAGCATATGCCAGGAGCAGAGTCTCTGTGCCCTGGGGAGGAGGCCTCTTGAGTTGCTCCATTGCAGCTTCTTTCTCATGACCTGAATGGGGGATCCAGTAAAAAATGGAAAAGTCCAGAATTTTGCATCCCTCTGCAGGGTGTCTGTACCAATGCTTTTTTCCCTTATTCTTGTAGCAGTTGCTGGAGTGTAACAAGTGCCGAAACAGCTATCACCCTGAGTGCCTGGGCCCAAACTACCCAACAAAACCCACCAAGAAAAAGAAAGTTTGGGTGAGGGATTTGAATTTCTTTTTTGAGTAATTAATTTGTTGACTGATGGTAGTGCCATGGAACAGAGCTCTGCAGGTGATTTGCTCTGGTGCAGTTCCTCATCTCTTCAAGGCAAGGTGCCTATTGCATCAGAAGGTACATTTGAAAATAGTGAGGTGGCTTGTTGATAAGATGTTCTAAGAAAGCAGAATTTTTAAACAGATTGCCCCTTTTTTTCAGTTGTAGTAAATTGTGAGATCATAGTGAGTTTTTTGGTCATAGTCCCATAACATGGAAGAAAGTCTTTAAAATGGAAGCATTTACCTTGTTAACAAACCCATTGGTACCGGTATTGACAATTTGGATTAATGTGCTAATTTGTGTATTTCAAGCTTTTGTTCTAAACAAGTGCCTGTAGTGTATTTGCTTCTAAGACTTTGTACATGTTTTCCTTCTACAATATACAGAGTTTAAAAACTGTTAAAATAGGACTTCATATTTTAGATCAGAAGAAATGCCACAACTACATGTGTATTATGTGAGGGAAAGGTGATATTTTCTTCAGTGTAAATATGAAGGACAAAAAAAACTACACTGTGATTTGGTTTCATGTTTTTTCTTGTTGCATTAACACCATCTTGCCGTAAAGGAAATGGGTTTGGTTCTTTTCAGCGAAAGTTTCAGCATTTAAAACTCGTTCTGTTGGGTAACATCTCTGCACTCATGAAATAATAAAAATATTGAAATGTGTTGAAAGCACAGAAACAGCTGGATAAAAGCAAATAATTCTTGCTAAATGAATTCTTTTCTAGATATGTACCAAATGCGTTCGCTGCAAGAGCTGTGGGTCAACAACACCAGGCAAAGGGTGGGATGCACAGTGGTCTCACGACTTTTCCCTGTGTCACGATTGTGCCAAACTCTTTGCTAAAGGTATGTAAAGTTGTGATTCTTTACGGCAGGAGCTTCCTCAGCTGCTTGGTTTCGAATCAGCCAGTGTGAGTGTGCAGAGGGCCAGCATGGCACCTGAGCTTGGCGTGGTCCAGGCAGCAATACAGGCTGGTTATGGTCAAGCCTGGAAGTGCACGTAACCGTTCAAAGCCAGGATCTTAGGTTGTGCAGTAGCTCACCAAAGTCACCACTGCTTTAAGTTTGGGGCTTTCAGCATGTAAACACTCTGCCATATAAAGGAATTATTTTGAATTTGTTGGCCCAGAGTTTCAAGTAGCAGTTGAGGAAAAGACATTTTAAAATACTTCTGACTTAAAAGCAATTTAAAAGCAAATTTTCTATTGTAGAGTGGTTGTTCCTTGTGTTAGTTGCTGTACATGATGCCTTTGTATGTCAGAGGACATTCTGGGGACGAATCTTATGATAGAAAGTCTTGAGTGTTCCACCTAATTTCTTGCCTATGTGTTATCTTTGTCCTTTCATTTTGCTCTCGCATATACTATTTTGTTAGTCTCTCCACGCCCAAAAAGTGGCTGCCCAGCCATGGAATTCTAAAGTAGTTGGTGGCCTTCCAAAGTTATTTTTTGTAGTCTCGTAACAGTAGAGGGGACTGTGCTGGCAGTTTACTGGGAGGGGTGTTTGGAGCTGCTTTCTTCGTAAGTAACCAGTAAGTAACCACACAGCCTTTAAGCCATGTTTAGCATTCAAACTTCGGATAAGATCCCATTTCGTTTGCAGGAAATTTTTGTCCTCTCTGTGACAAATGCTACGATGATGACGACTACGAGAGCAAAATGATGCAGTGTGGGAAGTGCGACCGCTGGGTCCACTCCAAATGTGAAAACCTTTCTGGTAAGGAAATCCTCATCCTCTAAGTACTGAAGAACATGGGGCAGTGATTAGACCAAAGCAATCAAAGTCTTGGACCTTTCTACTAGAGTGTTAGTTTAACACACTCACCTGTTGTGACTTACCTGAAAAATACCTGTAGAGTGACAACAGGTAAACCAGTGCTAATACCAATGACATCCTGAAAGCACAGGACTTTTGTCAAAGGCAGTGTCCCTCAATTAGCTGTTCAAGGGGCTTTAGTTACATGAAAAGTGTTGCAGTTAGGCAGTAAGTGCAGGGCAGGGGTTTTTCCCTGTATCTTTCAGTAAAGCAGTTCAGATGGTTATCTTGTCTTCTTTTGTCTCCAGATGAAATGTATGAGATACTCTCCAACTTGCCCGAGAGCGTTGCATACACCTGCATTAACTGTACCGAGCAGCATCCTGCAGAATGGCGTCTGGCACTGGAAAAGGAGCTGCAGATTTCCTTGAAGCAGGTTTTAACAGCCCTGTTGAATTCCAGAACTACCAGCCACTTACTGCGGTATCGACAGGTAAGCTGGAGCCTGTCCCCTGTTAGTGTTACTCTGGCTTGAAGCGTACGTGGCATTCAGTTGAGTTTTTGAGGTGTTGCTGTGCCTCATACTGCAGAAGTGTCTGCATCGTGCTTGGAGCAACGTGCTGTGATTTATTTATATTTTTGCTTTCTTTTGTTGATTCCTTTGGAAGCAGAGAAGTGGGCCTCTGTGGGTATCTTCACAACTTGTGAAACTGAAAGAAAAATAGGGTAAAGTTCTTTGAGGAATGGGAGGATTTAGCTCTGTGATGGTGAAGATGCTTTTGTGAAAGAACAGGATCTTTGTCTTGAAATATGCATTCAGAAATAAGACTTCTGAGGAATGAGTTTGATCCTTACACCTGATGGCTCTGTCCTGCTGTGCACCTTACAAGTCTCAGCAGAAAGCTGGTTAAGAGCTTTTCATTGTTGCCCCTACATTTCAGACAGAAATTCAGAACTCAGGTCTCCTTTCCTTCACACTAGCTAGAATCTTTGGGCCAGTAAATGTGCTTGGGAGTGTATCTTCAGGAGTAGCTTCATTTCAATAGTCAACATCCCTCTGTCTCGTTCTTGGTGTTCACAGGCAGCAAAACCACCTGATTTAAATCCTGAGACAGAAGAGAGTATCCCGTCCAGAAGCTCTCCTGAGGGTCCCGATCCTCCTGTTCTAACAGAAGTCAGTAAACAGGAGGAGCAGCAACCTCTGGATCTGGAAGGAGTGAAAAGGAAAATGGATCAAGGAAGTTATACTTCTGTGGTATGTCAAAATTGACATGTTCTGCTCTATTACTAGACACTGTGAATTGCTTTATCACCTATGGTGTTCATAACTGAGCAGCTTAAGCCTTTTCTTTAGGAACAAGGAAGCAGGTTATCATGCTGCTAAAAATAGTTCTTGCTGGCGCTGGTTAATATTGGTCCAGACATAAGTAATTGACACTTTTGTGGGGCTCTCTGTAGCCAGCAGTGGTTAGACCCCGTTTGCTCTTAGTCAGACATTTATGTAGATAAAAGCGGGACAGGTCTTTCTGAACATGAAAATTCGGACTGAAGGCTTGGCCAAATAACACTGCTGCAGTTGGTTAGCTGGAAACTAAGGATTTGTGGTTCAGTTCTCTTTGCAGAGAGCAGCTTTTTCCTCTTTTTTTCTACAGAATTTGTAGTCTTGAGGAACACTGTATATTGCAAAGTCGTTGGCAAATATCCTGGGTCCAGATTTTGGCCAAATCCTCGTGAGACAGCTAGTTTAGCAGATTTTAAAACCAGTCAGCAGTCAGCTGAAGTGAACTGTTGTGGATGTAGCAGCTCTGCCAGCCAGTTTACAAATGCAGAGGGCTGCTTGTTTCTTCACAGCTAAATTCTCTTTCTGCTTTTAAGTTGATGCTGTGGTTCAGTCTTACAGTCATCTGAATGTTTACTTGATGTGTTAAAAAATTAGTGGGTGTGCAAAAGACAATCCTGTTACTGTGAAGTTTTGTGGATTTCTTACAGTTGGATTTTAGTGATGACATCGTGAAGATAATTCAAGCAGCCATTAATTCTGATGGTGGGCAGCCAGAGATTAAGAAAGCCAACAGCATGGTCAAGTCCTTCTTTATTCGGGTGAGCTGGCCTACAGTTACTTTGAAATCTGCTTGGTATCCTACCACTGCTTGTTGATGTTGGAGTCCAAAGGGCCATCACATTTGGCCTTGCTTGGGTCTTTCCAGGAATAAATCAATAATTATTTAATTATTATAATAATTATTTAAACAATTAATAATTAATTGTCGGAGTTGTTAATGTTAATGAAATGTTATTAGCTGTGCATTTATATGTGTATATCTTGGCTGAACGTCTTTGAATTTTTTGGTATGTTGCCCAACTTTTCTAATGGGATGTTGTTTCCCTTTAGCAAATGGAGCGTGTTTTCCCATGGTTCAGTGTAAAAAAGTCTAGATTTTGGGAGCCAAATAAAGTAACAAGCAAGTAAGTAATTGTTCTGTATCTGACTGTGACACCCTGCCGTTTGCCAGCTGGCCAAGCAAAACGTATTGAAAGAGCCTGTTTCTGGGGTTGGAATTTCTGTTTTGCCATTTTTCTTCTCCTTTTTTTTTCCTAAGAAGTTACACGGTAATCCCATTCTCACGTTTTGTACACACTTCCTTGTTTTAAGCAGAGTAACCAAAATTCTTATTTAGAACTAGGTATACCCTGTGTTGTCTTGTCAGTCCTGACCTTCCTTCCCTCTCCTTCTTCTCACATCCCCATTTGGGGCAGCCCTCCTGCATCTGTTACCCTTCAAAGAAGCAGACAGCCACATCACAAACCTTAAAATGTGACTGGGGGGGAGCATGTGTGGGCTGTAGGTAATTAATGGGGTTGTTGCTGGGGGGCGGATGCCAAGTAGGCAGGCCCTGGTAGGCAGAGCATAAGGTCCTCTGGTGCAGCCAGGTGTGGCACTGACTCCTTGCTCATCTCAGCAGTGGTATGTTGCCGAATGCTGTGCTGCCCCCGTCGCTCGACCATAATTATGCTCAGTGGCAGGAGCGTGAAGAGAACAACCGCACTGAACAGCCCCCTCTGATGAAGAAAATCATTCCAGCTCCAAAACTCAAAGGGCCTGGAGAGCCAGATTCACCAACTCCTCTACATCCTCCTACGCCTCCCATCTCTGGTAAGAGAACCGATGCCAGGATTGCCAATCACAAACCCAGAAATGCAGCTGTCTTGGAAACCTCTGTGACCTGAAATCATTCAGAGGCAGTAACACATGAAATGTTTCTGAGCCGAGCTTGGACCCAAGAATGCTTTTGCGCCCACCTGTTTTCCCCCAGAACGAAGGTTCTGCAGAGGCTGACATGTGCTTTGCTTTCCAAGCTGGCTATTGAAAAGTCTTCTGCCATGTTCAGTTACTGACAATCCCTCCAGATGAATTTTCCCCTCCCTGAATTTCAAGAGTAAATATTGTTCTCTATTTTAACTCTAAGGCTCTGATGGAAGCAGAGAGGATAGTCCTGAACTGAACCCACCTCCGGATGTGGAAGACAACAGGCAGTGTGCGCTGTGCCTGAAATATGGTGATGACAGTGCTAACGTGAGTATCTGCCCCGTGCCTGTCTCTGTAGGAGCTCCTTTAAGCAGTGCTGTAGATTTGGTGCTATGCATAGGCTGGATGGGTTTGTGCATTGATGTGTCCTCTAGAGCATCTGAAAAGAACATTTCCTTCTTTTCTTTAGGATGCTGGACGTCTTCTCTATATTGGCCAAAATGAGTGGACACACGTGAACTGTGCTTTGTGGTCAGCAGAAGTGTTTGAAGATGATGATGGTTCTCTGAAAAATGTGCACATGGCTGTGATCCGGGGAAAGCAGCTGGTGGGTACAAGCAAAGAACACTTTAACTTAACGCTGATTTAGAATCACAAGATGGGAACCCGGCTAAAAGATGCCTTGTGTGCATTTGTTCTTCTCTGTCCTTTTCTTGCAGTTTTTTTTTTTTTTTTAACACTATATATAATAGAACTGACTGAAGGAAAGTATTTGGTAAGTTATTTTATCCTTGCTCAGTTCAGAAATATTGTGGAGACAAAGTGAAGCTTGCAAATGTGAGGATTGGATATGAAGCACAAGCAGGAAAGTTTGGGAAAAGCCTGGAAGAACCAGTCCACAAATGAAAAAGTTGTTCCATGTGAGGGATCCTTCTTCCTCTCACCTCCTCCTCCATGTCTCACTTGTGTGTGTGAGTCACTGTAGTGAAATGGAGTGGCAGTGAAGCGGGAGATCAGGCATTACTCTAAACTTCTGTCTCTGCCAAAAAAAACCCAACTGACAACAGCAGTGGTGGTCTGGTTTTAGAAGAGATTAATTTTTTGTCTTTTGCTCTTGCAGAGGTGTGAGTTCTGCCAGAAGTCAGGTGCCACAGTAGGCTGCTGCCTCACTTCCTGTACTAGTAACTATCATTTCATGTGCTCGCGAGCCAAGAACTGTGTCTTTTTGGACGATAAGAAAGTTTATTGCCAGCGGCATCGTGACTTGATCAAAGGAGAGGTAAGATTCTTCTTCACTTTCTGCCTCACACTCTGAAGGTGAAGTTAGCCTGTAACTATGAGCACTTTTTAGAAGTTCATGTTGAATGTGTTTCTTGCTAACAAGGGCTGGACCGCAGTGCTCCTGAAAAGAAGTCAGTAATACAACTGGCCTGGAGAAGTTTGGCAAGTGGTGCTGTGCAGTAGTTCAAAAACCAAAAGACCAAACTGAGGATCAAGTAGGACAACCTGCTTACCATACATGTGGTGGTTCCTGTTACTAACAAGTAGTTTTGTTGGTTCTTGTTCCAGGTGGTTCCTGAGAATGGATTTGAAGTTCTTAGGAGAGTTTTTGTGGACTTTGAAGGGATCAGTTTGAGAAGAAAATTTCTTAGTGGCTTGGAACCAGAGAACATCCACATGATGATTGGTATGATCTAGTCTCTAGATACTTGATCCACCTTTGGTGCTGGAATCTGGTTCACAGAAGTGTTCCTCTCTCTGCTCAGGTTCAATGACGATAGACTGCTTAGGAATTCTGAATGACCTCTCTGACTGTGAGGATAAGTTGTTTCCCATTGGCTATCAGTGAGTATAAGCTGTTTCAAGATTTGATGTCTTTCAGTGTATTTTATGTTAAACAAGCACTGAAGTAACATATGGGAAAATGGACTGTAGCTTTTCCTACAGTTTTGAGGAACTTCTGATTAAGCTGGGTGTGCAGTGTGTTCTACCAGGAGGGCTTTGGCCAATGTAGTTTTGAGAAATGGAAAATTTGAAACAGAAATGACGTTTACTCAACTGTTGAGTAAATTGGTTTGTTTGAATTACCTTCCAGGTGCTCCAGAGTGTACTGGAGCACAACAGATGCCAGGAAGCGCTGTGTGTATACCTGCAAAATCATGGAGTGCCGACCTCCCGTCATAGAACCTGACATCAACAGCACTGTAGAGCATGATGATAATAGAACAATTGCCCATAGCCCAGTTCCCCTTACAGGTAATCTTTTAAGGGCTTCATAGAAGTATATTCTCTGTATGGTTTTGCCATAGTGCATCTCTTAAACCAAATCTCTTAAATTTGGACTAGAATCTAATTCAGGCTTCCATGTTACAGCATCTTAAGACTTTAAGCTCCTGGTTGTACTGCTAACTTTGAAAACTTGAGCAAAACAAACACTGCCACAGGGATGGTTTCTAGTCTACAGCTCAGAGAATTTTCTAGTGATCTGAAACTTAAAGCTGTATTTGGAGTGTTGGTGTTGGTGTGTAATATGGGAGTTGTTCAATACAATGTTGAATTAGTTATATTGTGCTTCTGTATTTCCAAATTGCTTCCTTGTATCCAATGGTAAAGCTGTGAAAGTTTTTAAAATGTTTATAGTTGTTGTTAACACAGAATCTTAAACTCTATAAATACATGGTGGAATTTCCTGTGTAAGCTGAGCAATTGCTACAAGTGTTTGAAAATGTTCTTACAAGATGAAACCAGACATGAACTGATGTCAGATCTTAGACATTGTATTTATTTAACAAATGCCCTGGTTCTCCAAGTGGGACATGATAGTAGTATATACTTTATCAGATCATAGCTTTTTAGCGTTCGGTGATGGCTTATACTGTTGTTTCTGTTTTTTTCAACAACAGAAATTCTACCGAAAGACACCCGAAATGCACCTGAAATTGCAAACCCACCATCACCAGATCGTCCCTTGCATTCTCAGACCTCTAGTTCCTGTTACTATCCAGTGGTCTCAAAGGGTCCCAGGATCAGGGCGCCGAGTTACCCATCTGCACAGAGGTCTCCTGGCTCTAGGCCTTTACCCTCTGCAGGTATTTCTAGTCCTGTTGATTTTGATTGAGGTTTGTTTTGGAAATATTTTTAGTTCTTGTCTTTCTTGGCTTCTTTCAGAATGGGTGTTTAGTTTACTGTTTCTAGAGAAAGCAGTGAAATGGCAATAGGTTGAGGAGGGGAAAGTTCTAACAATACGCAGTAGAGATGGCCTGCTGAGTAATGTACAACTGAAACAAACATTCCCTTGGGATGAAGAAGAGGCAGCATTTGGGCCATGAAGTAGCAGTGAGCCAATTATATAGTCGTAGTGATACCCGTTAGGGACCTAATATCTCAGCCAGTATTTTTGTAGGGAGAATCAGAAATCTGGTATTGTAATTCAGCAGCTATTTCTGATTAATGTTTTCTTTCAAACTGATGTTGAAAATTCACATCTGAAGTTGAGATACCAAACCCTGAGATACAAACTTGCTGAGTCCTGGTTGACAGTATCAGGTTTTTAATACCTACCAAAAGTATCAACATCATGTTGGTGTTGTTTGGCTGAAAAGTTTTGCTGGGTTTTAATTCCTTGTGTTTTATATGAAGGAATTAGATATGTGTTGATTGCGAAGGGTTAAGATCACCTGACTGTCTTTCTTGCCTTTGTTTCTCAGGAAGTCCTACCCCAGTGACACATGAAATAGTGACAGTAGGAGATCCTTTGCTATCCTCGGGACTTAAGAGCATTGGTTCTCGGAGACACAGCACCTCTTCTTTGTCACAGCAACAATCAAAATTCCGGATGATTTCCCCTACACGAGCTGGGAACACTTACTCCAGGCACAGTGTGTCTTCAGTTTCCGGCATGGGGGCCTCTTCAGAATATGAACCGACTGTCAAAAGTACTGACCGCTTTGTGGGGTCAGTGTGCACAGGTCCTCCAAGCGCTTCAGTTCAAAGTTGCTCTACCAGTTCAAACTCCCAAAAAACAGTGGCTACAACTGGAAATAAAACTTACCAGCTGGATGCATCTCAATCTACAGAAGGGAAACATTCCAGCAGTTCAGATTTAATAGCCAAAGGTGCGCCTTCTAAGGGAGAGAAGATGAAAACGCCAAAGGACCCAGATTATTCGTCTCATACTTTTGTTTCTGGAGGAAGTTCTAAAGTGTCCACTCAGCCAACAAGTACATCAGGTGCAGAAATGAATGTTAAAATGGGCACCTTTCAAGAGTGTTCAGGATCATTTTCTTCCAAAGAAGCAATACCCTTTCCACCTTTGCATCAGAGAGGCCCAAGGAAAGACAGAGATCAGCGCATGGAACCTGTACACCCAGATAAAACAACTGCAGTTGATGAGATGGATGCAAAGACCTTGAAGGCTGCTGGAGTAAACAGCAGATCTCCTGCAGCAAGTGAGCAGGTAGTTACTGCCCCCAGAGACAGGCGTCAGAAAGGCAAAAAGTTAATGAAAGACAGTTTTAAAGAGAAGCACTCCCTGAAATCTCTTACGGAGACAAGTCAAGCAGTAGGCAGTGATGAACTGAAACCAGAATTTGGCAATCAGGGTTTGGCAACTGAACAAATTAGCCAGAGGTTATGTAATAATATTCCTGCTGAAAAAGCTGGTGAGAAGTCTCCACCTTCACAAGGGCCATCTAAAGGCTCTGCAGGGCAGGTTGAAGCAGCCCCTAAGGAATCGCAGGCACCCAGGAAACGCACTGTCAAAGTCACTCTGACTCCTCTCAAGATGGAAAGTGAAAACCAGTCTAAAAACACACAGCCGGAAAGTGATGCTGAAACTCAGTCTACAGGGGCAGACCTGGCTGCTTTGGCCGAGCCCTCCTCAGCTTCAGAAAGCCCGGAAGAGAACCCTGTAATTCAGGGAAGTCCAAATGAACCACCAACACAGGAATCTCAGAGTAACACGTATGAAAATTTGCCCATGCAAGATAACAGCTTGATGCTGCAGGATGGCACTAAAGCTCAAGAAGAAGGGTCATACAAGCGGAGGTATCCAAGGAGAAGTGCTCGGGCCAGATCCAATATGTTCTTTGGATTGACTCCTCTGTATGGTGTGAGGTCCTATGGAGAGGAAGACATTCCCTTCTACAGTAACTCAACTGGCAAGAAGCGAGGGAAGCGGTCTGCAGAAGGACAGGTGGATGGAGCGGATGACTTGAGCACATCAGATGAAGATGACTTATATTACTACAATTTTACAAGGACGGTGGTTTCCTCAAACACGGAGGAGAGGCTTGCATCCCATAGCTTATTCAGGGAGGAGGAGCAGTGTGATCTTCCAAAAATCTCGCAGCTAGATGGTGTGGATGATGGAACTGAAAGTGATACAAGTGTCACAGCAACAACCAGAAAAGTCAGCCAGGTAACTAAAAGGAGTGGCAAAGAGAATGGGACAGAGACTTTAAAACTGGATAGAACTGAAGAAGCTGGTGAGAAAGTGCAAGTCACCAAGAGCTCCACTGTCCACAAAACTGACCCCAAGATTGATAACTGCCACCCTGTGAGCAGGGTTAAAGCACAGAGTCAGGACTCTCTGGAAGCACAGCTGAGCTCTTTGGAAACAGGCCGCAGGGCCCATGCAAGCACACCTGCTGACAAGAACTTACTGGACACTTTCAACACAGAACTTCTGAAATCCGACTCTGACAATAACAACAGTGATGACTGTGGGAACATACTCCCTTCCGACATAATGGACTTCGTGCTGAAGAACACACCATCTATGCAGGCTTTGGGAGAAAGTCCAGAGTCCTCATCATCTGAACTGCTGACGCTTGGAGAAGGTTTAGGTCTTGACAGCAACCGTGGCAAGGATATGGGTTTGTTTGAGGTGTTCTCCCAGCAGCTGCCCACCACCGAACCAGTGGACAGCAGTGTGTCTTCCTCCATATCAGCAGAGGAGCAATTTGAATTGCCACTGGAGCTTCCTTCCGATCTCTCTGTTCTGACCACTCGCAGCCCTACGGTGCCCAGCCAAAATCACAATAGGCTTGCCGTCATCTCGGAGTCTTCACTTTCCTCCTCGGGAGAGAGGTCAATGCTTGCCTTGCCTTCCACAGAGTCTGGAGAGAAGAGAGTGACAGTCACAGAAAAATCTGCATCAGGGGAAGGTGATGCAGCTCTCCTGAGTCCAGGGGTGGACCCAAGCCCTGAAGGACACATGACTCCCGATCACTTCATCCAGGGTCACATAGATGCAGAGCATATAGCCAGCCCAGCCTGTGGCCCTGTTGAGCAAGGGCATGGCAGCAACCAAGATTTAACAAGAAACAGCGGGACTCCAGCTATCCAGGTGCCAGTATCACCCACCGTTCCCCTTCAGAGCCAGAAGTATGTGCCAAACTCCACAGACAGTCCTGGCCCCTCGCAGATTTCCAATGCTGCGGTGCAGACAACACCACCCCACCTCAAGCCAGCTGCAGAAAAACTTCTGGTAGTTAATCAAAACATGCAGCCCCTGTACGTCCTCCAAACCCTTCCTAATGGTGTCACCCAAAAGATACAGTTAACACCCTCGGTTAGTTCTGCGCAGAGTGTGATGGAAACCAACACTTCGGTTTTGGGGCCCATGGGGAGCGGGCTCACACTGACTGCAGGATTAAATCCGAGCTTGCCCCCATCTCAGTCGTTATTCCCTCCCTCGAGCAAGGGTCTACTGCCCATGTCCCATCACCAGCATATACATCCCTTCTCCACACCCACTCAGACAGGCTTCCCACCAAACATCAGCAGTCCTTCACCAGGTCTCCTAATCGGGGTGCAGCCACCCCCTGATCCTCAGCTCTTAGTGTCGGAAGCTAGTCAGAGGACAGACCTTGGTACTGCTGCTTCTACGCCAGCTGCTGCCCTGGGCAAGAAACGGCCCATATCTCGTCTGCAGTCACGGAAAAACAAGAAGCTGGCTCCTTCTGGAACCCCTTCTGCTATAGCTCCTTCTGATATGGTCTCCAACATGACCTTAATTAATTTTGCTCCTTCCCAGATTTCTAACCACCCATTGGATTTGGGAACCATTGCAAATTCAACATCCCACAGAACTGTCCCCAATATTATCAAAAGGTCAAAGTCTGGGGTCATGTATTTTGAGCAAACATCTTTGCTTCCACAAGGGGGGACCACTTCTGCAGTCAGTACATCTCCCAGCATTATTGGTCCAGATGCCAGTCACCTCCCAGCAGGGCCTGTATCAGGCCTAACTTCAAGTTCCTCAGTGCTGAACGTCGTATCCATGCAGGCCACGGCAGCCCCTAGTACTGGTGGGTCAGTTCCTGGTCATGTTTTGGGACAAAGTTCAGTAACTTTAACAAGCCCTGGATTATTGGGGGACCTTGGTTCGATAAGCAACCTGCTGATCAAAGCTAGTCAGCAAAGCCTTGGTCTTCAGGAGCAGCACATGACTTTACCACCAAGCTCTGGGATGTTTTCACAACTGGGAGCATCCCAAACTCCATCTACGGCAGCCATGACAGCTGCATCAAGCATATGTGTTCTACCCTCAGCACAGACAATGGGCATGACAGCTGCTCCGTCCTCTGCTGACCCAGAAGGCTCATACCAGCTTCAGCACATGACACAGCTCTTAGCCAACAAAACTGGGGTTACATCCTCCCAGCTGGACCTTAGCACAGGTCCAGCAACAACGCAGTTGTCAAGCTTTCCACAGCTGGTTGATGTTCCAAACAATACCGGACTCGACCAAAGCAAGGCTTCCTCGTCAGTGATGCATGCCAGTTCAGCATCTCCAGGAGGCTCCCCATCACCTGGACAGCAGTCTGCAAGTAGCTCTGTGCTGGGTGCCACAAAAATGAAGCCAAAAATCAAACGCATCCAGCCGTTATTAGACAAAGGAAATGGAAAGAAGCACAAAACTTCTCACATGTGGACTGGTTCTTCTGAAGCTCATGTTCCTGACAAAGGGGCTGTTGCTGTACCCCAGGTCTCGGCTACAGGGTAAGAGGAGACTTTGGTTTTGCTCTTCCTTGAGGTTTTGTAACAGTATGAGAGAATCTTGCGCTAGTTCCTCCAGCAGGTTGAGCAAGTGAAGGCAAATAGTGAAGTGCAACTTTGGATTCTGATGCGGTGCTGGTTCTCTGTATCTTAGGAGCTGTTGTTGCTACTTGTATAACCTGCGGAACTGCCAAGTCCGTCATGGCAGTTCCCAGTGGATCCATTCCTGCTTTCCAGTCTCATTTATGGCACACATGGGTTAGCAGATATTTTGAATGTTCCCAAATCCTTTTCTTCCAGGACCCCTGCTGTGAAGGCAGATGCACAGGATGCAGCCAGCATAGATCAGCTGTTACAGAAGCCACGTGGGCAATCTGCAGGGTAAGAGATGAACGGACCTTTCTATATGATTCTGCTGGATTGAGCTGAAGGGCAATTTGTGTGGAGAATGCAGGAAGTCTGGCATTCCTAGTTAAAATGCCTGGGGAGCTTTCAGCGGGGAATGTACAGTCACATTTAGATGCAATATGGAAGCATTTTGCATTAAGCTGTGTGTAGTTCTGGGTAGCTCAGTGCCTGCTGAGGAGATGCTCGTTCAGTGGTGTCTGACTGCATGTTGGCCTACACCTTATTCCTGAGTGGGGCTGACACAGAGAGCAGGTCACAGGCTGTGTGAAATTAGGCTGCTGCCCACAGACTGATAGAGACTGAAAACAGAAATGCTGTTGAGTAGAATCTTTTTGTTTGTTCATTTCCAACTGAACTGATGACAGAACATTTGATCTGGAAAAAGGTTCTTGTATCTGTCTAGTTCTCAAGATTTTGTGTACTGCTGCTCAGGGTCAGTGAGGAAATAAGGCAGCTTGGTAGCTGTTTTTCTCCATGTTCTCTTCTTTCCCTCCCAAGGCAAGCAGCTGTGGTCCCAGAACCTCAATCAACACAGAACTCAATAAATGAGCAAGAAAATGCAGGTATGTCACTTCTTCAAAAACACCTAGTCTTGGAATTCTCCGGGACTGAGAAAGTGATGTTTGAAGATTGATTTTTTGTGTTTGTCATTCTGTCAGGAAAAGGCTCAGGGCTATCAGGAAAAGGCTCAGGGCTATTAGTTTGTGTTATCCTTGCTATAAGTAGGTTTGCTATTTGTAGATCTTGGACAAATAGTTTTGTCTCTGTTTTTAGTTTGTGAGAATTTCAGCATTTGAGATTGCACATACTTACTTCAACACTGTAGAATTTTTTTCTTGACTGGATTTGCTGGTGAAAAGGCAAGTCAGTAATATTTCAATTGTGGAACACCAGGTACAAAGAGCATTGTTCCTTCCAGTTCCCATCTTCATGCTGGCCTCTGTCTTTTCTAGGCTCAAAAGCTCTCGAGGAAGAAGAGAGCACTTTCAGCTCCCCCCTTATGTTTTGGCTTCAGCAAGAACAAAAGAGGAAAGAGTGTCTTGGTGAGAAGAAACCTAAAAAAGGCTTGGTTTTTGAGATCTCTAGTGATGATGGTTTTCAAATCTGCGCAGAAAGCATTGAAGGTGAGAACTGTGCAGTGTTGGTTGTACTGGTTTTACCTGTTCTTACTAGAAGTAAAATTACTATTTCTGAGGACCTCTTATTTGGTTTATTTATAGAAAAAAAAAAGAGAGAAATCTCACCTTTTTTTTTTTTTTTTGCAACATAATATATTCAGTGGAATATATATCACTGACCCATTTTGTTTTATCAAATCACCAGTGATGTTGAACCATAGTTTGTCAAGAAATAGGCAGTGTGGATCACACAGTGGAGTATTGGGTGTCCAAACTATTTGTCCAGACCAGTTGCTGAATACCCTGCCTTCCCTTAAGCCAATGGGAATTTTCAAGAGGATGAAAGCAATTGGATCCAAGGATCTTAATTTATGGCCTGTGGAAAGTTGCAGACTTTATATTCTCCAATTAGTTTATTTAAATATTAGTATCCCAGCACTTGGGTATCCTGTCACCTTTGTCACTTGTGTGTGTGCTGCAGATGCCTGGAAGTCGCTGACTGACAAGGTGCAAGAGGCCCGTTCGAACGCCCGCCTGAAGCAGCTGTCCTTTGCAGGTAAGGCCTGCACTGAACACAAGAGAGCAAACAGATTTCTCTGTGAGGGTCTTAGAGTCTTAACAGTTCCAGTTAACCTGCTGCATGCTTTATGGAGGGTAATTTCTTCCCAGTGGAAGGATTAGAAACTATCATGTAAAATGCAATAGCTAATACAGTTCTGCTGTGACAGCTGTGTGGTGTCCCAGCTCTTTGTGACAAGCTGCTGTATCTACCTGCTTTAGGTCTGCACTGATACTTAGTGTTTGTTGTGCTCTATTTCTTGTTCCAGGTGTGAATGGTTTGAGGATGTTGGGGATTATCCATGATACTGTTGTGTTCCTGATTGAGCAACTGTATGGAGCGAAGCACTGCCACAACTACAAATTCAGATTTCACAAGCCAGAGGAGGCCAATGAACCTCCTTTGAATCCACATGGCTCTGCTCGGGCCGAAGTCCACCTGAGGCAAGTGCGAGCCTTGTTGGTATTGGGGTTAATGGCCCTTTGGCTCTATGACTAGTGCTGTGGCAGGGCAGGAGCAACAAATCTCTGCAGCAATAAAGCTCTCATTTAAATGTTAACAGCTGGCACATGAAAATCAACCATTTGGCATCTTCGAAGTCTGCGCATTTTCCTGTGCCACTTTGTGGCCCTTTGCTTGGTTTAAAAAAGCTTTCCTAGCTGGGGCTGTTACTGGATGTTCTCAGAACCCGCTGTGCCTACCCTGATGTGCAGGGGCTTTAAGAGAGGACAGAGTAGGCAAGGTGTGAGGCAGTAAACATGTCAGACTGTTGTGGCAACCACATGTTTATTTTCAGTCA
The DNA here is from genome assembly GCA_013400515.1 of Erpornis zantholeuca. Taxonomy (NCBI): domain Eukaryota; kingdom Metazoa; phylum Chordata; class Aves; order Passeriformes; family Timaliidae; genus Erpornis; species Erpornis zantholeuca. The sequence continues at coordinate 560,868 of VZTN01009325.1, forward strand.
GTAAAACAAACTCCCTTTGGTCTCTTTAAATTGCAGGAAATCTGCATTTGATATGTTTAATTTCTTGGCTTCTAAACACCGACAGCCACCAGAATACAACCCAAATGACGAGGAAGAAGAGGAAGTGCAGCTGAAATCAGCCCGGTATGCAGCAGGGCTTAAAGGTTCAAAGGGGAAAATAGTGTTGGGGTGTTAAAATGAGCAGATTTGGCTCAGTTAAGGGTTGTGTGCTTTGAGGGGTGTTTAAACCTTGAAAGCTGCAAGCACTGCCAAACATAGAGGTGACTCCTGCAATAACAAGAGAGGTGACAGTTGAGGGTGACCACCGGACTGGTCTGTCTTCAAATGCTTCTTTTCCTTGCTAATGTAAAGCAATCTGATGAGAATTTGAGGAGGAAAGGGAGGAAATTATATTTTACATATATATATATAAACACTGCATTAATTCTGATTGTGTTTTCTGTAGGCTGCAGTGTCACAATGTATAAATTACTCCATCTTGGAAAGTGCCCCAGTTAATACATGGCACAGAGTCTCAAATACAGGTCGTCACTTAGCAGTGCCTCTTTGTTCTAGGAGGGCAACCAGTATGGATCTGCCAATGCCCATGCGCTTCCGGCACTTGAAGAAGACCTCGAAGGAGGCAGTTGGTGTCTACAGGTACAGTTTTGCTCTGGTACTATTGCATATAGGGTAGGGGAAGGTGGAAACTGGAAACCTTCTGTGAAGCCAGACGGCAAAATTGAGGGGGAGAAGCAGGCTGGGGGCTTTTTCCCTCTTCCTTCTCCCTGCCCAGGTTATATATTTGAAAAGTAATCCTCTGCACAAATCACTTGTTCTTTGCTGGATTTACCTTGGCAGTAGCTCAGAAGTGGGCAGAGTGACCTGGTGGTGTTCTTGTTAGTGTTCCCTTGGAGAAGGGTTAACAGTACCACAATGGTCTTTGTCACAAATAGCCTGTTTTCTGCAGACTTTGCAGTCTGATGTTCTTGTGGTTTGCTTGTCCCGTTTGAAATAATAGGCTTTTCTTGTTACATTTTAGGTCTCCTATCCATGGTCGGGGTCTGTTCTGCAAAAGGAACATTGATGCAGGTGAGATGGTGATCGAATATTCAGGCAATGTCATTCGCTCCATCCTCACTGACAAACGAGAGAAATACTACGACAGTAAGGTGAGTTTTGGGCTTTTGTAGATGTTCTTAAAGAGTTTGGGAAAGCTAGAAAGTGCCTGTGAAGGTAGGACAGGCCTATATGAAAATTCTGTTGGGAATATCACAAATTGGGATTACAGACTTCTTGGGCTGTTTTCATTTTTGGTGGAGCTTTAGAGGCACTTCTCATTCCCTTCTGTGGTCTGGGCAGGGTCTCAGATTAGTTTCAGTGAACCTGGGCATGAGATTACTCAGGTGGGAGCGTGTGAGGCCTGGTGAACAGAGGCTGCAGCGGTCCCTCAGAGCTGAGCTGCCCTGCCTGCGCTAAGCCTCCTCTGTCCTCCCTGCACAGGGCATCGGGTGCTACATGTTCCGCATTGACGACTCGGAAGTGGTGGATGCCACCATGCACGGGAATGCGGCCCGCTTCATCAACCACTCCTGCGAGCCCAACTGCTACTCCCGGGTCATCAATATCGATGGCCAGAAACACATTGTCATCTTTGCCATGCGCAAAATCTACCGAGGGGAAGAGCTCACCTATGACTACAAGTTCCCCATTGAAGATGCCAGCAACAAACTGCCCTGTAACTGCGGTGCCAAGAAGTGCAGGAAGTTTTTAAACTAGAACTTCCATCAGCTGCAAGTGAGCCCTGCAGGGCCTGGGGTGAACCAAAGCTTCGAGTGAACCCCCTCCCCGGCCACTTGGACGGGGCAGAGAGGCCGGAAGCAGGAGTGAAGATGGACTGGGCTCAGGGACCTGAGACTGGCGGCTATGTTTGAATGAGTCCACATCTTCATGTCTCGCATGTGCACACTCACCCTTGTGAGAGACATGGGCAGCTGGAGAAGATCCTCAGTGTGGTTATGTTTTTGCTATTCTCATTTCCCCCCACCCCCATATTTGTTTCTAAGCGTGGGGCTAATGAGTGGGAGGGGGGAGGGGAGGTCACCCCGGGCCCAGGCACGGGGCAGCAGTCATGGGTCGTGTCCCTCTCTGTGTCCTGGCTCAAAGCTCTCCTTCCAAGGGCTGAGTCAGTGGTTGGGTAGCGCAATATTTGAGCTTGTCTCCTGGGGAGAAGGTCTGTGCCTCGCCAACAGACCCCTGCAACTGCATGTCTGCAAAACACTATGTGTGAGTGGGAGCAGGTGTGCTGCCTGCGCAGGGCTCTGTGGCTCGGGGGGCTGGCTTGGCTGCTCACAAGGAGAGTGGAACAGAGCAGCCCACAGCTAGACACAAGAAAAATTTTGCAGGCATCTTGCTCTGAAATCCCTGCCTGAGAGCAGGGGAGCTCCTGGCATTCTCTGGCAGAGAGGGCTTGTGCCAACAGTTGGGGCACTGTAAGTCTTTGCCAGCAAAGGCTCCCGTTTACCAACGCTCTCCCTCCATGGCCATGTGCAAGGGAAGTGGTCCTCTGGGTCCTGTCTCCAGCAGCTGGCTTCCTCCTCTGCCCAGCGAGCTGCTGGCGCAGCCAGCCAGCGGTGTACCGAGGAACCAGACAGAAGTGTCTGGGGAGAGAGGGGGAGTGTGAGCCAGCCCCGGCCTTGGGCGCATACTGGTGTGGAGGCAGCCACTCTGCTCCGCCGTGCCACAGTGTACGAAAGCTGTGGGGGGCAGGCAAGAGAGTGACCCAGCAGGCACCTGTGCCTGTCACGGTCAGTTGTCTGGGTATAGTCATGTTGTGTTCCCCAAAAGACACAGCAAGGGCATCAAAACAGAGCCAAAGTTTTCTGCAAAGGCAAGGCCAAGCACCAGCCGGCCTCGTCCGTGCAGCATCCCCTAACTTAGAGGAAACACATGGGGTGCAGTGGACGAGGCCAGGTCTGAGCAAGTTGAGGGACATGTCCTGGTTGGAGCAGTGTGAGTCCTCCTTCCCATGGGGTCTGCCCTGTGCCTCAGAGCAAAACCAGAGAGAGAGAAGTTAGAGACCCAAGCCTGACAGTGACAGCATTGGATTCTGCTCTGTTCTGTTTACAGTTTAGTATTTAAGGTTTTATAAATGTAAATATATTTTGTATATTTTTCTATGAGAAGCACTTCATAGGGGAAAGCACTTATGACGAGGCTTTTTACAGTGGTATTATCCTAATTTAAGAGAATCTCTTTTTAATGATTTTTTTTATTTTCATAGGACGGTTCTAGGAAATACCTGGCTGGACACAGTCTGAGCCTTTCTCCAGTGGGGGGGTTGCTTTAGTTTTGTTTTCTACTCTTGTTCTGCCTTTTTGACTTAAGTAACTGTCTCCGGGAGGGTTGGCTGGACCTTGAATTGTATTTGCCCATAAGGATGGGGGCAGGAGGGAGAGCTTCCCAGCATAGGATGAATTTGGCTCTGTGGGAGGACAGTGTGTGACTCAGGTAGAAAGTTTGATTCTGCCTTGCCCTCACTGGCATCCTGCAAGCGTTTAAAAAGGAAAAGCAAGACAGAATGAGACCTGACCCTTGACACCTCTTTGCTGGGAGGCCAATCTGAGACATGCACCTCCTCCCACAGTCTATCCCTCAAAGGCAGATGGGTTTTTCTGCATAGAGTGGAAAGCAGGAAGCGCCCTTGCTTTTCCAAGCTTTCCTTTTGGTTAGGTTGCAGTCATTATGGGAGCCTATCTTCCTGGAGCCAGCATATCTGAGGGCTGCTCTGAACCGGCACCAGCAGTTGGTGAGGAAGGGACCGGGAGTGCCTGCTGACTCCCCAGATCTCTCAGAGGGGCATCCCCAGTCCACACCTCTCTGGTCTTGAGACTTCTTCTGCCCTGAGAAGGAAAAGCAGCGCTCAGAGGTTCGGAACCTGCCGATTTCCTTTTGTTATTGCACTGTGTGAGGGTAATTTGTTGGTAACTGTTGAAAGCAAAGTCACATTGACTGCATTTGTTACTGAGATGATTTGATGCACTGACAGTTTGGGAACGCACATACCTTGGGGAGCGCAGAGAGTGCCCACCTGGGGGATCTGGGCCTCACGGCCCCGGGCACAGCTGCTCTTGGCCCTTTTCCTTCCATTTCTGATGTAAGGCGGGGGCATAGCCCTCGCCACGGCAAAGCCCCTGAATTTATCCCAGAGCTCCACTATGCTGCGCTTTCTCGCCCCTGCGCTGCTGCCACCTCTCTATTTCCTGGCTGCGGGAGGAGGCTCCACTGGGAAGCGCTGCCCAGAGCCACCCCACACGGGGAGAAGTGGAAAGGAGGGTTGGGGGGAGCGCCGTGCCTCAGGAGTCCCCCAGGATCCAAGTGCCAGGCAACCTCCTCCCGCCGGGACCAGCCGAGCCAGCGGGCTGCCCGCTTTGCTGCTATTCCCGTTGCGGCTGCCTTGGCAGGAGCCGCTGTGGCCAGTGAAACTGTCTGTACCCCCAGGGAGCTGCGCCCACCGTGGCCAGCCCGGGCCCGTGGGGCAAGTGGCAGCAGGGCTGGGGCAACCAGGGCAGCTGAGCCCACCCACCCTCAGCCCGGGCTGGCCAGGAGCACCGAGCTCCCCATGTATGAATGTATATTTTATAAGGACTGACGCAGATCATGGTATCTGAAAATACTAAAAAAGGAACCTTAGGGCGTTTTTGGGTTTTTTTGTACAAACCGACATGTTTTTTTTAAAGGAGAAGCGGGTCATTGCAAAGGGCTGGGTATCTTTTCTTTCTGGTTTTCTTTCATTTCAAAGCAATACCAGGTTCTTCAGCAGGACGGTCTGTGCAGAATCATGCCATTCACCCATACACTGGTCCACTCTCGACACTTGCAAATTTTTTTATAACTATAAATACAATATATATAGGAACTAATATAGTAATGCACCGTGTAATGAAGCCTAGTTCAGGGTTCATGGCTTTTAATTCTCTTAACACTATAGATAAGGATTGTGTTACAGTTGCTCACGGCTCCGGGAAAGCCTTGCTGCACATTCCCCACTGGCAGCCAGGGCCAGGAGCTGGGAGTGGGTGGCTCAGCCTTTCCTGGTCCTTCTTGTTACAGTCAGTACTTGTACAACTTGGTTTCTTCCTTTCCTTCCTCTCGTTTTGGTTATGAATGTTGGGGTACCACCTACATATAGGGAAAAATGTGCTCTGTGCTTTCCTGGTATCTTTTTAACAAGGTACAGTAGCTTCGTCTATCAGCCGAGAACTATACTTGTGGTGTTTCTTTTATTGAACTTACAGTCTCTTTAGTAACTACAGGTAGGTGAATAATTGTTTCAAAAAAAAAAAAAAAAAGGAAAAAAAAAAGCTCTGTAAAGGCAAGGTTATGTTCTAGAAATACATTTCTTGGCAACTTATCATGTATAACAAAACTTTTTTTTGTGTTCTTCCAATCTTCTGGTTGTTTGGGGTTTTTTGTTGTTTTGTTTGGTTGTTTTTTGTTTTTTTTTTTAAGAGGAAACGTGTCTAAAGTACATCAGTGTTAACTCCCTGCCACAGGGAAGAAGGAAATACTTTAATAGGTTAAAAAAATGCTGAAAGCTCTCCAAAAGACTGAATGTAAAAATAAAAAGTGTACATAGTTGTAAAAAAAAACAAAAAAAGGAGTTTTTAAACATGTTTATTTTCTATGCACTTTTTTTTATTTAAGTGATAGTTTAATTAATAAACATGTCAAGTTTATTGCTGCAGAGGGCTCTCTCCATTTCTTCTTGAGAACTGAGAAGCTGCTGCTTCTCCAGGATGCTCACAAGGCATGGGAGCCCCTGGCCAGCACCAAGGACGGCACAGGGTGTTCAGTGAGGAGCCCTCGGCTCCAGGGTGTGTGGGTCACCTTGGGCCGCTGTCAGGGGGCACTGGCCAGGGGTGGGACCTCACACCCCGGCTCCGATAGGGTGAGGCAGGGTGAACATTAACCTGTGGCAGCCTGCTTGTGCCTGCAGCCCCGTCCCAGGCCTCAGCAGCACGGAGAGCACCATGGCTACGGCGAACGACAGGGCCGTCCTGCAGACCATCTTTAACCCCAGCACCCCTTTTGGGGATATCCCAGGCTTGGATGAGGAGGAGGAGGATATCCAGGACGAAGGTCAGTGATGCTGCGCCAGGTTCTTGCTGGAATTGGCACAGGATCCCCATGGGGCAGGCAGGGAAGGAAGCTCTGCAGGCTGGGAGCAGTGCCTGCTTGAGGCTGGAGATCGGCACCTTGCCCTCTGTCTGTTCCCTTCCTGGACTGGACAGGGAGTGTAGGGTGGCAGTGGGACTGGGCCCCGTGGGGTGTCTGATGCCACCACGTCCCAGTCAAGGTCTCCCCTTTACACTGCAATAGTGGAAGCTTTTCCGTTGGAGCTGCTGGATCAAGTCCGGGAGCTGGAGCTGCAGGGGGTTTCTGCGGCTGAGTCAGGAGACATAAGCACGGCCCTGGAGCGGTTCAGTGAGGCCATTCGCCTGCTTCCTGAGCGTGCCTCGGGCTACAACAACCGGGCCCAAGCCCTACGCCTGCGCGGGGACGTGGCAGGTGAGCAGCACAGGTGCGGGTGGTCCCCTGGTACCCCCAGCCCCCACCAATGCCTCCCCTCGTTGCCAGGTGCCCTGCAGGACCTGGACGCGGCCATACGCCTGAGCCGCGGCTGCGGCCGTGCCGCCTGCCAAAGCTTCGTGCAGCGCGGCCTCATCCACCGGCTGCAGGCGCGGGACGAGGATGCCCGGCGGGACTTCGAGCGCGCAGCGCGCTTGGGCAGCGCCTTCGCCCGACAGCAGCTCGTGCTTCTCAACCCCTACTCTGCACTCTGCAACCAGATGCTCTGCGAGATGCTCGGTCGGCTCCGCAACCCCGATGGCACTGGAAGCGGCTGAGACGGGCAGGAGATGGACCAGGCAGCGAGTGGCCTGGGTAGAGCCGTGCTCCTGAGGTGGCCCAGGCAGACATGTCCTGGCGGCCAGAGAAGGTCCACCTCAGGTGCCAGAGCTCCTGTTCTTCCTCCTGGCTATCAGCCAGGGACCGGAAAGTACCGAAGCCCCTTTTGTGGTTGTCTCCCTCTGCTCCGCCCCCAATAAACCTCCCTCTGTTCCCAGCACCTGGGCTCTGCCTGTGGCATTGCAGGTATTGCGGTGTGATTCCCAAGCGTCCACTGCCCCGGTGAGATGGGTGGCCTGGTGGGTGCAAAACTGGGCCGCCTTCCTTGACGAGGGGAGATTGGAGGCACGGGGACGCGCATTCCGCGTGCTGGCTGGGCGGGCTCTGGCCGCAGGACGGCCCCGCGGCTGCGCGCAGCGATCCCGCTCGCAGGGAGCGGCGGCGGGGCCCGGCCAGGGATGAATGCACGCAGCCGTGCTGGGGCCCGCCCCTGCGCCGCATGCACTGCCCTGCGTGCCGGGGTCCAGGCGTAGAGCCGCACTGCAGACTGGGCTGGACGCAGTAGCAGCAATGCTGCAGGTAAGATGCAGCTGGGCCACATCCTCCGACCCTGCTGTGTGCTGGAACACCGGGGCCCAGCGTGGTGGACGCCCCCATGTCCCTGCTCTAGCTGCCTCTCTCCTAGCGCTGAGAACGGCTGATAGGCCATGGGGTATCCCAGGGGCTGGCCGGGGGCTGCCCTTGCCCTCCTGCTGCTACTACTGATCAGCCGCCTGGTGCTCTGCTTGGCAGGTGAGGATGTGGTGTAGGGTCCAGTGCATGACTCCGGGAGCAGGACCCCTGCCGCAGCTCTGATGTGCCGCGGGGTCTCTGGCAGCACTGGGGGAACTGGACCCCACCACTGACGGGAAGCCGCGAGCAGTGTGCACACTGCAGGAGGGGAGGAGCCGTTTCTTCACCTGCTGGGTTCCCCGGCCAGTCCCTGGTGCCACACTGGCCTGGTACCTCAACGGTCAGAAACAGGAAGTCAACATCTCGACTGCAGACACTGCCAAAATCCTCACCCTCACCGCCCAGCGCTCCGACCACCAGCTCAACTGTTCCCTGACCAACCTGACCTCCAGTGAGACCTACAACACCTCCATCCTCTTCAATGTGCAATGTAAGGTCTGCGGTGCTGGCCTGCTTCAGACCGGGATGTGGGCAGGGTGTGTGGGACCTCCCATCCAGCTCAGGCAGGACCATAACCTACATCCATCACAGCCATAGCAGGGCCGCATCTTGTCAGTCCTGTGCAAACAAGGTCGACAAGCACTCATGGACCCTGGCGAGACAAATCCTGCTCCCAGCTGTGTTGCTCCCGTCCCTCCTGCCCATCTCACTGCCTCTGTTTTTTACCCAGATAAGCTGGAGATCCTGCGGGAAGGTGCCCACTACCAGGAGGTCGAGGGCACTGGCCTTCTCCTGGTGCTCTTTGTGCTGGTGCAAGCCAACCCACCTGCCAGCATCACCTGGGTGGACCAGGATGGGCATGTGATGGCCAACACCTCCAAGTTTCTCCTCCTGGGTTCCATGAGCTACCCAGGGCTGGCCAACCACTCCCTTCACATACATCTTAGCTGCACAGCTGGAAACCTCTCTGTCAGTGCAGCCAACAGTGTGGACATCACCACTGCCTCCCTCCTGCCCACAGGTAACTGTTGAGGGGTGGGCATGGTGCAGTGGCTGCGTAGAAGGGTGCTGAGGGGTCTGTGCTGCCCGTGCAGGACTGCTGGATGCCCGTGTGGAGCTGCCTGCCCTGGGTGTTGCCATTGGAGCAGCCCTGGCCCTAGCTGCCTTGCTCAGCCTGGGCTCCTGTGCTGTTTGCCTGGCATGCCGCTTGCCCAAGCTGGTGCAAGGTCCGGGGCAAGCAGGAGGGAAAAGCCCACCCAGCCAATGCTCCCACTGCAGCAGCTCTGAGCCCCCGCAGCCCCAGGGCACACGTCTGCCCCGCCAGACCCGGTCCCTGCCACCCAACCTGCGCCTCAGTGACCTTGCACAGGAAGACGGAGGTAAAACCCTGATGTGCCAGTGCAGCAAGGCACATAGGGCCTCAGGTCCTGCCTGGGTGAGGGATAGATGTCCCGGCTCTCATCCCTTTCTTTCCCTGCAGCTTCCCCCAAGGATGCAGGAGCTGGTGCTAGGGGAGAAGATAGTGCCCTGCTGAGTCTGGAGAACTCCCTGGTCCTCAGCAAGCTTGGTAAGGGGAGCAGGTGGTCAAGCAGCCCCTAAAGGTGTGTTGTGGGACATGGAGCTCTGTGGCTGCCCCAACAGGCAGTGAATTCTTTGTCCTGCAGGTTTTGTCCAGCTCCCAGTGTCTGGGCGCATCTACAAAGTGCCCAGCATGAGCAGCGATGAGATCTGGCTGTGAGCTGCAGTGTGGTGCCTGTGAGCCAGGGCTGCCCGGCACCAGGTACGTACCAGCCCTCAGAGCTGCGCAGCTGAGGGTGCCAGGAAGGCCATGATGGGAAGTGGGAGCAGACCAGTGCCAGCCCTGTGCTCTGCTATGCAATGCAGGCCTTGGGAGCTGCACTGTCAGCCAAGGCAAGGTTTTATGTAGTCCATGAAGTTTACCAATGTTCTGTTATAATCAAAATGCATCAAAGCTATTCATAGCCAGGCTCTAGCACTGCAATTACTCCTGGGGTAAAGCCAAGCACCAGCTTTGCTTTAGCAGGTTTGCAACTCACTTGCTGCATGATCCTCTCTGCCCCTGCTCCTGCTGTGGCAGACGGGTGGGAGATCAGCGGAGCAGCGGCTGGGGAGAGCTGTCCCAACAGCAATAAACTAAATTCAAGCATCTGTGTGTCACTGCACAGGTTATTTCTGCTTGGCAGGAGCTAAGGGGCTGTTCTCAACAGGAAAGGGGGTTCAATAATAAGGAGCAGAGGAGATTCAAGATCTCCAGGTCAGAGCTTGCAACACCCTGAGCAGATCTGAGTGTTGTGTCTGAGTGTGGAATTTATTCCCATTTACTCCAGCCCTCAAAGCATGTGCTCAAGGAGCCTCTGCTCTGCAGCACCTGTGGCAAAGAGAGCCTGACACTGGGAAGGCTGGTTTAATGCTGAACTCCTTGAGAACAAGTGAAAAATTGAGCCATTAGGCAGCTTCTGCAACAAATACAATGAGTACAATTAGCCCTACTCCCTAACACAGAACAGCCCTGGACTGTCTCTAAGACCAGAGAGGCTTCTGATTTTGCTGTGTGACATCTCACAACCTGCTCTGGGTACACCTCAGTGTCCAGCAGCAGATGATGATCCAGGAGATGAGGCTTTAATGTGAAGCATCAATTAAAGCTCAACACCTCTGCCTCCGCTGCTTGTGAGGGTGGGTTGGATGGTGGACTCCTGCCCTTCTGCCCATCAGCCAGGGGCTTGAAGTGCTGCAGGGAAAAGAACACGCTTATGCAAAGATTTGACTCCCGTTGCTCAGAGCATACACATGCACCTGAACCCACTGGCCACATCAGCTCTGCGTGAGTTCTGTGCTCAGCAGTCATCCTGAGGAAATGCATTCTGGCCTGTGCTGGCCGGTTGAACAACATAGCACCTCAGCCCAGAGCACGGCCTGGCTCCCTGTGTCAGGCAGAGGCACCAGGGGGAGAAGCAGCTGAGAACACATTCTCTTTGTACACACCCATTGCACCACAAAGCCAAATGTGAAGGCAACAGCTGTGCAGTGCTGCTAGCTGTGTGAGCAGCACCTGGGTGGAGCTGCATACCTGCGAGTTCTTGAACTCCAGGAAGAGGGAGAAGAGGACATGCAGAGGGTGGATCCGGCTCTTGTACACGGGGATGTCCAGAATGGCTGTGGGTGAGATCAGAAGTGCGTGAGGGCACCTGGTCTGCACTGCCCCACACAGAGTATTGTCAGGAAGGGCTGAGCTCCCCACTGCCCACCATCACCTGCAGACCCCTGTAGTACAAGAGCCCACCTCCCACTGAATCAGCAGGGAATGATCCCAACTGCTCAGGGCTGAGCCCACAGCTAAAGCTCTCTCGCTTTCAGTGAGAGTGCCAGGCCAGCATCACGTTGTGTCAGCAGCACAGCCTCCCCAGCTCACCACAGATCATGTCGATGTATTCGGCAAGGTCACAGTCCATCTCCGCGGTCGGAAGACCCACCTGGAACAGACAGGGCTGTCAGATCTGCTCCCAGACCACAGGAGCCTGGGAGCATACAGAGCCCCCTGGGGCAGCAGCTGGGCATTCCAGTGTCCCCAACTTCTGGCAAGGGCAGAGTCATGAGGAGGAACAAGCCCAAGAGGACTGGGCTGTGGGATGGAGCAGGCACCCAGCTTTCATGGCAGATGGTTTCTAAGACCATGCGCTGAGCTAACTGTTGGTCACCCAGACAATATACCTTTCCCAGGAGCTCCTCAAACTCTGGTGACCATTCCTGCATCAGAGTCTCGATGTCAGGCATTGGCCTGCCGGAGAAGAGAAGAACATCAGCTTCAGGATCACACATAACCTTCCACTGCCAACATCAGGGCAGTGGAACAACATCAGGGCAGAACAACAACAGGGCTCACCTGGAGTAATGGACTGTGGCAGGAGGTTTGCAGCGATGCAGCTCACTAATACTTTCAATCCAGCTCTCAATGGCTTTGGGGTTCTTTTCTGCATTCTCCAAACTCTTCACTTTTATCTGCTGCTAAAAACACAAATATAAACCTGGAAATGTTTCATGGTGTTTTGGGGCTTTTTGGGAAACCTCTATTCACTCCTGGTGAACCAGGCCTTCTCTCTTTCCCAGCTGCACTTTGCCAATGGATTTCTGCAGGTAAAATGCCGACTAAAACTGAGTATGAACAACCAAAAGGAACTAAAGCATCACCTGAAGTGAACAGACCCAGAGTTTGTATCAAGACTTGCCTGAAGCAAGGCTCAGATCCACTGCAGCTTAAAAGTATGGATTAAAGCAAAAGGTCTGTTTTTTCTGCTTTTAAAGTCAAGTTTTCAGTTGTAAGAGTAAAATGCCACAGAAGCGTGCAGCAAGTGCGACCTCCCTCTCCCTGACTCACTGTGATGTGCTGCTTGGAGTTCTCTGTCAGCCAAAGGGAGAGCACAGTGGGATCTGACTGCTTGGTTGAGGGCTCATCTAGGACCAGCAGGCCAAGGCTGTCAGGCTTGCCATCGGGACGAGGAACCTGCAAGAAAACAGAGCCCTGTTCTCTGTGGAGTCTAGGGCAGGCTTGCACAGAGCCTCCCGGTGGGCTCTCTCAGATGTGCCTTCTGAGTACGGTGCTGCCTGAAAAGCACGCAGCATTGGAGAAGGGAAAACCCAGCCTTTACCCAACGTTACCCAAGTGCTGTTTGAGAGGTGACCAAGCCGCCAGTGTAGTTTCCCAGTGTCCATCCATCATGTCTGACAGCGCAGGGACAGCCCAGGCCCCAGGCTGCACAGCCTGGCTGCCTACCTGCTCTGACCCCACGTTCCACTTTGGCTTGTGGGGCAGGACAGAGAGAGGAACCTGAAGAAACCATACCTTTAGGAATGCATCAATGTCTCCAACAGCAGGAATAAAGTCTGGAATAAAAGGCTGCAGCTTGTGCTCAATCTCTATTGTTTTGGGAGTGTACCTGGAAAAAAACACCACCACAGCATTGGTGACTAGGAACTGCGCTGCAATAATTGACACAAAGGAGAGCCAAGAGCAGGCTAAACCCTTCCACTCACCTCTTGATGTATTCAAAGAGATCTTTGATTTCAGAAGACACTTGCAAATAGTCAAAATCTGCTGCATTGAAGTCACTAGTAAAAGGAAGAAAGTAGTGGGAAAAGATGAACACGTGGCAAGTTCTTCGCAACAAAAACCAGGCCCCAGTTGGGGCAGACAAATGTGGGAAGCTGAACCACCAGGCAGCATGTCCTCTCTAGAAAACACTTCTTGCACAGAAAAAGCACTACTGGGCCCCATTTTGCCTTGGACCTGCTGGCCAAGAAAAGCACCTAAGTTATGGATATCTGTGATCATTCAGTCCCACACAGGGCTGTCTAAAGGGAGCTAAGTGCTTTGCACAAAGGCAGCAATGGGATAGCAATTAGGGGGTCAACAATAGCTTTGAAGCTAAAAACGATGGAAAAGAAGATGAATTATCATGACCTGAATGACATGTTCGAGATGTTCCTTCCCTTTGCTGTACCTCTCCTGCCACCCTGGCCTGGCTGACACCTTGGTCACTCCAGCTGTGCCTCTCCTAGGCACAGCACACAAGCCCGGGACTGGTTCACCACCTGGAGGAACCACCACCCTGGACCATCGGGGACGAGGAGCCGCCTGTCCCGATGCCCACGACTCTGCTCAACCTCGAGGGATGAGGGGAAACCGGCAGAGCCGACAGGGCCCGAGCGGCACCCACCAGCCTCAGCCCCTGCTCCTCCGGCCCGGAACGCCGCTCACCCCTCCAGCGCGGCCCCGTGCTCCTCCGAGTCCTCCTCCGAGTCGCTCTCCGAGGAATCTTCCTCCGAGTCCTCATCGTCCTCGTCGTCATCCTCGCTGAGGGTGGCGGGGCGCGGGAGGTGTGCCGCTGCCTCCTCCTGGACGAGAGAACCGGGTCTCACGGGATATCACCAAGTCTCACCGGGCCGTCCCCCGCCCGCTCCGCTCGTACCTTCCCTCCGCTGTCCCGCTCGCCGCTCCCGCGCTCGGCCGCTCCGACAGACACCCCGGCCCGACGGGAGTCCCGCAGGCGGCCCGCGCC
>VZTN01009325.1:574875-604366 GCA_013400515.1 Erpornis zantholeuca
GGAGCCCGCGGCCTGGCGGGACGGAGCGCAGCGTTGCCGTCCCGGGTCGGGCCGGGGCCCTTGGGGGCGGCGGGGACGCGGCACTTTTTCTCCGGTGGCTCGGAGCCACGGTGCCTCCTCAGCACTGCCTCACGCCTACTCTAAAGGGTGCCCGGGGTCTCAAGTGTAGCCGGGCGGGTGGTGCCCGCCTCCTCCCCGGTGTGACCCTGAGAGCCTTGTGTCTCAGGGCTGGTCCGGCTCATTTAGTTCTTCGCGGTGGTGTTAGAGCCAAACTGTGCCCGGGGTGCGGCAGGGATCGGCGCTGCTACGTTTGAGAGTTTCTGATACTTTCTGTCAACAACAGCAGTTGCGGATTTAAAAGATCTGAAGTGCAGAACAGAATTATCCTGACAAAGGTAATTAAATTCTGTAAGAGAAAAATACAGGGAGGAAGTCTGAGCAGATTGAGACAAGGGGAAAGTGCAGCTGGTGAGTGCCTTGCTGCCCTGTCGATGTGATAACGCCTGCGAGCTGCCCGGGAGTCATTCAAGGGCTGCGAGTGATAACCAGGGCATCGTTAACCTGGCTGTGCTGTGCGTATGGCACTGGAGAGAGGTGGTACACTTCACAGCGTTCCTGTGCCTAGTTGTAAGCTCGGGCAGCCTAATGGAAAAGTCGATAACCTGGCGCCTCCCCTAACTCTCCCAGGGGATGTTACACCTCGGTGTGTGTGTGAAATCCGGAATGATCCTTTGCCCGATAGGAGCAGGGAAAGCTCTCAGGATAATGTCAGGACAGAATCTGAAATGGAGAGAGAAAAGCAGAGATGTCCTGCTCTGGACATTGTTCATTTCTTGGTCACAGAGAAAGAGTTAAGGTGTCGTTTAAGGGAGGGCATGCAGGTGAAGTGTAGTGGGAAGAGATCCCGACCAGGAGGCCCGGCTCACGCACTGCCCTCCTCCAGGTGCTGTTGGCAGCCGCCGTGTGCACGAAGGCAGGGAAGGCCATCGTGTCCCGGCAGTTCGTGGAGATGACTCGCACCCGCATCGAGGGGCTGCTGGCGGCATTCCCAAAGCTGATGAACACGGGGAAGCAGCACACATTTGTGGAGACAGAGAGTGTGCGGTATGTCTACCAGCCCATGGAGAAGCTCTACATGGTGCTGATTACCACGAAAAACAGCAACATCCTGGAAGACCTGGAAACACTCCGACTCTTCTCTAGAGTGGTAAGGATTCATCGCTTGGTGACGTGCCTGTAGCCCAGAATGGTGCTGTTGTGAGGGATCTGTTTTGAGCTGGTGCAGGAGCGCTGCCTACCTCCTCCCGATGGGTCCGTGTTCCAGACAGAAAGCTCTGAACTTTTGGTGGTAGTTTTGAACTCCACATAACTGAGTCACAAGTTATATTTCAGCTGATGAGACCAAAGGGCTGACTGATTTAGCATTAAATATCCTCTGTACAATGTGAGACTGTTAAAAGTGCAGCGCTGCTATGCAGGGATCCTGAAGCAGCAAGTTTGTGTCTTCACACAAACAAAGGATTTTCAGGAAATTCACTGGCCCCAGCATGAAGTTGGGTTCCTTTGAGTTAGTGTTAGGAGGAAGTTCTATAATGATTTTAGCACAGAAAACCTTCATGTTGTTTATTGACGATGTAATGGTACAAAGAGCAGGGTAAAGGTGTGCTGGGCTTGGGAGGGTCTGGCACAGCTGTGACCTCTGGGATGGTAGAAGGAAAGTGTTTACACAGTACTGTTTGTGGGTACTTCTTGTTCTCTTGTTCTAGATCCCTGAATATTGTCGAGCTCTGGAAGAGAATGAGATCTCTGAACACTGCTTTGACCTGATCTTTGCCTTTGATGAAATTGTTGCCCTGGGCTACCGCGAGAATGTAAATCTGGCACAAATTCGGACCTTCACTGAGATGGACTCGCATGAGGAAAAAGTGTTTCGGGCAGTCAGAGAGGTGAGCAGGGACACCTGCAATCCTAACACAAGGTGTCCTTTCTGGGAAACATCACCTTTGCTATAAAGAGGTGTTCCTCCATTTTGGTGGGGCCATGCAATTATTTAGCTTTTCTAAAAAAGGATTAAATTATTTAGGGTTAAACGCCCATTTCTTTTTTCTTAGCAAGGAGTTTGTGGGCAACTGCACTTTGTTCCTGTGCAGGGCAGGGCTGAGGTTGCAAAGCTCTGTCAGCCTCTTATCTCTTCCTTCAGACGCAGGAACGTGAAGCGAAAGCTGAGATGCGCCGTAAAGCGAAGGAGTTACAGCAGGCCAGGAGGGATGCGGAGAGACACGGCAAGAAGGCACCAGGGTTCGGGGGCTTTGGCAGCTCGGCCGTGTCCGGGGGCACAACGACGGTGATGATCACAGAGACCATCATTGAGACCGAGAAGCCCAAAGTGGCACCAGCGCCAGCCAGGTAGGGGGGCAGCAGGTGGCAGATGTTGGAGTCAGCGTTGGCTCAAACCATGTGCCCAAAGAGAGGGTCTAACATGAGTTCCTCATTTGTGTAAATATTGAGGAGCATTTGTGCCACGTACCACAGTAGCACCCCTTAGTCTCTGCATTCCTGGATGAGCAATGGGCTTCCATTTTTGTGAGAAGGAAGTGGTCCCAGCTTCTGATAATACGTGGAACCGTATCCAAATCTAAATTCTAACTTGGCGCCCTACACATAAGATGATTAGTTCCTTGCATGTGCTCCCGCTAAAGGGCTGCCGAGTTGAATGCTGTGTTGTTGGGATGGTCACAGCGTTTGAAGATAACCAGGAAGGGGGAGCCTGTTGCTGTCAGCTGACTTGCAGATTATTAAACCTTTTATTTAGGCCTTCAGGTCCCAGTAAAGCCTTGAAACTCGGTGCTAAAGGGAAGGAGGTGGACAACTTTGTGGACAAGCTGAAATCGGAAGGAGAAAATATCATGACTTCTGTAGGCAAGCGCTCTGCAGAAGCAGCCAAAGTTCTCGCTCCTCCCATTAACATGGAGAGGTGAGTGCTGCCCTTGCTTTGGAAACAGTCTCCTCACGGCTCTGCCTGCATGTGGCCTTGGGAGAGAGCTTCCCTGCTCTTCTTTGGCTTTTTCCTGTGTTTTCTTACCTTGTAACTATAAAAGTTGGGTGAAATCAGGGAAAGCATGTCAGCAAAAAAGCAGATAGCTAGTTTTGTTAGGCATCCTCTTAACTAAAATGGGCTATCCATCCATTTCTGAGCTGAGGTTAAGAATTTTCTTGTGCTTTTTTCCCTGTTTCCCAGCCTTGTTGCTGCTCAGGATGGAGGCGTTCATGGTTTGTTTTACATGCAGCAATTCAGAACTTTTTAGTTCTGAATTTAGCCCTGAACCATGCTGCAGCCTGTCAGAGAGGATTTGAATGACCAGCATGTCAAGATGCTGCATTCAGTGCTGTTTAACTGGGCTCCCATCCCTTGCAGACCCATATGCATGGATCCTCCTCCCCTTCATTTCCCCGTCAGAGCAGCATTAGCCCCCACTGTACCAGCTGTTGTTTGTGAGCCTCTGCTCAATAGACACAGCCTGTCCTTACTGAACACTGATTTCTCTGCTAACTAGGAGATACCGAGTGTAGGATGTGAGTTTTTTCTCTGTCTGTCTAGTGTGCACATGAAGATAGAGGAGAAAATCTCCTTGACCTGTGGCCGTGATGGAGGGTTGCAGAACATGGAGCTTCATGGCATGATCATGCTGCACATCTCTGATGAAAAGTTTGCACGGATTCGCCTGCATGTAGAAAATGAAGACAAGAGGGGAGTGCAGCTACAGGTAAAGCCTGTTTGGAGTCCCATGATGTTGAATGTGCTGTTGTTGCTTTCCAGGGGAATAATATTGGAAATACTCAAGTATTTTGCTGTCCTATGTTCTTGTCCAAGCCTTCTCAGCAAATGCATTGGAAATGGGAGTAGTCAGTGCAGGTGTTAGCAGAAATGCAGGGCCAGTCATGCTCAAGGGATTGAAGTTCACTGGAGAAATGTGATCTCAGTCACCATCCTGCCCTCGGAGCCTTATCTGCCCAGCAGTGCACCTTGGCATGCCAGGTGACCTCACTTGGACTTCGCAGCAGCCTGGTGTGTTGCTCAGTGCCTGTTTGTGTGACGTCAACTGCAGCTGTGGAGTGGAAATGGGATAGCAAACTTCCTGTGCCAGTGGGGAATGAATTTATTCTCTCGGAAGCTGTTTCTTTCTGGGGCTATTTGTCCTGTCACTGCTGTATGTGGCATGACCGCTGGAGCACTTGATCACAGTCAGCAGTAGCAGCTCAGAAGGTTCTTGGGAGATTCATCCTTCCCTTTCTCTCTGTGTGACCTTACTGATCTCTGGATGTAGTGCTGCTTTGATACACTGGCTCACTCCTCGCTGGGGTCTTGTCTGTACATCATCAGTGTCTGCAAGTTCACTTCCTTCCAGGGCATCCCATCAGTGAGTTGCTAACAGCACTCCCACAAGCGGTGCTTCAGGTGGAAGATGAGACCAATCCCTGTGCTGATTCCTGTCCTTCTAGTGTAATTTGAGCAGTGTCTTGCAAAAATTCTCTCCTTCTAAAGAGCTGCTCACACTTTAGGAGAGTGTTTAAATGGCATTTGGCCACTGACACATATGTGCATTAAGGTTTCTGAGGGGAGACGGTAGTGTTACGGTGTCAGGCTGTTTTTTCCCAAAAGCATTAGGTTGATTTTTATGTCTGCTGTGAACATTCAGGATGGTCTTTGACTTACAGTTGTTCTGTAGATATCAGCCTGCATCGCTTGAGTCTCAGGTGCAATAGCACGTAAGAAGGACAGTGGTGCGGATCCTTCTTGTCAGATTAGCATTTCCTGGAAGGAATTGCAGGTTGATGAGCAGTTGTACTCGAGATGGGCTTCTGAGCCAGGAGGAAACCTGATGTGTGTTTTGTCAAAGCAAACATTTTGGAATGGGCAGGCCTGTCCTGGTAGAACCTGCATGGTTCTGTCCTTGGGCTTAGACCTACAGTCTGGGCATGTGCTCCTCTTTCAGACTCATCCAAACGTGGACAAGAAGCTCTTCACTACAGAGTCACAGATCGGTTTGAAGAACCCAGAGAAGTCATTCCCTATTAACAGTGATGTGGGTGTGCTGAAGTGGAGGTTGCAGACCACAGAAGAGTCCTTCATTCCGTTGACAAGTGAGTGCAAGTCTGGGGGCTCGGGCAGAAGAAGCCAGTGTTTGTCCATGAGCTGCTGGTAGCTGCCTTGCAGCTTCTGGGCTGCCTGGAGCCTGGCATGTTGTGAGATGTTGGAGATACTATGTATATCCATTGGATGGTGCCTATCCTTGCCAGTGTGTGTTTTCTGTAATACCTCAAAGAAAATAGAGAGCTTTTCTTAAAGTCAGAATTTCTCGAGTGACTTTGGGCTTTTTAAAGTGCATCATCTTGTGAAAGGCTATTCCACATGAAAGGCCTGCATGGTTCACATACTGTCTCTGATTCCTCAGTTAACTGCTGGCCATCAGAGAGTGGGAACAGTTGTGATGTTAACATTGAATATGAGTTGCAAGAGGAGAGCCTAGAGCTGAATGATGTGATTATCACCATCCCCTTGCCGTAAGTAACACTCCTTATCTGCACAGGACTAATGAGTCCCATCACCTCCTTCTCCTCCCTGTTTTGTGGATCTGGCCAAGCCAGTGGGCGTTAAGAGGCATTTCCTTACCTCTGTGCAGGGATGTGATTGTCGCTTCTCATTGCCTGCTCTAGGTCTGGTGTCGGCGCCCCGGTGATTGGGGAGATTGATGGTGAGTATCGCCATGACAGCCGGAGAAACCTCCTTGAGTGGTGCCTGCCAGTGATCGATGCCAAAAACAAGAGTGGTAGCCTGGAGTTCAGCATAGCAGGGCAGCCAAATGATTTCTTCCCCGTGCAAGTCTCCTTCATCTCCAAAAAGAACTATTGCAACATACAGGTATGGTCACTGCTGATGCTCCACAGGTGGCATGTCACCCTTGCCTCAGTCCCTGGCTGGCTGACACTGCCCATGCTGCAGCGGGACCATGCTGTCCCACTGGCCATGGCTAAAGGGTTGGCATTGACCTGCCTTTGAGATAGCTGGATTTGGGAGTGCCAGTAGACAGCAGCGGCAGATGACACTTCATGGAGTTTGCTTGAAGTTTCAGTTGTGTCTTCAAGTCTCTGAGTAATCATTAATTCCCCTTAGACTTTGTTGGAAAATCCATCGGCCTTGTAGCCGAAACAGTGCTTGGCATACAGCTGTCTTCACTGAAGCATAGCCTGCTGCTTCGCTCCTCAGTGGAGACACAGTTACCACAGAAAATTACTCCCCTCTTTCAAGTTTCCTGGGAAAAAAGATCTTTGTTTCAGGGCTGAGTTGTGGTTTGAAGGCACCAGGTTGGTTGTGTCCTCGTGGCCATCACAGCATTGGGAAGCGCGGCATTGCTGTGGTAGGGAGCGATGTTCAATGCCGAGCTAACGTTGCCTGTTGTCTCCACAGGTTACCAAAGTGACCCAGGTAGACGGGAACAGCCCTGTAAGGTTTTCCACTGAAACCACCTTCCTGGTGGACAAGTACGAAATCCTGTAATGCCAGACACGGTGACGTGCAAAGGAAGAAATTTTTAAATTAAAAAAAAAAAACGAGGCCGACGTTTATTCAGAATGTTGGGAACGCCACAGCCCCCTCTGCTAAGATGCGTGGCTCTGTCTGCCATCTGCAGTGTTCCTGGGTCACAGACATTTTTTGCAGAGAAGTGACATGCTCGTGGAGGGAAAGGCCACAAATTTCTTTGGCAGATTTTTACCAACTGGCAAAAAGCAAGATCTCCACAGAGAGCCTGACTTTGATATGTCCCGTCCCCCCTTCCCCCTGGAGATGTTCGAAGCTCAGCCCAGAGCCGACCAGACATCATTCTCTTCTCTCCTGAAGCATCATATGCTGTTCCATTGTTGGTGCTGCCATTTTAATTTCTCCTTGGGCTCTGGTTCTCATGCATGGGGCCGCCTGCTGGTCCTGACCCTTCCATCTGGTGGAAGCTGAGACAATTGACCTTGGCTTCAGAGGTGGGAGGGTCATGGCAGGGGCACAGGGTGGGGAAGAGGGACCTGGGGGTTCAGTCCTTTTGCCCCACACAGCTACTGCTGTTCCTCCAGCTCTGCTGTGCAGCGGTGGCTCAGCTCCAGGTGGTCTGGTTCCTGCTGCAGCGGGGAGAGCATCCAAAGTGGACTGTGTCCTCACTGTCTTCCACAGCTGTTCTAAGGCCAGGCTTTGGAGGAAGCTTAGTTAGGTTAGAACCAGTTGTGTATCCTTTGCAAGGCCCTTTTGGTGTCTGGGGAGGCAGAAGGCTTTGTCTGCCTGGGTAAAAGGAGCTGTGGAGCCTGGTTGACTTACTTGGCCTGCATGTCAGGACCTGTCTCAGAACCAGCGTTGGTTCAGCACTGGCAGGTGTGGGAGAAGGAAATGCTGGTTTCCAGGGAATATGGGGGCTGATCTGAGCCATTTCTCCTATTGCTGCCTCACTAGCATTGTTTGGCTCATCTCAGTGACCTGTGCTTCCCTCACAACTCATCTCACCTGCATGGTTGGGGCCTGTTACGAGCGTCACCTGCCCCTGGGCACACCTCACCTCTGCAGCCAGAGGGCCCCAGTGCAGGTGGAAGGCAAAAGGCCCTAAAAGTGTGTATACTGTGCTCTATGAGAGACAGAGAGCCTGTCATGGGCCCGTGGGGTCCTCTGCCAAAGAAGTTCATGGTCTCTCCTCTGCTGGCAGCACCTGAGAGGAAATCAACCCTGGTTCTGTCCTGAGAGGGCAAGCCCTCTCCCCTAGCAAAGTAGGCAATGAATCCCATTAACCCAGTCCTGTTCCAGATCTGCTTGTCTGTATGATTTTTAAAATTGAGTCGAGGTTAGTTCAAGCATCCAAGGAGCGTTTTTTTTTTTTTTTTTTCCTTACATTCATTGGAGGGTGATATTTAAACCGAGCCGAGATCCCCACTTTTTGTAACCCTGTATGATCCTGACCTAGGGAATAGAGCACATTCCAGTGTACACAGAGAATTCTGAGTCTTTAATCAAATAAAGTACTGTTAAATGAGCTGGCTGGGGGTCGTGAGATCCTTCCGGAGCCGGGGCCGGTCAGCCCTGGCCATGCGGGGGCGGGACGTGTTGACACCGGTCGGGGCGGGGACACGCCGAGGCAGTGGTGGAGAGCGGAGCGGCGGCACAGCCCGGGAAGGGACCAAGGAGGTGAAGGTGAGCAGCCGCTGGCATGGGGTGAGACACCTTCCCCATTCTTGGGGAGCCTGTGGGGCTGGGGTCAGCGTGTCCTGTAATGCAAGGACCCCCCCAGTGCTTCAGGGACAGCTCTGGGATGTGGTGGGGGCAAGAGAAGGGGACTTGGCTGCCTTGGCCCATGTTGGGGCCAGGTGTGGGGCTCCCTGCTTCCTAGGGTGCCCTAGGAGGGGTGCAAGGAAGGAGCTGCAGACAGGGAGTAGGAAAAACAGGGTCAGCCATAAAAACAATCATTGCATAATGTTTTGGTGATGTGCGGGTGGACTGGGAGCTGGGTCCCAATCTGGTGGTCCAAGTCAGTGGTGCGTTTGCTGGTGTGGGAGCCCTGAGAGCAGCTCAGTGTGGGAAGGCAGCCCGACAAGGTTCTTGCATCCCCAAATCCTGCAGCAGGCTCATGGGCAGTCACAGGAGGAGATGGTGCTTGGCCCAAGTCCACCCCTGCTGTCTCCGACACCTCTTGGGGAGCCTGGGAACGGTACTGGCCTGGCTGGATCCCACTCCGTGGCTGGACCTTGTTTACTCCAGCTTCCTGCCACGCTCCTGCCACAGCCCCTTCAGCTGCTGTCAGAAAGCCAAAGGAATCTGTCAGTCCCAGAAGGTCCAGCTGCTGTGCTGAAGGGCCACTGTCTCTCCCACTCCCCCAGCTGCCCTGCAAGTCCTCAGCCCTCTCTGAGCACTAGGCAGAGGCTGCAGGGGGCTGAGCACCACAGGCAGTAGCAAGGCAGCAGAGCCGGGTACTTTTTCATAACTCCTCGTATATTTGGGTTTGCTGTGTGCTTCCATATGTTGGTACCTGTGGAGCAGCAGGGGCAGGGCACCGTGCAGGGGGATGGAACCACAGGATTGCATGGCAAGGGGTCCTTGTTGGCAGCTAGAAAGAGGAGAGCGATCAGTGCCTGGTTGGGAGAGGTGAGGTTCACCCTGCCCCTCGCCCAGCAAACAAAGGATTGGGTGATGGGTTTGTGCCAGGGATTCGATTCAAGACCCACCAAACCCGTCCTGCGTCATGGTCCCTAAGATGTCATTAGCAGGAGTTGCAAATGCTCCTTGCTGAGCCGAACCTCTGGCCTGCAGGTGAGCAATTGTCATTTTGGTATGAGAACATTTTGAGGAGCAGCTCTCCATTATGCAGTCTTCTGAGGGGTCTGGAGCTTGTGTCTATGCTGTGGTGTCTGGAGGCACGTGCTGATGCTGGGGTCAGTGAGCTGCAGCAGCGGTTGGGCCTCTGAATGGCTCACCGGCCCTTGGAGCTGGCTCTACTCGGGGAGTGCTGGGTGCAGCAGGCGGGGCTGCACGCCCTCCCCGACCCGAGCACATGGTGATCATCCATCCACCAGTCTGCGGAGACCCTGAGGTGTGATGCCGGCAGGGCTTCGGCCGGAGCACAGCTGTGCTGCCGTGGTGCAGGAGCACTTCGCCGGAGCGATGAAATCAGCGGGTGTGGCCAGGATTCCTCGGCTCCCGCCGGAGCTGTCCGGTGGCTGATTTATGGTGGTGTTATTGCCAGGATCATGGCGTTGTCTCAGCAACTGCAATGCGGCCCCCACCATCCCTCGCCTGGGTGGGATGGGGCTGGCTGGGTCTCCCCCGCTCTGTTGTCAGCCCCAGGCCGGGAGGCAGCGCCTAGGAGCAAGCTCCTCACTCTCCTCTGGCTTTGTGCAGGAGACAGGCTCCCCCTTCCCAGCTGCCGGCGGAAGGACCGGTTGTTTACCAGGGCAGAGGGTGTGGGAAGGGGTGAGCGCACCCTAAGTGCATTAGCAGATGGGGAGCAAACAGGCAGCCAAGTTGGCTGGAGGCTGCGATGCTCCGCTGTGTGCACCCAATAGCTCGGCCTCTCAGGCTTCCTCCCGTGACTCATCCAGCCAGCCACAAGTGGGGATGAGAGACCAGGCAAGGGGGTGCCATGCGCCTGCCTCTGCCATGCTGTTGCTTCATCCCAGCATGGCTGACACTGCATGGCATGGCCTGCCAGGCTACGCTCCTTCACGAGCATGGGCCAGTGGTGCACCGTGAAGTTCTGGGGTCTGCTGGTACCTGATGTGGGGTGAGTCGGGATGTGCCGTGCCCAGCTTGGGTCTGGGTGGGCAACAGCAGATCAGGCAGGAGTGGACCCCCAGAGCACCCCTGCCCCCTGGGCTCGGGGCAGGCAGGGAGATTGCAGCCTGTGGGCAGTGGGATACACGGTGGAGCAGCATGTCTGTGTGCAGCCTATACTGCATTAGCAGGGCCCCTGCATCCGTGGGTCTGGGCGTCCTCCCAGGTGAGGCTTTTGGCTGTGCCAGGTGAAGAAAGAGGCTTTTGTCTTCCGGGAGGCCGGGGCTGAGTGGGCAGCCCTGCGCGGGGTGCACGAGGACCGTGGGCTGTTTGGCGGTAACCGAGCCCAACCCCTTGGCATTTGCTGCCTTCACCGCTTCCCACGGCGGGAACAAGCGGCGCGTTCTGCAGGCGGCGGCGGGAGAAGAAAGGCCGCCTTGTCCGTCCTAGCAGTGGGGCGCCGGCTGGGGCGGCCGTGCTCCCGCCCCGCATTCCTACAGCAGAGCCGGCTGGAGAGGGGCTGCATCCCCGGCAGGACGGGCTGGAGTGACGGCAGGCGTTCCCTGCGTGTTGACGAGCCAGGTGAGGGGCTCGTCAGGGAGGGCAATGCTGCGGGACATGGGGCCATCGAGAAGCAGCGGGATGCCAGGGTCACCCTCCAGCTCACGGACAGGCAGGGCCGCCTGTGGAGTCGGGGGTGTTGGGTGGAGAGTTTGGGCAGCAGGAGGGGGGCAGAATCGGAGACAATCCCCCAAGTGGCTGGGATGGGAGTCCCCCGTGGTTCTCACCAGGTCTCGCCGGTATAGCTGTGCTGGGAAGGGGTTAACACCGGCGCAGGATCCCTCCCTGGCCCCGCTCTCTTCCTATGCAGCAGCCTGGCCCCTCCTGGCTTTTCCTTCTTCCTGAGCATTGTGACGGGATGTGGGTGTAAGTGAGGGGCAGGGGCTCGGCTGGGCTGCGGGGTCTCCAGATGCTGGGAAGCGCAGCACCCCAGTGCCTGGGGAACATGGGTACCCTGCCGCGGAGGGTCCCACTCGGCACCAGGACCAGGTGGCAGGTAAGGGATCCTGCCTCGGCAGCCGGTGAGCACTCGTGAACTGCTCTCGGGGTACCTTATCTCTACGCCCCCCCTGTCCCAGCTGGGCTGTCTTCATCCCATGTGGTGTGGCTGTGGTCCCCACGGAGCCCTTGCTGTGGGGCAGCCAGTCCTGGTGTTGCAAGAGACATCCGGGCTTCATCCCAGTCCTGGATTCCACGCCTGGTGTTTTCCAGTGTTTCATTTTTTCCACAGTGTGTAATAGCCGTTCACTCGCCCCCGCAGCTGATCCCAGTGCTGGCCGAGCGGGGGGGCTCCTCCAGGGGTTGGCGGGACAGTGGGCGATGCTGGCGGGACCCGAGCCTGGGGCTCCTCCTAGCAGCCCTGGGACCAGCATCCCCTAACTGGGATGGAGCACTTCCTATCTACGCTGCCTGGGAAGGGTTAAGCCCCAGTCAGCTAGTCCAGGGCGGAAGGGAGGGACGTGGGGAGCAGCAGACGGTAAATTTAGATCCCCGGAGCATCCCGACATGGTGTGAGCGCCGAGTGACGGAAATTGTTCCTTCTTGAGTTGCCTCCCACTCACGCAGAGAATGTGTGGCAGCATGGCTGCTCCATGGGTGGTGGCCCTGCCTGCCGGCCACAGGCCTGTGGGCCACATGGACAGGGACGTGGAGCACTCAGCTAGGCTTGTGCACCATAGCTGCTGCTGGGCAGCAGACGCGCATGCCTGGGTGCCAGAGTTGGGCACTGATGGCACTGATGGCATGCCCAGGTGTGCCATGCATGGCAGGCAGGTGTTGCTGGGGACAGCCAGAACCTGTGCTTGTGTGTCCTTTTCCACTGGCAGCCATTGGGATCTGGCTGCCCACAGCTCTTGGCATTTAAAGCATGCATTTCCAACACCATGTCCCCAAAACTGAGCCCAAGTGTCATTTTCCTTCTGGGACTGTGTCTTGTCTTGACGCCTGGCACATGCATGGGTCTCCCCGGGTGGATGGGGATGTGTGCCTGGGTAAGAGGCATGCCTTGGCAGGGAGGGATGCTCACTGGCTTCAGGCAGCTGCTGACGTGATGAAGACAGGAGCATCAGATGGTAATCCTCTTGGTGGCAAATGCTAGTTTGGAATGGGTAGGGTTTGTGCTCAGGCTGCTGTCCGGGATGTGCAGGAATAATGCATAAAGGCCATGCCCATTGTGCCATTCTCTGTTTCTTCTGGCAGCCCGTGTCTGGTACCATCCAACGACTCCAAGAAGGCACCATGGAGGCATCCGGCAGGACCCTCACCAGCCCAACCCACAGAGTCCAGACTGTCATCCAGGTGAGCACGCAGGATCACAGGACCTCTGCTCTGGGGGAAGAGGAGAATCTGGCTGGGAGTGCTCTGGCGCTGCCCTCCACCGTCTCCTCAGTCTCAGCCAATCCTATTACGGGATCGTCGGCAAAGCCCATTCAGCTAAGCGGCTGGCAGCTCGGATCCTCTTAGATGCAGCCCAAGCCCCAGGGATCTCCAGCTCCCGCGGCAGCTCACCTCTGCTTCCCAGGATAGCCAGCACAGGCAGGAGAGCCCTACTCTCCTGCATCTTGCCGCTGGACAGTCCTGCTGGCACGTGGCTGTGCCTGGGCATTGACCCAGGCTATGTGGCGCAGGGGAGTGGACTGCAGCTGCGGGAGCTGTGACCATCCCTCCCTCTCCTCCTACAGAATAGCCCCCTGGACCTGATCGACACGGGCAAGGGGCTTAAAGTGCAGACGGAGAAGCCGCATTTGGTGAGCCTGGGCAGCGGCCGGCTCAGCACTGCCATCACACTCCTGCCCCTGGAGGAAGGTGAGTGCCAGGGGATCTCCATGGGCAAGCTGGTGACAGAGACATTGAAACGCCCTCTCTGCTGGCAGGGAGGACCACCATTGGCACGGCTGCGACAGACATCGTCCTGCAGGGCCCTGGGCTGGCGCCCCAGCACTGCTACATCGACAACGTGCGAGGGACACTCACCCTGCACCCCTGTGGCAACGCCTGTGCCATCGACGGCGTGCCACTCCAGCGGCCCATGCACCTCACCCAAGGTAGGAACAGGCTGTGGTTCACAGAGCCTTTGCCCGTGGAGTTCTGCCGTTGAGTATTGCGGTGTTTGAGGAGCCATCCTGTAGCTGCATATCCCGGCTGGCATACTCTTGGCCTCTGTGCTTTGCGGTGCGAACCTGTCAGGTCCCGGCACAGTTTGAGAGCTGGCTTTGCTGCCTGTATCAAGTGAGGTGGGAAGGGAGAGACCAGGGCGGGCTTTGGAGAACAGCGATGATGCTGAGCCGACTTTGGGAAGGGAGATGACAGAGGAAAACACCTCGGGTGTCCTCCCGGCGGATGTCTGCCGGGACGCTGCCGGTCTGCCTGCGTGGCTACAGGGCTTGGATCCTGCCGGCCCCACCACAGCCGCTCCCAGGGAGCGTGGACAAAGCCTCAGGCCCTTCCCACGCGATCCCCGCCCCGCCAGAGCCCGTGTCTCGCTTCCCGGGGAGGACCCTCGGGCGGGGCGGGTGAGGCCCNGCAGGGGGACCCACCCGCGTGGGCGCTGCCGCGGCCATCCCCGCGGGGACAATGGGAGCCACGTGGCCGCCGGAGAAGGCTCCGGCGCGACGGCCCGCGGAGTCCTGCCAGGTCCTGCCGGTCCCACAGTAGGCACTGAGGGCCACGGTAGGCTGCGGGGTCAGCCGAGCTGCTCATCCTCCTGCCCGTGGGGGCAGGCAGGGACGCGACAGAGCAGGGACAGCATCTGTGCAAGGCCACAGCTGGATGAACTGCGGGGCTGTCAGGCCGACGCTGGGGGTGGAGTTTGGTGGTTGGTTACTCGCTTTGCCGGGGGACCTGTGGCTCCACTGGTGCCGGCACAGGGCAGTGATGCATCTCTCCGGGGCAGCCGTTGCCAGGCTGCGCGGCGGCATTGCCCCCCGGCAGGCAGGATGCCCTCGTTGAGCCGGGGTGAGCAGGACTCCGTCCTGCCCTGGCGCCCAGGCAGGGGAACCAGGGCCCCGCGACGGCGATGGCAGTTAATCTGTACTGCCTCTCGCTCCCTTTGCTGCGAGCTGGGGTGACGGGTGCTCCAAAAAACACTTCCCCTCCGGCGAGGGATTTTCAGCAGCGGCTGTTGGTACGGAGCGAGCCTCTCCCCAGGGTCCTGGCAGGCGCTTCAAAGTGGGGTGTGTCGGCAGCACCCCGCCTTCTAGCCGCCTGATGCTCCCCGCTGCCAGCACATGCCTCCCCAGGACCACGGGCAGCAGGTGAACGGACAGCGGGCGGCCCACGGCCATCCTCCCCTTCCCTGAGGTGCTTTCCTCCTCGGGGCTGCTTGGCAGCCTTGCCCCAAGAGGACTGCTGCTTTGGGCCAAGAAGAGACGCTTTTCAAGCAGGGACAGGAGCTGTCTTGTCTGCAGCTGGCAGCCACGCAAGCCCTGGAGTGCCGCCAACTCCCCCCGGCCCCCGGCGGGGACCCCAGCTGTGCCTGCGCCTGAGATGCGTTGCCGGCAGCTGCCGGGGAGTGACCTGGATTTCAGCCTCCCCCTAAGCCTCTGCTGACAGCAGGAGCCCGCTCCCCTCCCGAGGGTGCATCTCAGGGCCAGCAATGCCCGACTGCCTCTCCGCGCTCTCTGACACCACTCTGATGCTGCCGACTAGCAGCTGAACCCTCTCTCCTCTCTCCCAAGGGTGCACCATCTGCCTGGGCCAGGCCACCTTCCTCCGCTTTAACCACCCTGCTGAGGCCAAGTGGATTAAGAGCATGATCCCAACGGGGGGCAGAAGCCCAGCGGCTCTCTATGGACTACCAACAAGTAGGTGACCCCCCTCGTCCCAGGTGGGGCAGGGCAGATGCTGAGGTGTTCCCTGACCCATGCCATCAGCCTTCCCACTGCCCAATGCTCTCCGAGCCGTGTCCTGTTGTACTCAGGAGTGACGCTCACACCTGGCTGCAGGTGTGCCATCCATCAGCTCAGCATGGCATGGCAGCTGCACTGGCATTTGTTAATGATTAATACACCTCAAAGAGAGTGACTGTGGGGGCACTGAGGTGTGGCTTTAACTTCTGCCCAGCCTGGCCATGGCAGAGCCATCGCCCGTCGGAGCCCCCCCGACTGCCTGAAAGCGGGTGTTTATGTGCTGCGGTGGCTGTGCTGGGGCTGTGAAGGCCATTTCCTGGGCTGCTGTCCTTCATCTCATGAGCTTATCTTGTTGCGTCTGTCTTTCCGTGGGGCAATGGGCCAGGTGCCAGTACCGTGCCCAGTTCCTGGGGATGTCCAAATCTCCAGCATTGATGCCTGGGCTGGTAGCCCTTATCCCTGCCCCAACCAGCACACCCTGGCACGGGGAGAGGAGCTTGGCATCCTTCCCTTGCCACGTGTGTGTTGGGAAGGCAGCATGCCTGCAGCTGGGGGACAGGAGGAGGGACGCGGGGAGGTGCTGTGGCCGAGGAGCATCATGCAACCATGTAGCATCCTGTGTGGGCCCTGCATGGTCACTCTCTGCTATACGGGACTGGGTGGGATCACACGGACAGGGCTGCAGCACATCTTTCCAGGCATGAATGCAGTGCCAGCTGCCATGGGGGAGCTGCTGGGTGCCAGGGGGTGACGCAGCCTGGGTGGCACGCTGTCCTGGCTGAGCTCTGCGCCTGCTGTGATTCGCTCGTTCCCTGAGTGACAGGCACATCGGTGCTGTGCAGGGAGGACAGGGCAGCCCAGGCAGGGGCACCCTGGCCGGGGTGGGGGGGGGCTGCGGGCGACGTGTTGGGTCCGGACGCGCTGCAGGTCAGCAGCTTTTGGCTTTTGCATCTCTGAACCCTTGCTGGGAAGCCAGAGTGTGCAGGGGGCAAGTGGTGGGTGCCAGTGGGTAGCTGCTTTCCAGGCAGTGGAGCTGGGATCTGCGATGCAGGGAGGGCATCTGGGCTGTGCTCTCAGGTTTCTGTCTCCTGGGTGATGGGGCTAGAGGGATTCCAGCCTCCTCCCTCGCCCAGCACCCCAGCCTGAGTGGGAGAGGGTGGCAGCGGGGTGCTGTGAAGAAGGGCTGCAACCCAGCTCTGACTCTGCAAGGCTGCGTGGAAGAATGATGCCAGGCTGCCCTGGCAGGGGCTGCCGGTGGAGTCACACCACACTGATGCCTGCTCCTGTGTTTCCCTGCAGAATCTGAGGCCCTGGTAAATGGTGGCCACCAGCTGTCAGAACGTGGGTGTCACAGCCACAGCTCCCTTGTCAGCTCCATCGAGAAGGATCTGCAGGACATCATGGATTCGCTGGTGCTGGAGGAGTCAGCATCCCCTGGCATCCAGAAGCCGCCTGCCTGTGGCCGATCCCCCCTCTCCCCTGTGGTCAATGGGGGTGGGCGCTGCCTCCTGTCCCCTCCACCCAGCCCTGGGGCCGCCTCGGGGGGCTCCAGCTATGAGAACTTCTCTCCCCTCTCCTCCCCGGCCAGCAGCAGCAGCTACACCAGCCCCTCACTCAGCAGCCAAGAGCAGGGCCCAGCCGTGCCCCCCCTTGTCCCACTTCGCTCCTCCAGCTACAACCACACTGTGCAGCCACCCGCTCTGCCTGGTGGGGGTTCCAGTGAGCCTTGGCCAGCTGAGAAGCTCAGGGACCACCGGGGGGGCAGCCCTCGGCTAACACCCAGAGCGATGCCGCGGCCGCGGGTGGCCCTGCAGGAACGGCCCCCCAGTCCCTTCCGGGAGCTGCGGGACTCTCTGGCCTCCAGCCGGCAGCCCACCAGCAGGGCAGTCCCAGA
This sequence comes from Erpornis zantholeuca, assembly GCA_013400515.1. Taxonomy (NCBI): domain Eukaryota; kingdom Metazoa; phylum Chordata; class Aves; order Passeriformes; family Timaliidae; genus Erpornis; species Erpornis zantholeuca. The sequence continues at coordinate 591,971 of VZTN01009325.1, forward strand.
GGCCCGGCTGCAGCCCCCCGAGAGCCCACGGGTGGCCCGGAGGAACATTGAGAGCATGCGGGAGCTGCCTCCCCTGAGCCCCTCCTTGTCACGCCGGGCTGGCAGCCCCCGGGTGGCCCCTGACACCCCCTCCCCACAGCCCCGGCTGGGCAGGGAAGTGCCGGGCAGTCCCCGTGCCAGGCGCAAGGGCCCAGAGGAGTCAAAAGGTGCTGGGGGCCCCTCGCCCCCACTGCTGGCAGAGAACCCCACACGCCGTCCCAGTTTCAGTACTTGCCTGAGCCCAACATACGGACTGGGCTCCCCAGCTGTGCCCTCACCCCAGCAGAGCCCCCGCACCCCCAGGAAGCCTTTGGGGAACCCACGGCTGCCAGCAGGGTCACGGGAGCGCAAGAATAGCATCACTGAGATCAGTGACAATGAGGACGAACTGCTGGAGTACCACCGGCGGCAGCGGCAGGAGCGGGTTCGGGAGCAGGAGATGGAGCGCCTGGTGAGCCTTGGGGCTGGGAGGAGACACATTTGAGTGTGGGACCCTCTTTGCAAATACCTTTTGTCAATTGCTGCTTTAAAACTTGGCCTTTTCCTCTTGGGGATTTGCCACAGCTACCAGGCTGCTGGCTTATCCAGGGGGATTATGGCCAGGAGCAGCCATCGGTGCTCAGCAGATCTCCAAGAATACATAGCCCCCAAGTTACAGCAGCCTGTGGAAACTGGTGGGGCCAGCATTGCCTCAGGGATAACGGCCAAAACGGTGATGCCCCTGCCTTTGCAAAACTCTCCACATCTTGTCCATCCCTGCCAGGGCCCATCTGCTGGTGGTGGTGCCACGGCTCTATGGACATTGCATCTATATTTAGGGCTGATGGAGTTTTTATGGAGCTGGCATCTGCCTGGGTGAGGTTTGCTGTGCCTCTGCAGGCCAAGCCGCCAGGGCCCTGTTTGCTCAGCCCTGACTCACGCCTGGCACAGGCAGCCTGAGTCACCGCCTGGAAATAGCGGAGGCGCTCGGCAGCCGGCCCTGCTGCCTGTAATTAGTCTGTCTCAAGATCCCAGCACATCGCGTGCCTGGCTCTGGTGTGGGGTCGAGCTGGCTGCATTGCACTTCGTAATGCTGCCCACCCATCCCAGCGTGCGGGCCCCTGTTCTGATGGATGCCGATGTCACAGGGTTCTGTCTGCCCCTGCCACGGCATGTGCTGGATGGATACCTTGCTGACCGTTCTTCCCCACAGGAGCGGCAGCGCCTGGAGACCATCCTGAACCTCTGTGCAGAGTACACCAAGACAGATGGCCCTGAGTCAGGTGACGTGCAGAGGCTCCTGGCTGGTGACACAGATGCTGGCCGGTGGGTGCCCAGGGGTGCCATGGCTCTGGGCCATGCTCTTGAAGAGCTGCAGCAGAGGGAGAACCTGGAGAGGTCAGATGAGGAGAACCTGAAGGAGGAGTGCAGCAGCACTGAGAGTACCCACCACGAGGTGAGGGGACAGCTGTGCCATTCTGCACCACGTCGTGCTGCGCTGCACCATGCCAATCGGCCCTCTCCACAGCATGAGAAGCTGACAGGCCCCCGGGCCAAGGAGGCACAGCGGCTGGAGGAGGAGCGTGCCAGTGTCCTCGGACGCCTGGACCAGCTGAAGGGCCGTGTCAAGGAGCTGGAGCAGCAGCTGCAGGAGACATCACGAGAGGTGAGGGCTCAGGGGACACTGCTGGGTCCCCTGCTGCTTGCTGCTCTCACCAGTCAGCACTGAATCCTAAGGCTAGGATCCAGCTAGATCCAGCTGGAGAAGCCATCCTGACATTGCTTTGCCTGTCCAGGCAGAGATGGAGTGGGCGCTGCTGCAGGGTGAGCGGGAATCAGAGGTGGTGCGGCTGCGGCAGGAGCAGGAAGCAGTGCAGCAGCTGCAGGAGAAACTCTCCAGCCTGGACGCCAGCATCCGCAAGGAGCGGGACAAGGTGAGCCCAGTCACAGGTTCCCATTGTTACCAGCTGTGCCATACCCTCCCTGACATTCACAGCCACTGCTGCAATGCCTCATGCTGCAGCATTCCCCTGCGGACATGTTCTCCTGTCCCTGGGCTCCACAGAGGCTTTGGGGAGCAGCCCTTGTGGTTTGCATTGTTGGGGGACCTGTCTGTCTGTCTGCCAAGGGTTAGTCAAACAGCCCTGCTGGAGGAGAGCAGGGCCAATGCTCGGGAAGCATTTTGGCTGCTGCCTGTTGCTCTGGCAGGGAGACTGTGGTGTGAGGTTTTCCGGATGGCTGCTCCTGCGGTGGGCAGTGCCAAAGTAGAGGCCTTGCACTCCTCATTACCTGCCCTTGCTAGGGAACTGCGTCTTACAGCAAGTCACCTCACTCTGCTGCACCTTCCTGTATGATGGCAGCTGTTGCTGTAGTGTTCAGCTTGATGGAGATGGCTGGGAAACCACTGTTTAACTTGGTGGCTTTAGGAGGGGGTCCTAGCCCCCTTTCCCCTGATGTTGTCTGTGGTGCAGTTACTGCCTGAAGGCACTTATGGCTCTGCGTGTGTGGCACATTTGTCCCAGGCTGCTGGTTGCTGGTTATCCCACAGCCTTGCAGGCAGTGTGGCACGGCCTTGGGCAAGCTGCTCTGCAGCAGAAGAGCTGCTGGGATTTGGTTCCCTGCTGCCTGAGGCCATTGTCCATGTGCAGCCTATGCTGGGTTCCCACCAGCAGCTCTGTGCCACCATGATGTGGCACCAGCATCCCTCAGGGTCTGGTCAGCCCCATGGCTGTTGGTGCCAGGGCTGTCCAGGTGCCCATGGCCAGGCAGAGTGGCCCTTGGTGCCTGCCAGTGGTGTTCCTACAGCGTTTGGATGTTTTGTTTGGGTTTTGGTCTTCCTGCCCTTTGTAGGCATCTTCTGTAGCCAGAGACAGCCTAACGTAGAGCCAGGAGAGGAGCGCAGGGAAAGCCCTCTCCCCAACTCTCTGCTGACCTAACCACCCACTTTCCTAACCCACCTGCACTACTCGCACTAACAGTGCCTGCTCTGAGCTCTGCCATCACCTCTGACATCTCTGCATGTCCAGGAGCCCCCAGGCAATCCACAGCTCCTCTCCTGGGGCACCTACCTGTGCCAGCCTTGTCTCCCTGCCAGCACGTCCCCTCTTACCCCTTTTCATGATGTCCCATCTCTGTGTGGAGCACGGGGTTCCTTGCAGCAAGCATTTCTCAATGCCAAGCCCCCATATGGTACTGCCAGACCGGCAGGAGGCGGTTCCCCTATGCCTGTTCAATGTTGCTGGCCCCATTTTACTGCTCCTGTGGCCAGGCTGCTCATCTCAGGCCCAGGAGGAAGTGTCTGCTCTGCTGCTGACTCATCATAGCCTGAGTATCTCTTTTTTTGCCTCCTGTTTTCACTGCTGCCCCGTGGGCAAGCCTCTCCTTCTAGTTGATGAGGCTGGTCCATGCCCTCAGGCTGCATTTAGAACAAGTTCATTCAATTCCTAACTGGCAGTATCCTGAGCAGCAGTTAACAAAGCCAGTTAGTGGTTATTCAGAGGGTGCATGTGATGCAGCTGTGTGTAGGATTGGGATGCTGAAAGCGTTGATCTTTTTGCTGCCTGCAAGTTTGTTTTTGGAAACACAAAGCTGAGGTCAAGGGTTGGCTGTAACCCCTCTAACACTGCCTGGCCCTGGCTCCTGTGTCTCTTGATCTCTCAATCCTCCTGTAACTGCCATGATGCTCCTTCTCCTGAGCCCCCTCTGTCTCTGGCTGAGCCCCTCTCTAACTCAGAGCTTCTGCATGGCGCCCATTTGAGAAGTGTGTTTTCTCTCCTTTCTTTTTTTTTTTTTCCTTTTTCTTTTCCTTTTTTTTTGTTTTGTTTTGTTCTCCCCTGATTCAGGAAAGGGCAAAGGTTGATGCTGAAAGGAAGGAGCTAGAGCAACTCCGGGCGCTTTACCATGAGTCGAAGAACCACCTTGATAAGTGCCCCGAGTCAATGCGGGAGCAATTGCGGGAGCAGATGAGAAGGGTCAGTGTCTCCCCCCACCCCTCCCGGACCATGGCCCACCTCCCTCCGCTCCAGCTTAGGCCAGCTCTTCCCTGCCAGCCGGGGCTGCACTGGGAGCGTCGCACCCGGGCTGGAGGCGGCTGGCACCGGGCACCATCGTCCTGGTAAGCTTGCCGCTCGCCCGGGCCCGGGGCGCGGGACCGGCTCGGCAGAGCTCCTCGGGACCGGCTTGGCAGAGCTCCTCGGGACCGGGCAGGGCATGAGCATGGACCCTGCCCTGCAAAGGAGGGCAGGCTGGGGAGTCTTGGGGGCTGCTGCATCCTCATCTGGCTGCCTCCAGCTATTTCCGGAGAACGTTTATTTACACAGTGATTTTGATCTATTTTACTGCTAGTCCTCAGCACTTTTTCCTATTATCTGCTATTTTATGGAAGTGGTTGACTTTCCCCAGCCCATGGCTGGTGCCTGCCCAGATAAACCCACATTGCCACAACCTACTCTGGCCAGGCACCCACAGGCTGGATGAGGCCTTGGTGTATAGTAGGCAGGGGGGTGGTGGAGCAGTCTGTGTGTGTGGGAGCTCTCAGGAGCCACCACATCAGCGCTGTGCCACAAGAGCACTGGCTGCCCGGCTCACGGAGCAGGATGAAACACATCCCCATGGGGTGCATGGTGCAGTGGCTGACAGGGTGGCATTGGCAGGCCTGGGGCTGCGTGCTGCCACGTGCTGTCGGTGCCTGAAGGCTGGAAGGGCACACTGCAGTTTGTCTGGCGTGGTGCTCATCTGTGGGGCTTTGCCACCTGTAGGCTTGGTGACACAGTGTTGGTGTTGGTGGTTAAGCTGGCACGTGGTGTTTTGCTACCTGTCAGGGCACGGCTTTAGCCTGTATGTGGTTCAGCAGGGGCAGCTGGTCTCCAAGGGCTGGCAAAACCCCTGGCTGTGGCAAGCTCATCTCATGGGGGTGACTGCTCTGTCCTGGCCAGTTCTGGGTGCCTGCATTGCCTTCTTCGGACAGCAAACACTCCTGTCAGTATCTTTCATGTTTCTGATGCCCAGCAGAAGGCAAACTGCCTGCCTGCCCCTACCAGGCACAGGGGACAGGCTTGGCCACCAGTTCTTGTTCCTGGCCAGCACCAGTAGGATGTGGAGGCACAGCAGGAAGTTTTGCTGTGGGAGACCTGTCTGCAGGATACAGTGGTGCCCATCCAGTGGGACCGATCCATTCACAGTGCTCTTGTGTGTTCAAAGGAGGCAGAGGCACTGGAGACAGAGGCCAAGCTGTTTGAGGACCTGGAGTTCCAGCAGCTGGAGCGGGAGAGCCACCTCGAAGAGGAGCGCGAGGCACAAGGCCAGCAGCTCCTGCAGAGCCGGGCTGAGTGCCACCGTAGCATTGCCCGCAGGAAGGTAAGGGCGGAGGGGCAGTAGGTCCAGTATGGCCAGGCTGTGCCCCACGGGTCTGGCATGGCCAGGCTGCATCCCATGGCTCATCAGCAGCTGGCTCATCTCTTCTGCCTGCTCCCCAGGAGCGGCTGGCTGCCCTGGATGCCCAGGCTGCGCAGATTCGGCTTCAGAGTGCTCAGGAGGCCGAGCGCCTGGGCAGGGAGCGGAGCAGCATCCTGCAGCTCCTGCAGAAGGTAATGCCATGACTGTGTACTCCTGAGGGTCCTCGAGGCAGGGGACAAGATCATGCCAGCTCTTGCCAGGTTGCTGGCAGGGAGGGTGAGCTTGGGGGGTGACGGGCCACGGAGTGCCAGTAACCATCAGCTGCCTCTGACCTGTCACCCCATGCGCAGGAGAAGGAGAAGCTCGTGTCTCTGGAGAGACGATACCAGCTTGTCACAGGTGGCAGGAACTTCCCCAAAATGTCCTCGGCTCTCCGAGAGGTAAGTGGGTAAAGGGGGCTATGGTGCTTAGAGCTGTTTTCCTAAGCTGCTGTCACAAGCGAGGATGAGCTGCTGTTGTGAGCGAGCATGAGCCTTGTGCACCACCAGCTTTTCTCTCCAGCAGTTTCTGTGTTCCCAAGTACCTTCTGATCAGAGCCAGGTGCTTCCAGCTGCTCAAAGTCTCTCTATGGGCTCCAGAGGCTGGGAGGGAGGGAAGGAAATGCAACAGAGCAGCACATAGGACAGCACTGCTTGGGGTCCATCCTTTCTGGAGAGCAAGCATGGGAGTGTCTTGGTGCTGGTACAGGGGACTTTTAGGTGGAAGTGAGTTGCCCCATTACCCTGCTCGTGGCTCTGAATGGGGAGCCAGAACCACGATGCTCTCAGGGGCAGTGGTGCTGCCTGACCTGCTGCTGGGAAGAGGCACAGGATGTCAGACTCCCCTCATGCCTGCCTGCAGTCGGACTCCTGCTGCTACCACCTTGCTGTCTATGCCCACCTTGCCTACGTGATCTCTCCCCTTCAACAGGAGACCCTCCACATCTCAGAAACTTATGAGCTGTTGGAGGGAACTAAGCCCCTGAGCCCCCTGCCAGCAGCAGCTGCCTCCTTAGCTTCTCCTGCCACCTACTCGTACCCCAAGGCACAAGAGGTAACTAACTACAGGGACTCTGCATGTGCTTGCTTGCTTACCCCTCCTTGGCTGAGACACCTTTTGTGGACTGATGTCGTCCCCAGGCAGCAGGACAGCCCCACAGCAGCATGGCCGGGGCATTTATCATATAGCTCTCTGGCAGCTGTGCTCATTAACACTCAGTCCCTGATTCCAGGTGCTCTCCTGAGCCTGCTGGGCATCCCAGTTCCTGTTGCTGCTGCCATCTGTTTTAATCCTGGTGCAGTGCTGTGGGGCACAGGCATTCCTGTGCTTCCCCCTAGCCCGCTGCTTGCCATCTGGCTGGGCACCTCCTGACAGCATCCTGTAGAATCCTGCTAGCCTGGCTTTCCCAAAATAAGAGCAAGTCCCCAGCTTTAGCGTGTCTGGTTCAGAAAGGATGAGGAATTGGATTTTAAGCTGTCTCAGCACAGCTTGAGGTGCCTCATCCAGTGCTGCTGCACTAGGGAGGACTTGTGGCCAGTGACCGTAGAAGACCCTGAGGCATCCCTGTGCCTTGTAGGCATTCAGCAAAGCTGCACTGAAGGCTGGGGCAAGATAGGTGCCAGCACACCCAGCCCAGCTTGAGCTCCATGCTTGCCGCATGGTGCTGCACACTGGGGACACCATGGGCAGCAGGGCAGGGCTGGGGAGGCAGTGTTGGGGCATGAAGGCACAGGGAGGTTTGCTCTGACTCCTATGCAGTCAGTGCTATATGCCAGCATGCGGGTCTAACTCTTTTCCTTCTCCCTTGCCCTGGATTTCTAGGAGTACATGAGGCTGTCTGACGTTTTCAGGTTCTGCAGTAATGCACATGGCCCCAGCCTGGACACTAAAGCTTCTGCTGCTGCCCCTGCTGCCACTCAGCGCTCTTTCTTGCTTGCTGTACCTCCCACAGCTGACGAGGTACCTGCCCCAGAGCATGCTCAAGTTTGCTCCCTCGGGTTGCCCACTGCATCCCAGGCAGTGAGGAAGCTGCAGACACGTGGCCTCCCTGTGTGCCTTAGTGCTTGGAGCCCACATCTCTCTGGGGTCAGGACACTTCTCTGGCTGCAGCTGAGTGAGGAGCAGAGGCTCAAGCTGCCCAGTCTCCTTGCTGGGGTGCACTTCTTGCCTGCTCTGGATGTAATGGTGGGGTTTGGGAGCAGAATGGGTGCCCAGCAGTGGGAGGGCAGCCTTTTGTCTGTTGCATGCAGTCCTGGCTGCTCATCCCAAGCAAGGAAGATGCAGAGCAGGCAGGGACCTGACCCAGTGCCCACCACCAGGGTGGCTGCAGCACCAACTGCTTTTCCTCCCAGGACAATGAACCCTCCTTTGGGGGTTGGAGCTGCCTGCTCGTTTCTCTGTGCCTGCTTGTCCTTGCTCTTCTCCTGGTTTAATCTGCTTCTCTCTGCCCAGTATGTGACCATGGAACAACTCTCGGGTATCCTGGGCAGCCTCCACACCCCTGCTGCTTCCCTGCTGGGCTGTACCCCTCCGGCTCCTTCATCCTCAGGCTGTGCTCCTTCTCTTCCTCCTCTTCCATCTCTCCCTTCTCCCTTCGTCTCTGCAGAGGTTGGTGCCCTGTTTCCCTCCCTTTGGCTCCTTGCACTCTCCCTGGGAGGTGATGGAGATGCACAGGAAGGGATGAGCTGCAGATGGAGCTGAGCAGCAGCTTGGGCTCTTGACAGTCCGCACAACCTGGCTGTCGTGCTTGCTGCTCCTCTGCCCCCAGGGCAAGGGGTCTCTGTGCCTGATCAGTTCTCGTGAACAGCAAACAGCTCCTACAGCTGCTGGGACTTAGCCAGGGAGTGGGCAGGATCCCCAGGGGTCTGCACATTAAGTTCTGAGGCAATGGTGCAGGCACAGGCAGGGAATCTCCAACCTCTTCTCTGTGCATCTGTCCCTCTTGCTGCATTTGTCCTTCGCCCTTTCTCATGCAGCTTCTCTCTCCAGATGGAGCAGCAGCAGTTGGGAGGCCCTGTGTGTCTCCCGGCTCTTGATTTAGAGAAGTGGTACCGTGAGGTTATGGCTGGCTTTGAGACCTCCTCTTCCTCTGTCTCTCCTTCTTCTTCCCCTCCTCCACTTCCAGCTAAAGCTCACTCCTCTCAAAAGGCTCTCCAGGTAATCCTGGCTCCCTGCTGCCGAGGCTCAGGCTTTGGGGCCACTGGTTGCAGCAAAAGTGGGGCAATGTGGGGATGTTCCTGTGGACCCTGTACCCTGAGTGCTGCTAGGGCCCTGTCTGCCACAGCAGGCAAAGGCAGAGCAGACCTGTGTTCTAGGGCAGGCAATCTCTGCCTCCTCTTGCCTGCATCCCTGCCAGAGTGGCACCAACACAGAGCAGGATCTGGGGAGGGTGAGCAGAGCTCAGCCCTGCTGGCACACAAGCCATCTCTCCAGGGTGCAGTTCCCCCATGTCCCTCTCACATCTGTCTCTGTGCTCAGGTCTATCGTGCAAAAACAGAGGGAGGTGCTGGTGTCCTCACCCCTCGCATGAAGAGTGGAACCCCCTCATCTTCGCAGCTCAACCTCTCCATGCTGGAGCGTAGCCCCTCACCCAAGGTATGGCTGCCAGGGGGACCCAGAAACCATGGCCACGGCTGACACATGCCTGGTGTCAGCCCCCATCTCCATCCTTGCAGTTGACCACCTGCTGTCCTGCCCAGGGCCCCCCAAGCCCAGCGGGCAGCCTGTCCCGCAATCTGGTGGCCACGCTGCAGGACATCGAGACCAAGCGCCAGCTGGCCCTGCAGCAGAAGGGTGAGCTCTGGCTCTGCGTCCTGGCTGTATGGGGTGGTGGGACTTTGGGAGATGCTATCCCCGCTGTCACTTCTGCACTGGAGAAGGGAGCCTGGCTGAGGGTGGCAGCAGCACCAGTGCTCTGGCAGGACAAGTGCCTCTCTCACAGTCTCTTGCTTTTCCCCCTCTCTTTCCTCCTGACCCCTCCACCTGATGGCCCGTCTCCAGCCGAGCTGCTCCCAGCAGAGCCCTTGCAGCCAGGTGATCCACCAGGTAGAGATGTTGGGTAACTTGGACTGCCTAGAGCAGCCCAGAGGCAGCAGCATGGCTGTTTGCTGGCTCCTTCTGCCTTATATAAGAGGGGCATCCAGGACCCCAGGTGCATATCAACATCTGCTTAGGGACAACCCTGTGCATCTGTAACCCACTAATGCTTTGCCCAGCCTGTTCCTGTACCAGCCTGGCGCATGTGCCCCCCAATCCTGCCCAGACAGATTGCTGTGCTTGCCACAGAATTGTGACAGCAGCCACCACCTCTGCCTCTACCATGCCTTCGTGGCTTCAGCAGTGCCTGTAGTGTCTTCTGCCTGTGCCATCCCCCTCGCCCACTATGATGCAGCTCTGAGTGTGGCACATTTAACTTGACATTGTCACTTTCCCATGGCACAGGTCAGCAGGTGATTGAGGAGCAGAAACGGCGGCTTGCAGAGCTGAAGCAGAAAGCAGCTGCTGAGGCACAGTCCCAGTGGGAAGCCCTGCATGGGCAGCCCCCCTTCCCCACTGCCTTCCCCCGACTCGTGCACCACTCCATCCTCCACCACCACCGTCCCCATGGTGCTGGGCCCCGGGCTGAGGAGCTGGACCATGCATATGACACGCTCAGCCTGGAGAGCTCAGACAGCATGGAGACTAGCATCTCCCTCGGCAACAACTCTGCGTGCTCACCTGACAACATCTCCAGGTAACCCTGGGGCCAGCTCATATGGCCAGGGGACAGCCTGCTCTGCTGGTGTGCTACTGGCTGAAGGTCCTTCCTGCTGGGGCAGCAGCTGTGGCTGTCTTGCAGTGCCAGTGGGATGGAGACAGGGAAGATTGAGGAGATGGAGAAGATGCTGAAGGAGGCACACGAGGAGAAGTCGCGGTTGATGGAGTCCCGGGTGAGTTGGGGGCACTAGCACCATGGCTGGACAGCACACGGGTCTCCAGTCCTTGTGGCTGAATACCTGTGCGTGCCGGTAGGAGCGGGAAATGGAGCTGCGTCAACAGGCGCTGGAGGATGAGCGCTGGCGCCGGGAGCAGCTGGAACGCCGACTGCAAGATGAGACTGCGCGGCGGCAGAAGCTGGTGGAGAAAGAGGTCAAACTGCGGGAGAAGCACTTCTCACAGGTGTGAGGCGGGCTGCCATCCCCCTCTCCCTGCCTGGACAGTGAGGCACACCCAGCTTGCTACTGATGTCCCAGCCTGTAGTGGGGGAACGGGGCTCTTGTCACCATCGGTGGGCTTTGCAGGGCTGTGTTGCTTTTCCAGGCTCGTCCCCTGACACGGTACCTCCCCATCCGCAAGGAGGATTTCAACCTGCGGCTACACATCGAGTCCTCAGGCCACAACGTTGACACCTGCTACCACATCATCCTGACAGAGAAGATGTGCAAAGGCTATCTGGTCAAGATGGGCGGGAAGATCAAATCTTGGAAGAAGCGTTGGTTTGTCTTTGACCGCATGAAGCGCACCCTCTCATACTATGTGGGTGAGTCCCTGTGCTGCCTCGTGTCCCCTCCCCATGCCATGCCCCAGGGTCGACAATGGTTCCCTCTCTTGGGCAGATAAACATGAGACGAAGCTGAAGGGTGTTATCTACTTCCAAGCCATTGAAGAGGTTTACTATGACCACCTCCGCAGTGCTGCAAAGGTGAGAGCCAGGCACTGCCACTGCTCCAGTGTCCGCCGGGAGCCCCCGTGGGCATCCCCATTCCCCTGTATTGTCCTCTGTCACGCAGGTAGGAGGTAGTACAGCAGTGCATGCCAGGGATGCTCCTGGAATGGTCCATGGCCCCTGGTGGTGCCAGCTTCCCTTCCTGCCAAGGGCAGGACCCCACTGCTGGGTTTTGTGGGGGGACAAGGAAGGGATTGCTGCTGCTCAGAGGGGGCCAGAGTGCTGATTCCATCCTCCCCTCCAGAGCCCCAACCCTGCGCTCACTTTCTGTGTCAAGACCCACGACCGACTCTACTTCATGGTGGCACCCTCAGCTGAGGCCATGCGCATCTGGATGGATGTCATTGTCACTGGGGCAGAGGGCTACACCCAGTTCATGAACTGAGGAGGGGTGCTGTGCACCCCAGATCCACCAGCTGGTTGGACTTCTGAGCATCCCAAGCAGCAAGGAGCTCCTGAGGGAGCTGTGCACACCACAGTTGTGGACCTGCATTGGGCCCAGCTGGGTGGTACTGAGTGTTGCCTGTTTGGGCAAGGGAATAAGTTTATTTTATATTGACTTTTTAAAAACAAACTTTATTGGAACAATATCAAAGTGCTGAAATGTAAAAAGCTGCCAAAGACCTGCTGGGGCCCAAGCTTTTTGCCTTGGGGAGGTGCTAGTTTTGAGGCTGACGCTGATGGTTGCTGTCATAGTGTTCCAGGGAAGGTGATGGTGAGGCCATGCTGTGCTGCCAGCTGGCCGCATGTGGCCAGGACTCCCCGCTGTGGTAAGACTCAGACCCCTCTTTGTAAACCTTTTATAACTTCGGATCGTTGTCCCCTTGTGCCAGGGCCAGATGGGGATGGCGGTGCAGACTGCCCAGTCATAAAGTCTTTCGTGAACCAGGCTGTCCCTTCTGTGTGGTCTCTGAACCGGCAGCAGCACGTTCCAGACAGACCAGAGTCTGCCCCTGGGCTGGGGGGACGGACAGGGGGCACTGGGCAGGGGCTGGGGCCCCTTGGGGCTCACTGGGACTGAGCTGAGGAGCACGGCACCTTGCATGAGAGATTGTGGGGGCCGCAGGAACGCGCAGGACACACCAGCAGGACCCGAACAGCGGGACGGGGAGGCGCCAATGGAAGGGGCGGCGCCCGAAAAAGCGATGAGGGTCTGGGGACGCGCCGGGCCGGGCTCGAACCGCATCCGAGCAGTGCCGAACCTGACCCGAGCCAAAAGCCGAGCCGGGCCGAGCCAAAAG
>VZTN01009325.1:604908-632753 GCA_013400515.1 Erpornis zantholeuca
CGCGACGCCGACGGTGTGGGGCCGGCGGGGAGGAGCGGCCGGTGCTTGAGTGCCGCCCCAGCGCTCTGTCCGGGCGCGTCCTTGTCTTGGCCGCCCACACCGGGAGCGGGTTCTCACCGAGGGTTTGTTTGCAGAGCCGGTGGCGGTGATGTCGGTGGACGTAGGCAGCGAGTCGATGAAGATCGCCATTGTGAAGCCTGGGGTGCCCATGGAGATCGTCCTGAACAAGTGAGTGCTGTGTCCCGGAGGGATCCGGCCTGTCCTGCCGCCGCTGTAGCCCCGCACCGGCGGCGGGAGCGGGCGGGAGATGTGCGTGGCTGGACTCGGCCGTCCCCGCTCCTCTGTTGCCAGAGGAAGGCTCTCATCCTCCCACTCAGGGTTGTGATTCACTCTTGCCCCAGGCGGGCAGCTGCGGGGCATTGGCCAGGGTAGTTTGTTAACTCACCTTTGAGGTGTTTGGGTGCGCTTTGGGTGCCTTTCGAGCGAGTGCCGAAAGCCCACATGGTTAAGGAGACATTGTGGTGCAAATCCAAAAGACACCTAGTTCCCACCTGTTCACTGATTCTTGGTTCCCCACAAGGAAGCCTAGGGCCAGGCTTGTTTTGCTGCAGTTGGTCAGAGCCCACACTTGTAATGCAGGTAAATCTCTTCTTGAATTCAGCTGTTGCTGCAGCCCATCCTCATGCCACTGAGTGAAGAATCTGCAGGTGAGGGAGGACGTATGATCAGGAATGTCCTTGGTTTCTGGGAGTTTGGAGGTAACAAGGAGATTTCTTATCCACCTCCCTGAAATTCAGCAGCCATAGATAGAATGAGGGAGCTGTCTTGCCTTCCTTATGAGTGGAGGAAAGCAAAAATAAAGTCTTATAAAAGCACTGGAGGGGGTGGGGGGGCTTCTCTGGTAGCCCCTCAGCTGAGAAGAGGCTGGCCCCCCTCTCCACAGTAGCTATCCAAGCACCTTCCCTTAGTCTTTCTGTAATGGGAACAACATCCTTCCTCACTGGAGACTGGAATGTTCACCTGTTTCAACTGCTTTATTCCTCCCTCTCTGTTCTAAGGGAGTCACGAAGGAAAACACCCGTGGCCGTTTCCTTGAAGGAGAATGAGCGTCTTTTTGGTGATAGTGCACTGGGGATGGTAAGAGTTCCTGTTCACAGAATGCGTGTGTCCCACATTGGGATAAATGTCTGAGCCAGTGTTTTATTGTTGTCCTGTGCCTCTTATCTCCTTGATGTGTTATTGGCTCTGTGTAGTGGCTGTGTGCTTCTATTCCCATAGCAAGAGTTGTTCCCCACATAGTCTGGGAGGGGTTGGTTTGAGAACAGTGTAGCTGAAGGAATGCAAGTGGGTGATGTGGTTTTGGTTTGGTTTTTTTTCTGCAGTCCATAAGGACTCCCAAGGTGGCATTCCGATACTTCCAGGATCTTCTGGGTAAGCGGATTGATAATCCCCACGTGGCACTGTACCAGTCCCGATTCCCAGAGCATGAGCTGGTGAAGGATGAGACAAGACAGACTGTTATCTTCAAGTTGTCCCCGTAAGTGGCTGCTTTTAGGTTCTTTGTGGGGTGGGCTTTAGCTGCCAGGCTTCTGCAGCTCGCTGTTGATGCCATAATTTTCTTTCCCACTGTAGAACAATACAGTATTCTCCTGAGGAGATGCTGGGGATGATCCTGAACTATTCACGTGGTCTGGCTGAGGAATTTGCAGGTTGGAAGGATTTAGCTTTTTCTTGTCTGTATGTGTATGTGTTTGTCCATTATAGGATTCGAGTAGAGACCAAAAGCGTTCAGAAACCCAGGGTTTTTAGAAATAGGATGCTGGTTCTCTCCAGCTGTAGCCTGTAAGCAAGACTTAGCAGCTATCCAGTTATCATTTGTTTCTAATATGATGCAAGTTTGGGATCTTAATCCTACTCTTGGGGGCAGACACCCCATTTACCACCTAGCCTTGCAATGAAGGAGCCTTTCAGGCAGTCTCTGGAGAAAAGTGTTTTCTTTCTCACACATGTGATCAGAGTGGAGGCACATGGGAGGTGGCTGCACGGGAGGGTGGAAGTAGCTCTGTGAAGGCTGTGTTGTAGCTGTTCTGGATGGAGACTTGTTGCTGGAGCTGAACTAAAAGAGCAAAAACGGCCCTTTGCTGTGAAACTTGCTGACAGAGAAGAGGCTGTCATGCATATTTCATGCACGTGTTGCTAATGAAATACCATAGTAATGAAAACTGGATAAATTACTAGGAGGCTTTGTCATGTGGTCAGTGACACTACAGCCAGTCCAAAGACTTTTTAATGGAGAGCAAATATGATCCAGTGACAATGTAAGGCTCCATGAATATAGTATTTGTTGAAATGGAAGGCTACCGAGAGCATCTGAGAATATGCTGATACATGTAAGAGAGGTCAGTAGACTTGTGGCTTTGTGCGAATATGCCAGGTCTGCTTGGTTTCAGGAGGATACAGAGATTGGTCCCTAGGGATCCTGGCTGCTGCTGCAGGATTACATTCTGTACAAATCTTCACCTCTGGTCCTCTGGGTTTGCTGCTGTCACTCCGTTTTAACAATCTCTGCATGTGGCTACACTGATGCAGAGTTCCCTGCAACTGTTTCAGAGCAGCCCATCAAAGATGCAGTGATCACAGTTCCTGCCTACTTCAACCAAGCAGAGAGGAGAGCAGTCCTTCATGCTGCCCGCATGGCTGACCTCAAGGTGCTGCAGCTGATCAATGACAACACGGCTGTAGCATTGAACTATGGGGTTTTTAGGAGGAAAGACATCAATGCCACAGCACAGGTAGGTGCATTTGGGAGATGCGGAGAGTCCTGCCAAGTTGCTTGCATGCAGGAGAGAAAGTGCTGCAGAAAAAATCCAAAGAACTTAAAGTAGACTGCTGGTCAACCAGTCTCCTCTGTTTTCATGTGTTCATCAACAAGACAAAGAAATTAAACCCTGTGTGCATGTGTTGAAGCCGAAAGCTTCTGAAGTGAGGGCAGGTGCTGGGAGTTTCCATTTTATAAACCTGTATTTGTTCCTTGCCCATCAGCTGGGGGAAATAACAGCAGTGATTGCTTGGAGTATTGGAACACCGACTCAGAAGTAGTTGGTTTTCCTGAGGCTGAAGAAAGAGCAAAACTTTGGGTTTGGAACTATGAAATACATGAGAAGTTTTCTTATCTCCTTCTGTCAGATGTGACCCTGAATATCTCCTGTGTTTCACCAAAGCATGAGCCCTGTCCTTAGTGTGTAAAGTCAGTCCAGGGAGTGGATAGCTGTGGCCGGTATCACGCTGAAAGGTTCATTCCTTATTCGTGGGGCATATCTGGGTGTTTCTGCTTCACTGTCCCAACTTTTCTTTTCAGAATATCATGTTTTATGACATGGGAGCAGGAAGCACCATTTGTACTATTGTTACGTATCAGACAGTGAAAACTAAGGACTCGGGAACCCAACCTCAATTGCAGATCCAGGGCATTGGGTAAGAATTCCACATGAGTTGCACAAGCCCCGCTGGTCTCAAGAAAGAAACCATTTGTTTCACAATCTCTTCATCATGTAAAATTTTGCTGTGAGGCTTCAGTACAGTAATTTGGATGCTGAGGGGGAAACATTCAGAGTGGGAAAGCTCCAGTTGGGAATAATTTTGGTGTTTCTCTCTTGTGCAGAAGGTAACTGAGAGCTTCCAGGAGCCCAGGAGGGAACCAGTGTACTTAGTTTGCTTTAGGCTTGCTTTTTGATAGCCTCAAGCCATGTAAGCCTATTCTATTTCATGTAACTTACATAGAGTGTGTTAGTTTGAAAAAGAGGAATATACTTCTAGAGAGGAATGAAAATGCAGTGTACTTTAATGCATTGCCGAATAAAGGGAGGGTGCTGTGCATACACAACCCTGCCCTCCAAAGCATTTATATTGCTGTTTTCAAGAAAATACCTGATACCATTGTCCTTTGGCTTCTCAGCTGTTTGACTTGCTTGGCAATACAGCGTTTACCTCAAATGTAATGAAATTTCCTGTTGAAAGGCTGTTGTGGTGGTGCATTTCTTCTTTCTACCTTTCTTTATTTTATTATAATGTGTTGTTTTGGGGACAACCATTGTTGATTCACAGCTGATAATACTGCAGCTAATTTTGACCACTTGCTGTTCTGCATATTTGTGAAATAATACATGAAATTTGTTTGTATTTCAATTTGGTTTTGGTTATTACAGCTGTGTTCATTCTTCTGCTCAGGTTTGACCGTACTCTTGGTGGTTTAGAGATGGAGCTTCGTCTCCGGGACTACTTGGCAAAACTCTTTAATGAGCAGCACCCTTCAAAAGATGTCCGGAAGAATCCTCGGGCCATGGCCAAGCTGCTGAAGGAGGCCAACCGCCTGAAAACTGTGCTGAGTGCGAATGCCGACCACATGGCGCAGGTCTGACCTTCTTCTGGGGGTTCCTGCTTTTTCTGGGCTAAGTGTGGGGTGGGTTAAAGACTGGTGTAAGGGAGCACTGTCCCTCTGCAGCGCAGATCTGCTGAGGAGCATCGCTCCCGGTGGTCCCTCTCAGCTTGTGCCCGCTTGGTAGCACCGGTGATTGAGTGGATTGAAGAAGAGTTATTCGTGTCAAGTATGTTAAATAAACTTTAACTGAGAGAAGCTGTCCGTTACACCCATGTTCCATCCTCTCACCACCTTAGCAATGGTAGGGTTCAGATGAGTGTGGTCAGGTCTGTTGTGTGTTACAAAAGTCAGAACTTTTTACACACTGGGCAAAGATTTTGCTTGCAGGGTGCTCCACAATTAATTTCATTCTGGCTGGTTTTTTTTGTTTCTGGACAGATTGAGGGACTGCTGGATGACATAGACTTCAAAGTCAAGGTCTCAAGACAAGAATTTGAGGATTTGTGCTCTGACTTGTTCAAGCGCGTCCCGGGACCCGTGCAGCAGGCTCTGAGTAGCGCAGAGATGAACATGGTGTGTTTACGAAAATGCGTTACCAAGCCTGAAGCTTCTGTGTGTGGAGCTGCTGTCACATTGTGATTGAGGCATCAGTGGTTGTGTTATCAGGACTGTTGGGAGGTAGATGCCTGCTATTGTGACAGTGATGTCGATGCTACAGAGAGGTTGCCTGCTGCAGTGTCAAGCAGGAGTGTGTCACACTTTCCCTGCACTATCCACTGGAAATTAAGGACTTGGAGGAGGGGCTTCTTTCTCTTAAAACACTTTATTCTTGTGCTGTAGGTTTGAAATAATGATCTTTCCTCTTTTTGTCTTGCATTCTGGTTCTGGTCTCACTCCTGAAGTTTTAACTGAATGAGTCTGAAAACAGAATTATTGATGTTCGGGCTTTTCCTTTGCACACTCCCTAAAGGGAGCCCTCTTGTGGGCTGCAGTTGGACTAAACCTGAGGCTGTCTTTTGGAGGGAGTCACTGCAGGGTTAAATGCTCACTTTCCATGGTGCCACAACTCTCTTGAGTGGCTTTGGGCTCTGATATTCAGTGCAAGACACCAAGTTACCTCTTAGAGTCTGGATTTCTGTCTGTTCTGGTCCAGCTGGCTCTTGGGGTCACTGTCTCCTCTGGCATTGAACTATAATGAGCTATAATTTGTCTAATTTTGAATCAAGCCCCATGTTTCAGGTGGCTTGAAGCCACAGTCACATTGTCATTGTTTGACAGACCAGACCCCAGGTGCCTCGTTGTTGGCACGGCTGACAGCAGGGTGTAGCGTTGGTGTTCTCAGAGCACCATGTTGGCACATGGTGACTGGGGAAGGAGCATAAGGAAGCCCTGGATTTAGCTTTCCAAAATTGCTTTCTTAAGACAAGGTGACTGTTTCCAATCCCTAGGATGGAATTGACCAGGTGATTCTAGTTGGCGGTGCCACACGGGTCCCCAAAGTGCAGGAGGTTTTGCTGAAAGCTGTGGGCAAGTGAGTATGTGAGGCACCCTTCTAGTCTGTCTCCCATTGACAAGCTGCTGTTTATGGAGAGGCTGCAAACTTCATGTCTGTTGTTTTTCCCTTCATAGAGAAGAGCTGGGCAAGAATATCAATGCTGATGAAGCTGCTGCTATGGGTGCCGTCTACCAGGCAGCTGCTCTGAGCAAAGCCTTTAAGGTGAAGCCCTTCATTGTTCGGGATGCTGCTGTGTTTCCTATCCAGGTAACCTTTGGCTTTCCTTCCCTTGTGCAAGGTACAGGACTGTGCTGGGAGAAATGATCCAGGTTGGAACCTGTTGGCTTCCTTTGAGTATGGAAGCTCTGGAGATCTTTCTGCCAATCTAATAAAGAAAGCAGAAGGAAGTCTTCTGTAGTAGAGAAATGCAGTATCCAAAGAGCCAGGCATATGCAAATATCAGCCGAGGAGTGTTTGCCTGCCCCCCAACTTTTGCATGAGGCAGAGCAGCCAAACGCTGCTGATGTAAGATGCCACAGTTTGCAGTTGCTGATTTTTACTTTCTGTTTGTGATGCAGGTGGAGTTCACTCGTGAAGTTGAGGAGGATGATAAATCCAGGAGTGTAAAGCATAACAAGAGGATTTTGTTCCAGCGCATGGCACCCTATCCCCAGCGCAAAGTAATCACTTTCAACCGCTACACAGATGACTTTGAGTTCTATGTCAACTATGGAGATCTGACATTCCTTAACCAGGATGACCTGCGGTGAGTTGGGCCCAGCACCTGAGCTGGCAGCTCTGTGGCAATGCAACTTGCCTGGCTGGAAATGTATTGCCAGTGTGTCTGACTGGCACTGTCACATCTGTTCTCTGAGTTGCATGTCCTTTAGCAAACTGAGCCCTGCCAGTTCCTGCTTTTTGCAATTGTCCATCACCACCAGCATGAGCATGAGCAGGGATTGGCTGTTGTGCAGCACTATTATCCTGAGTTCTCTCTCTGCTTTTGTCTCTGTGTCATCAGAGTTTTTGGTTCTCTCAATCTCACTACTGTGAGGCTAAAGGGAGTTGGGGACAGTTTCAAGAAACACTCGGACTATGAATCCAAAGGCATCAAAGCACACTTCAACATGGATGACAGTGGTGTACTGAGTCTTGACCGGGTAAGCACCGCCTATTGGCATGGTTGTCAGCTGATGCATTTTTCAGTTCTGTCCCTCTCTCTGGTCCCTGCTTAAAACTAATCCTGAGCTTCTGTTTCCAAGGTGGAATCTGTATTTGAGGCTTTGGTGGAAGACAAGCTGGAGGAGGAGTCAACACTGACAAGTAAATGCTGAACTTTGATCCTGAACACTTTGATTCATACTGACTTGTTTCGTTACCTGTAGTGGCTGAGATAATTCCAAGCGTTGCGTTTCTTTGGGTTTGATGTGTGGAAGTTACACAGTCTGACTGTATGTCTAGCTGTCTGTGCACACAAGGACATGGAGGGAGGTTGGAGAAGGATGAGTCTGGAGTGTGCGAAGCTCACCTACACCACCAAGGGAGCCCCTTGCTGATCGTTATGATTGTGAGGGGAAGGACTGAGAGCTGAAGATTACTTTCTTCCTCTGGATACATAACATTCTGAATTTTTTGTCTTCCATCAACAGAACTTGGAAACACCATCTCAAGCCTGTTTGGGGGTGGTGGCCCTACACCAGAGACTGGAGAGAACCTGACAGACTCAGTTCAGGTGAGCCCCAGGGTGACTGCAACACAAAGGAAGCCCTTTTGTTTTGCTGTGGTGATTATGTAGAATTTTCTGTTCTGTGAAACATTGCATGGAATTTCTGTATTTAAAACACTGTTTTGCTTTCCCCTTTACTTGCTTGTGATGACCAGGAAGAGGAAGAGAGCCTAGCAGAAACAGGTAAAGAAGAGCAGGGGGAGAAACAAGACCAGAAAAGCAGTACTGCAGATGCTGGTGAAGAGCCTGGACAAGAGAAACAGCAGTCCTCAGGTCAAGCAGAAACGGCTTCTCCGAAAGTAGAGTCACAGAGAAAGGAAGAAGATGAGAAATTAGAGCCTCAGGTGAGCATCAGATTGAAGGAATGGGACTGGTTTTAGTACCTAAGAAGTAGCATTTTCTCAGTGAAATTCTCCCTTCTCTAAAATGCCCTGCCTTTAAAAAAATTGCAGAATCTGAAGATCTATGTTCCCTTGCTTGAGAACATACTTTGTGTTACAGAGTCCCAAAGAAAATAGAGAAACTGCAAAAGAGGAAGAACTGTCCAAAAGTTCCAGTGACAGCACAGCTATCAAAACAGAGGAAGAGAAGATCAAAGCACCCAAGAAGCAGAAGCTTGTCCATGAGATCACCATGGAGCTGGATGTAAACGATGTGCCTGACCTGGTGGAAGATGAACTGAAGAGCTCAATGAAAAAGTAGGTTTGAAATGGCTCTCCTAAGTTAGAACTCTAGATAAAGGAAGTGAATTGTTTTGGAATGGTGATGGCTCACACAGAACATTGCTGACCTCAGAGGCTTGTGTGTGTGATGTGCTGCTCAACCAAAGGCACTTGCTGCCTTTCATTTCTGTTCTCTTTGTATGTTAGACTCCAAGACTTGACGATCAGAGATCTAGAGAAACAAGAAAGAGAAAAATCGGCCAACAGCTTGGAGTCATTCATCTTTGAGACCCAGGTAAGAGAGGGATATAAAGACATGATAATTCCAGGAGAGCAGTAGAAGTGTTTTGCACAGCTTTTGGCTGATCTGAGTGTAGGGGAGTTATCTGAGCTGGGAGAAGCTGATTTGAAGAGCCCAGGTTGTGTCTTTCAGTCACTTTTTCTAATGCTATTACCATTGCAGCGTTACTTACCATCATGGGATGTGGGTTTATCTATACCTGG
Organism: Erpornis zantholeuca; assembly: GCA_013400515.1. Taxonomy (NCBI): domain Eukaryota; kingdom Metazoa; phylum Chordata; class Aves; order Passeriformes; family Timaliidae; genus Erpornis; species Erpornis zantholeuca. Next base: position 613,674 of record VZTN01009325.1, read on the forward strand.
TGTATTACCATTATGCTCCCAGCAATGCCAGGAGCAGAGCTCAGATTTGGGAGGGTGCAGGCAGCACTCCAGCTGGGTTGCAAGTGAGTGCTCTGGTTGTTTTATGCTTCCAGGCTCAGTGGTGTTTGACCAGAGTGCTCACTGTGTTTTTTTTAGGACAAGCTTTACCAAGAGGAGTATCAGTTTGTCTCAACAGAAGAGCAGAGAGAAGAAATTTCCAAAAAGCTTAGTGAGGCTTCCAGTTGGATGGAGGAGGAGGGCTATGCAGCTGCAACAAAGGTATTGCTGTGTGCAGTCAGGATACCAGTCAGCTGTCACTGACATGGAAATGACCACAGAGGCTGACAGAACCTTTGTAATCTGGTTGAGAGTTTCTTGCTTCCTCAGTGCATTATGCACAGAACAAAATAAGAAGTTGTTCCAGCCATGGATGTTTCTTCAATGGCTTCAGCAGGAACCTGCTGATTCCACTGAAAGCTTAGTTGTGGCTCTTTTTACTGTGCTTGAATGGTGTATTTGCGTGAACAACAAATGCAGTTATAACTTCTGAAGTTGCCAATGTTAAACAGTGGTCAAACTAACTGCCCCCTTTCTCCTCTCCACCATTTTCAGGAGCTGAAAGACAAGCTTTCAGAGCTGAAAAAGCTTTGTAGGAACCTTTTCTTCCGTGTTGAGGAAAGGAGAAAGTGGCCAGAACGCCTGGCTGCTCTGGAAAGTCTGCTCAATCACTCCACCATCTTCCTCAGGTAAGGGCAGGCTTTTGGGAAGGAATGTCATGCAACTGGTCATGTAGGAGCTGCCAGCAGAATGAGACCAGAACGAATGTGGTCTGAAAGTCAGTGGCACTTCCTGAGAAAAGTTGAGCAGAACCCTGCTCCCTCGTGTCCTGTTCTGCTGTACCTGTGAATAGGTGCACGCGAGGTCTGTCCAAGATGGGGGGCAGGAAGGGTCCAGCATGGTGGTTGTGATGTTTTTGTATTACTGGAGCTGTAACCACGGAGTCGCCAAGGTGCAGTCTGCTTGGCTTAACAAAAATAAGCTTTCTTATCCACAAGGGGAGCCCGAATGATTCCAGAGTCTGACCAGATATTCACAGAAGTGGAACTGAGTACACTGGAAAAAGCCATCAATGAAACAACGGTACTAAAGGATGGAGTGATGCTGGGGGAGGGTGGGGTGGCAGCTTGGGTTGTTTCCTGCCATATATTTTCACTCAAGGTCATGGAGTAGATTGTGCATGTTTTGTTTTCATGCCACCAGCAATTTTGTGTGTTTCAGTGTTTCCTAATGCCCAGCCTGATCCGATCATATCTGGGGGGAGTATTGGTTCCTGTGGAATTGTCTCCAGGGTGGGGGTGAAGCCCAGTGATCTGACTGCACTCGGTTTTTAAAGGCAGGCGCTGGGTTTTGTTTCTCTTTGTCCTATGTCTGGGTAACTGAGAGGCTGGAAGGAAATGTAGCATGGAGGAGAGCTGTCCTGAGTAAAGCAGAATAGCCAGGGGCAGTGACTTTGAGATACTGTGATATACAGCAGTTCCTGGAACCCAGAAGCATTCCAAAAGCACCTCTTCCCTCGTGTCCCACAGATTTGGAAAAATGAGACACTGGCTGAACAGAACAAGCTCACTCCTACTGAGAAACCTGTGCTGCTCTCTAAAGATATAGAGTTCAAGATAGCAGCCCTGGACAGGGAAGTGCAGTATCTCCTGAATAAAGCCAAGTTTGCAAAACCCAAACCCAAAAGGGAGAAGAACGCCACAAAAACTGATTCAGGCAAGAATGCTACAGCAGCCTCTGAGACTGAGAATACTATCCCTCCCACGGAGGGGAAACAAGAAGGTAAGTAGCAGGCTGGGAGCATGTATGTAACTCCCTATTATATAATTACCACATGTAGCACATGGTGTTTATCTTGAGCTAAAGAAGGGAAGACAATAGTTAACTGTGGGATTGAGTTTGCTCTTAATTTTCAAGGACAGCTGGGAAAATCTATGGATTGCAGTGTTCTTCCCCCCCCCCCCCCATTTGTTTGGGTTTTTTGTAAAGAAACAGAAATTATTTATAAATTTCCTAGGACAGTCAGTAGCTGCCTTACTGGCTGATTGACTTCTAAGATAGATAAGCCATTGACTGCACTTCAGTGTGCAGAGCCAAGTACTCAAGGTCCTGTCCTAGATCAATGAGTAGAATGAAATGTTGATCAGAAACATTTGTGGCCTAGATGGACCCCAGGAAAAAAAAATCTCTTGAGGCACTAGGACTTAGAGTTCTGTTAACTAAGATACTCAGGTCCCAAGAGCCCTGGTCCTTTTAAATCTGGAGTGCTGTTTGTCAGCATTCCTGCCAGTTCCTCTGGTCTGAGCAAGGGATTCTGCTCATAGTTGCAGCTCCAAAGGTCACCTGCCTGTGCAACCGGTCAGTCTCCAGGGCATCTGGGGACTTAAAGCCTGCCTCAGAGGGAAATATAGAGCAGTTTTGTGGTGCTTCTCTGAAAGTTGCAGAGTGATCTGATGCGAGAGTGAACTATTACAGTCCTGCTGGGGCACCACAGCTGGCTAGTTTAACCTCACCTTTACTCACCTAATCTCTTTGCACCTTATCTCCTGTGTGTTCTCCCTTGATTTTTGTTTCTTTCTGCTTTAAACATAGACAAACCAGAGGATATTGATCCAGCCAAGGAACCTCCTACAGCTGAGAAAGCAACAATAGATGATAAGCCTGGATCAGACTCTGGTGGGTAAATGTTTTGCTAACAATCTGGAATGCGGGAGCTGCAAGTGCTAGGTATCTGGGGGCTCCTTTGCAGATTTTTAGCCGTAAGAGGTAGAAGGATGGTAGAACCCCTGAAATTTTTCAAACCGCAAATAATTCTGGTTTGCAGAATTCACTATGCTGATCCATAGTTAATTCTGCAAACAGGAAGACAAATTTTGGTTCCTTGCTGTTCCTATGTTTTTGTTGTTCAGAGCGCAATTCTTAGGCACCACTGCTGCTTTGTGCCCCTGTCCCTGCAGCTTTCAGCCAGTCCCGTGGCTGTGAGACTGGCTCTGCTTGAGAGTTGCTGTGCCCCTCCTGCTGCTAGGGCAGCACTGTTAACCGGGGCAGAGAGTTCATGTCTTCAGCTCCATGAAGCTGACTATCAGCCCCCAAAACCCCTGTACCTTGGACTTCAAGTTTTGTGGCAAATTTTGCGAATGTCAGAGACTCTCAATGCTGCTTTGCACACTGTGAAAACCACTGCTGTATGAAACTGAGTTTGCTTCATTACACAGGGTCAAAAAAAGAGAAGGCAGAAGCTGGAGGAGAAAGCAGGAAAAACGATGAATTGTAACACCCTGAAATCCCACGAGTGTCAGCATCTATTTATTTCATAGTTACTTTCTTGTTTTTCTTACGGACCTGGTTAGCCATTATGTAAATGGAACACCACGAGAGTCTGACAACACAATGGGATAGAGATGTAAATTTTTTTTTGTTGTTCTTTCTTCAGATTTTGCCTCTACTAACTTAGTGAATTGGTTTTTGTTTTTCTTTTATTATGTGTGGCACAGTGCCCACCGAGAATTGTCTCTGTTTCAGTACAGAAGTCACCAAAGTGACTTTCCCGTGGGGTGAAAGCAGTAAAGAAATAGCTTGAGGTTTAGGAAGTAACTTGGAACATAAACTCTGTGTCCACCTCTTGTGAAGGTGATTGTGGAAGGATATAGACCTGAAGTGCTGTTATCTTTGCATATGAGGCCCTGACTTAGACCAAATGTGTGATTTCAGCTGGTGGGAGGTGTATTAATACTTGGATTCATGGGAAGGCAGAACAGTATTGGGAAGGCAGATGATCTGTGCTTTGAGATATGGCTGTGTCTGTTTTCCATAGGCTGTTTGTTAAAACTATCGGAATGTGCTCTATAGCAGAGTACAAAACCATGAAGCGAGACTTGACAAAAAGATTTTGTTTATAGTTTTAAAAGTTCAGAAAAGGCAACATTGAATGCAGAGGAGAGAGAAACATGGGCCGTGTTGGCACATCCTGTAGTCAGTCACAAGGACAGTGATACGGATCAAACAACCAAACCTGGAAAGCCTAATGGCAACCGCCCTTCTTTCTCTGTGTTTTGTGCACTCGGACCGACTTAATCGTGTGACCTTCCCCGTCCCTGGCCGTGACCTCCTGCCCCTTCGGACCGTCCCTGCTGCTGCCACACACACGAGTGGGGTCCGACGGCTGCGAATGTGCATCTGACATTGTTCTCCATTCTGGCCTCTTCAACCAAAAATAAACATTACACTTCCTGACGGGCTGTGGGGAGCGCGGCGCGATGGCGGCCGGCGGCTACGGGCGGTACCGGGCTGTGATCTTCGCGGCCATGTTCGTGGGGTACACGCTGTATTACTTCAACCGTAAAACCTTCTCTTTCGTCATGCCCGCCGTCATGGCCGAGGTGCCGCTGGGGAAGGACGACCTGGGTGAGTGTCGGTCCCGGGCCCCGCCACCCCGCTGGCCTGGAGGTGGCCGTGCCGCGGGCTGAGGCACCCCCGGGCTCTGCCCGCCGCAGGTCTTATCACCAGCAGCCAGTCTGCAGCCTACGCCATCAGCAAGTTCATCAGCGGCGTCCTTTCGGATCAGATGAGCGCCCGCTGGCTCTTCTCCTCCGGCCTCCTCATGGTGGGCTTGGTCAACGTGGTCTTCTCCTGGAGCTCCACCGTCATGGCCTTCGCCGGCCTCTGGTTCCTCAACGGCCTGGCCCAGGGGCTGGGCTGGCCACCCTGCGGGAAGATCCTGCGGAAGGTGAGTGCTGGGAAAGGTGGGGGAACTTGCCACTGCTCTCTTGACCTGTCCTGGCACCAGGGCTTGTACAGATCACGCTCGCTCAGAATCCAGAGGAACTTGCAGCTTTTCCCACTCCCTTCCAGCCAAGGAGGTGTAGAGCACTATCTACCTTCTGCTGCATGTGGAACAAGTTCCTGTGCACCGGCGTCTGCTTATTCTAGCAGATTTAGTCTGTAGCCCTTGCCTCTGTGTGCCTTGAGTCTAGCTCAGTTCAGTGGTAGCAGAGTTCTGCCCTGCAGAGACGGACTTTGTTGGAATTAAGTATTTTAGGCGTGGATACACGGGACTGCTTGTCTCTGAGGTTGCAAGTCGGGGTTTGCTGTGAGTCAGGGGGCAGTGAGTTACAGTTCCATCTGCATGCTTGGGCAACTCGGGAATTCCAAGTCTCAGGTGGTTCAGGTAGAAAACTGGGTAAGATGGAGGAACAGTGTGAAACGAGTCTCTAAGCCATGTGTAGTTGGGGTTTGTGACAATCTAGAAGGAACAGATTGATTTCTCCCTAGGACAGAAGCAAAGGAGGTTGGTTAGCTTTATGCTGATCCCTCATGGAAGATGTAAAATCCAGAAACGAATGTATTGCATGTGGGGCGGGGTGGGGAAGAGATAAACAACTTCACTGCCCTTCTGCAAGGCACCTAGCCTCTGCTAAATGACGAGGAGAGGGCCGTCCAGGACAGTTGAATACACAGAAAAGAAGGGCCCAAATAACAGAAATATCAGCCATGGTGTTTTCTGAAGATGTTCATAAATGTAGATCTCAGACATTTTCCTGCTGACAAGAACCACTCAAGTGGTTCTGGCTCCGAGTGCTCATTGTAATGCAGAGCCCATCATGTCTGATACTTAATGCAACAGCGAGTCCTAAAGTTACCCTGTGACTCTCTGCGTATCCATCCAAGTTCCTGAGCCAGCAGACCTCTCCAGGAGGACGCTGTTCCTAGCAAGTGAGTACGCAGAATCATGAGCTCTTAAACTTGCCTCTCCTGCCCCACGTCTCAGTTTCATGGTCTGTAAATGGAAGTAACTTTGAGCTGGCTCACAGTGTGAGCACCTGTCAAGCTCTTATGGCTGACACTTGAGTAACATTTGGAGTTCCTTGCATGACTGAAGTAGCAAAGTGGGGGTGTTCCCTCTACCTGCTTTTGGAGTTCTATGTCTGAATTGCCCCTACCCCACATCATGGGCCTCAAGGGAGGGTTTTCAGGTGTGCTGTCACTCTCTTACACCTCATACTGTTTGTCTTGTTGTTGCACAGTGGTTTGAGCCTTCCCAGTTTGGGACTTGGTGGGCAGTCCTGTCTACAAGCATGAACTTGGCTGGAGGCTTAGGCCCCATTGTCGCTACTCTCGTGTCTATGAACTACGATTGGCGCAAGACTTTGTCCTTCTGTGGCTTCACCTGCGTGGTTGTCTCTTTTGTTTGCCTTGTCCTGATTAAAAACGAGCCGTTGGATGTTGGGCTGCCTAACATTGAGCAAGGAGCCAAGAAAGGGAAGAAAGGTGAGCATGTGACTTCGATGCCAGCAGGCAGCCGCAGGAGAAGGTGCAGTACCTTCTGTCTGTGTTCTGGTACAGGTGTGTCACTCTCAGCATACCGACACCCCCATCCTCTCCAATTTCTGAAATCACAGCTTGGCAGGCATGTGGTAAGGGGTTGATTTTGGCAGCTTTATTCTGGTAATTGGAGCTGGAAATGGTGTAAACCAAGGCCCACTGTGATTTTGTGGGAACGGGCTGATGTAGGGATTCCTGAGACTGTGACAGAGCAGGGGAAAAGCCTGCTGTTGACCCTCTGTTAGCCTTGCTCTTTAGCCTGCCAGCAGCCACCTGTGTGTTTCTGAGATGCTCACAGCTAGCTCTCCCCATGTACGTCTTGTCTTTCTGCTACCAGCATCGCTGTTTTCTTGGACCCTTGTGTGCTCAGACTGTGAATGCAGTTTTGGTGGGGTGGTGGAGAGAGAAAAACTACAACAGCAGGGAATGCTTCCTTAAGCCTGACCTTTTGCTCCTCCGCTTTGGCAGCAGACAGGCAGATCTCCCCTCACCCCACCTTAGGCTCTCTTGACCTCTGGCTCATGATGGACTCTGCTCAGTTTTTCTGTCCTAACCTCGGACATCTAGTTAGTAAATGTTTGTTCAGACCACTGAGTGTGGTGCTTCTCTGAAAGCAGAACATGTAGATGAGAATTGCAACACAGGTTTTCAGTAGGATTTTAAAGGCCAGTGGAAACTCAGCCTGGTTCCCGTGCTGCCTGTGCTGCCAGACTTGACCTCTTTGCATAACGAAGGAGTATTTCCCCAGAGCATTCTCTGGGGAGAGCAAGTCTGTTGGTGTTCCTGGAAGACTGATGCAAAAGTCAAGGTAGAATCTGAAAGTCAGCGTCTTTGTTTGGGTCTGTGCAGTGGCTTTCACAGGCACAGCTTAAAAACACTCCCAAAGAATCTGGAGGTAATTTTTCTAACGAGCTGTGTGAACAGTTTATTGGCAACTGCAATACAGAAAATTACTGCAAGCAGTGTTTTGATTATTCTTTTCAAATCCTTAATGAATGTGGGATAAAATGACAGAAGAGATTCTGAAATCACCAGAACAAGGGGGAGGTAGAGCCATTCACTACCATTCAGCAGCTGTGAATACCTCCCTGTGTGGGGATGTTCTCATCCTTGGATCCTGCCTGCAGATGTGTCCGCTGGGCTGCTGGTTGGTGTGGTTTGGGCTGTGGTAACACTCCTCCCGACCTTCCTACAGGTTCCTCCAGTGACAACAGCACCTTGACAGAGCTGCTGCTCTCACCATACCTTTGGGTGCTTTCAACAGGCTACCTGGTTGTTTTTGGAGTGAAAACGTGCTGTACCGATTGGGGACAGCTCTTCCTGATCCAGGAGAGGGGACAGTCCATGCTTGTGGGTAAGATGCAAAACTGCATTATTAAGCTCTGGGGCTGCAGTCTGGGAGGTGTTGCCAAGAGTTTGCCTGAGTAGATGCCCTTCCACCTGAGGGACTTGTTTGCCCACCTCCTCGTTGTCTGCTTAGATACACGTAGGTTTTGAAATAAATCAGTGATGGAGTTACTGTATGCACCAAGCACCCCAGTACCAGGACCTTCCTGGGACTGGCTGAGAGGCATTCCTGAACAGGGATGAGCCAGAGGGTTGTGTCCCGCAGAGCTGCTCAAGTGCTCTGTGAGCTTACAGCAGTGGGGCTGGTGTGGAGCCACAGCAGCTTTTCTGTTTTGACCAAATCTGATGGGCCATTCTTTGCTTCATCTGTGTTCTAGGCAGTTCCTACATGAGTGCCTTGGAGATTGGGGGCCTGGTGGGAAGCATTGCTGCTGGATACCTTTCTGATAGAGCAGTAGCAAAAGTAAGTCATGTGCACCGTCGGCCATGCTGAACAGGTAACACAGCGGCAGTCTGAGCTGCTTCACTAAGGTGCTCGGGCAGGGTGCAGGCCCTATGAGCACAGCAGAGAAACCAGCCCATACTCAGTTCTGCCATGTGCATGGACACAGCTGCCAAACGCTCCGGAAGGTACTGGGGAATAGGTGTGCTGATGTTAGGGGTTGCAATAGGCCTGTCATGTTTGAGATACTTAATTTACTGTGGTGTCCAGATTTTCATGTTGAAGAACTGTTAGCTGATAGTTGTCTTCTGGCTGGGCAAAAACCTCACATTAAAATCCAGCAGTGGGATCTAGAGCCAAATTCAGAGTGGAAGTGTTTGATAACTGAAGTGTTGTTCATCACTAAGAGCTTTTGTTTAGCACAGTTTGACTGTGCTAAACCACACAACAAGGTGTGCCCACAGATGTGCTGTTGATGTGCCATCCATGTTTCTGACTGGGCTGTATATGGCATGAGTCACTACAAGTATAAAAGGAAGTTCTTTGAGTTTCTAACTATCAGCTTCCCTTCCTTGTGTCACAGGTGGGTCTGTCGAGCTATGGGAATCCTCGGCATGCGCTGCTGCTCTCCATGATGGCTGGGATGTGTGTGTCCATGTTTCTCTTTCGGGTCACAGTCACAGGTGACTCTCCCAAGGTAATTCACATGCAGCAGCTGGCCATCAGTTATAAGGATAGCTCTGGAATAGGGAGGTTTGATGACAGGGAGCATGATGGTTTTCTTCTCCATTCCCAAGTGTTTCTCTGTTTGCACTATGGAGAAGCACTGACTTAGCCTGGCTTGGGGTGCTCCTGCCATCCTGTTGTTGAAGGCAGCCTGCCTTCCCAGCTTTGCATTGGACGTGACTTGCCTCATGATTGCTAAATAAATAAAACTTCTTTTGTCCTTTCATTTTTTTCTTCTTCTTCAGGAAAATTACTTCTGGACTGTAGCCTTGCAACCTCTAGCTGATCTTACAGGCCTAAAAGAACACGAGGTTTCTGCTTGCATTTTTTCTCCCTCTGCCTGTTTCTTCTTTCCCTGGTCTGCCTTACTACTATCCTGAGAGGTTGGTTAGCACCTCAGAACTTAGAACCAGGGCATTGAGAAGAGATTACTGTAAGTTTGGTAAAAGAAACATTTTCTTATAATAATTTGAGTACACTAACTGACCTCAAAAAGTCTAACTATGTAACTTTTAAGTTATACAGAAAGTTCTGAGAACTTCTGTTCATCAGGTAAAATAAGCCACCTAAGGGGTCTTGTGGATGAGATCAGAAAGAATGATTCTGTTCTGACAGATGCATTCTTACTTAGTTTCTGGCAAGTGTTTTCCTAACTCATTTCTGTTTCACATCTGGAAAATGAGATGGCACTCATTTCTTCCTGGGCTTTTTGAAATCGTGTTTGCAGTTCTAAAAGCATGCTGTAATGTGCATGCTTCACTTTGACAGTGGAGGTGTTACTTATCCTTTGTTGTGCAAATAAGAGACTGGTAACTTTGGGCCTTATAGGTTTCCTAGAGCATAAGCTAGCGCTGAAGTTTAGACTGTTGGGATTTTTTTGGTTTTTTTGGGGGGGGGGCTTGGGTTTTTTTTGGTTTTTTTGTGTGGGTTTTTTTTGTTTTTTTTTTTGTTTTTTTGGGTTTTTTTGGTTTGGTTTTTTTTTGGGTTTTTTTTGGTTTTTTTGTGTGGGTTTTTTTTGTTTTTTTTTTGGTTTTTTGGGGTTTGTTTGGTTTGGTTTTTGTTTGTTTGTTTTGGTTTTTGTTGTGTTGGTTTGTTTGGTTTGGTTTGGTTTGTTGGTTTTTTTTTTGGTTTCCCAGTTTAGTGACATAGAGGTTATCAGAGAGAGGTATCTCACAAATAAACATGCTCTGATCAGTCCCATGCATCTAAACTGAGAAAAGCTTTCAGTTGGTAGCTCCAGGATTGTTTATGAAAGCAACCTGATTCAGAGTTCTTTCCTGTGATTTCACGGGCTCATTGCCCTTCTCTCTTTGATGTTCTGTTTCTTGCAAATCAGCACAGGATGTGTTACATGGTGTGGGGGCAGAACCATGGGAGGGAGGAGAGCTGCACTGGCCAGCAAGATGGAGTGGTGGAGATGCAGCTGGGCTTTATGGATGTGGGGTCTCTACAGGCTTGAGCCCTTCTGGCTGCAGGCCAGGGAGCTGATATCAGCCTGAAAATGTCAAAACTCCCTGGTCCTGTGTATAGAATCTCAGAATTGTCGGCAGTTGCTAACTGACAGTGATGAGATTCACAGATCCTGTTTCTGATTTTAACTTACTTTGACAGCTGTGGATTCTGACTCTGGGAGCTGTGTTTGGGTTCTCCTCGTATGGGCCGATTGCCCTCTTTGGGGTCATAGCCAACGAAAGTGCCCCTGCCAACCTGTGCGGCACCTCCCATGCCATAGTGGCCCTCATGGCCAACGGTAAGTAATACCTGTTTCCCCCAAAAACAAACAAAACCCATGCACGTTCTTGATGAAGCATGGTCTAGCCCCTTGGTGCCAAGTTACTGATCGTGGGAAGCCACCTAAGGAGAGAGATAATGGAGCTTGAAGCCTCAAGGATGTTTCCTGCTGTGCCTGAGAGGTTTTGCGTTGTGCTTCAAGTTCAAACCAGGCCTGAGGAAGGTTTATATATGCAAAACCAAGTATTGGTAGATAATATGGGAGTGCACAGTGTTGTTAGCTTTCTGTTTGTTTTTCATTACAGTTGGGGGCTTCCTGGCTGGACTGCCATTCAGTACGATTGCCAAGCACTACAGCTGGGCTACAGCCTTCTGGGTAGCTGAAGTCATCTGTATCGCTGGCACAGTGGCTTTCTTCTTCCTACGAAACATCCGCACCAAGATGGGCCGGATTTCCAGGAAGGCTGACTGAGGATAAGCTGCTTGGTGGAAAGGATGTTCCCACGCTGACATGAATGATGCTCGTTTTTGTTTAACTGGCCTAGGAGTGAGTTTACTTATTGCTGCAACCTAGATAAAAATGTCTCAACTTCTCATCCAGTGTCAGGTTCCAGAGGGCACAAGGTTCCTGCTACTGATCACTTTTTCCCCTCAAGATGTGATAATTCACCTAGTTTACATTTGCAATGATTTTACTGTACCTCTTCCTCACAGCACTGTTAGTGAAGCAAGCAGGCTCTGCAGCCTGAGCTTCCCCACTACAAGTGGTCTGATATTACTGGCTTCAGGTGCACTTACCTCTAGTTTTGTCATTATTGTTTGTCTCAGCCATTAACTGAGACATTAATCAGTTCAGCTTCACTGCTCGGGGGCCCTGAACCAAGCCTTTGCTGCCTGCATCTGTCCCATCCAGCTCTCATAAGCACAGCTGTGCCAGGTCACTTCAGCATGAGCTCTGTGTGTGCTCAGCCACACGACAGCAGCAGAGCAGGGAATGGTGATTTCTAGCCTGCTTTGACAGCAGTATGGCTTTAGCTGTACCTGGGATTAGTTGCTAGGAGAGAGGGAGTGTGTTGCTGTGGACAAGTGGAACAGCGGGACATGCTGCAGCAGGGTTCTCTGCAGCATTTAGAGATAGGCATGTTCCCTGGGAATTCATGGCGTTTAGAGAAGATCCTTCTAGTGAACTGATCCCGCGTGGTGCAATGTCTGTGTGCAGTGTTAATGATTTGCAAGGGAGGCAGCTGCTTCCGAGGCAGCTCGTAGCCAGTGCTCTGCAAATCAGCCAGGAAAACTATCCCAGCAGAAGGAATGGCAACAGCAGCCACCACCAACCCACAATTTCTGCAGCTGGGTTTTGTGATAACCCACATTTCTAGCATTGGCTTGTATTTTTTCAGTACAAGATGTGAAGACTGGGGTCGTTTTGGTCAAGAGTTGGGTCTCTCTGCGGCAGGCAGGGGCTTGGGCTGCCTCTTGAGTCAGCCTTAGCGGAGCCATCACTGACAGCCTTAGGAGTCGGGCCCAGCACCTTGCAATAAGTACACTCAGGTTTTTAACCAGGATTTTGTTGAATATTCTTGGTTTTTCCCCCAGAAGAATTTATTGCTTTAGGCTCCTGAAAGAGGCAAGTTCAACTCATAAAGAACCTGCGTGCAGGTACTTCGCTGAATACCTTGGTTGCAAGAGTAGTTAGGTAGCCTTAATTAGAAAAATGGAAGTGAATTACATTTTGTACGTAATTACATGATCCTCTTCTATATGAGAAATAAAAACGGAGCAGTGTCACAAGGGCCCTGGTTGTCTTATGGAGAGTAATGCAAGCAAAACCACCCAAACCCACTTATCCTCTTGAGGTGCCACTGGCACAAATGTCCCTGCCAACAGAAAGCAAACAGCCACTTGCCTCATTAATAAACACTTATTACTTCTGTACAGAAACCCTCTGCAAGACCATAAGTTAGAGCTATACAGGAAAAATATGTATGTACATTTATGACAGGAAAGAAAAGCACTGACTGTGGTAAGGCCACAGACCTGCACCTTTCTCCTTCACCCAAATGCAGTGGAGCTGCAACAGGAAAATAAGGCCCTGTGGCCCAATGTAAACTAAGGAATCCGTTTAAGGTAAGTTTCGCAACAAAGGGGATAAATGGGTATTTTGGGAGATACTGAAGCATGTTTTGGGAATGTGCAGTCTCTGCTGTGGAAAGAGGAGCTTTGTGAGAGCCCAGCCAGGGAAGAGAGAGGCTCCGCTCTTCGGACGAATTAATCTGTGCAACAGGCAAGGCTTTCTCTATGATCCAGGTCCGAAGGGTCCGGCTTTCTCTGCTACCTCCAGAGCAAGCTTCAAGTTCTGATCAAACAACTCGCACCTGAAACAGTCAGAAAAGCAAAAGGGATGACAGAAAGCTAACAAAGGATTTCCACATCCTTTGGCTCTGCATCCTTCAAGGAGCGATTCAGGAAATTATAACGCAGCAACATGACTGCTGCCAAGGTGTGACTTGGTCCTTAATTAAGATTAAAGCTTCTTGTATGGACCTGAAGAGACAGTAAGATAGCAGGGTTTGTGCCAAGAAGTGCACCTCCCACTTCCCCAGCAGAGCTGGCACTGGTCTGTGTCCTCTCTTAGCAGTAGTGTGCTGTGGCTTGCTTCCCCTTCCCTCAGCCAGTTTTGCTACTTAAGGACTGTCTACATTTGCTACTGTGTAGGCAGAAAGCAATGAGGGGGTGCAGCCAGCTTACTAAAAGTGAGCTCCTTACCTTATTGGCATCTCCAAGGAGTAGAAAGGATTCTTCAGAGCGAAGTCTGAGTAAATCTCGTAGATTTTGCGGAGAAGAGCGTCTATCCCTGTCTGCCTTGGGTCAGCAAGAACCATGAATTTGATCCCTGGAGCCATAATGCCAGGACCATAAGGAAGGCCGAGCACAGAGGCAGCCCTGCCAAAGCAGAGCAGTGCCAGGTGCCTAGGGCCCGATGGTACCTGTCAGTGTCTGGAAGCAGTGCAACTTGAAGGTGTCGGTCTCCAGCATCTCGATCCCGGAGCTCCCAACTTCAGGTGACAGCTGTGACCCGATGGCGAACAGCCTGTGGGGACATGCCCCTCAGCGCCCCTCACCAGCCCTGCCCGTGCCACCCCCATCCCGTCACGGCCCACCATGACTCACGAGTGGAACATGGAAGCCAGCATAAGCTTCTCGTTGGAGGAGAGCCGGTGGCGGCCAAAGCGGATGGACACGGGGTAGTTGGCGGGGTTAGCCAGGAACTCCAGCACGTCCTTCCCGTCCGCCGTGAAGCGACCGTTGACCTCGGCTCCGTTGATGGCGAGCACGGCGTGACCCACTGCGGGGACAGCGCGGCGGCGTCACTCAGTCACTCAGTCAATAAGCCCGGCCTGACCCGCCCGGCCCTTCCCACCCGCCGCACCGCGGATGCCGTCCCGCTGCCCGAAGGCGACGACGACGCGCTCGTCGTGCGGGCGCAGGACGAGATCGAGCGGAAAGCTGAACGTCTTCTCGGTGTCGGCGCGGGGCGCGTAGTGGTCCAGCTGGTAGATGAGGCCGCCCGCCTTGTTGACCACGTACACGCTGAAGATCGCCATAGCGCGGTNGTGTCGGCTCCCTGAGCGGGGCGGGAACCCCTGCGGGGTGCTCGGGGGGGACGGCCCCGCGCCTCGCCGCTCACCCCCCGTCCTTCTCACCCTCTCGCAGCCGCCCAAAGACGACAAGAAGAAGAAGGACGCGGGCAAGTCCGCCAAGAAGGACAAGGACCCGGTCAACAAATCTGGTGGCAAAGCCAAGAAGAAGGTGGGATCCGGCGGGGCTCAGAGCTCGGGGGCGGCGGGATCCCCGGGCCTGGCGCGTGTGCAGCGTGGCCGGGCCCCGAGAGCGGGGCGGGCATCTTGTTAGAGGAGCCAGGTCTGCATCCGCCAGCAAGTTGTACGTAGTAGTGTTAAACCCGAGTAACAGAAGGCTTTAGTCCATTTATTTTTAGATACTGCAGGTATTATCCGTAACACGTTCATTTACAAAAGAGATTTTGTGTATCTCATTAGTCTTTTAGTTTTGGATGTGATACGGAGACATTTGATGGTGCAGTTTTTAGGGTATCCTTTAGTTGGATCTTTTGTTCTTTTTTACCATGTGGCTTAGGGAACATTGTTTTTTCTCTCTTTTCAAGTAGAAGTGGTCCAAGGGGAAAGTGAGAGACAAGTTGAACAACCTTGTCCTGTTTGACAAGGCCACCTATGACAAACTGTGCAAAGAAGTGCCCAACTACAAGCTCATCACACCTGCAGTTGTTTCAGAAAGGCTGAAGATTCGAGGCTCCCTGGCTCGGGCTGCCCTCCAGGAACTGCTCAGCAAAGGTGAGCACTTAAACCGGAGAAAAACAGAAAGCTGCTTGAATTGGGTGTTTGGTTTTACTTGCTTGCCCAGCAGCTTTCCTGCAGCATCTGAAGTGCTCCATATGTAAATTGTTTTTGGGGAGCCACTACCTCAGCTTGCATTTCAGAAGTGCTCCAAAGTATGGAGAAGCAGTTGTGCTACACAGAGGCATTGCTGTACTAAGAAAGATCAAGAAGGATAGGCTATGATGTAACTGCAGCCAGACAGAAACTAAAGGCTTGCATGGGCTGCTACACCCTAGTATTTCTTCTTGTATGTTGCCCTGCCTCTCTAGGAGTAACCTCAGAATCCCTGGCATCCACCAGTACATGCACACTGACAGAGTTTTGTTTTTCCATAGGGTTGATCAAACTGGTGTCCAAGCACCGAGCCCAAGTGATCTATACCCGAAACACGAAAGGTGGAGATGCGCCTGCTGCAGGGGAGGACGCATAGTGAGGTGAGATCGGGTGCTGAGGAGCTGAGTTGTGCTGTCAGGAGCTAATGGACAGCTGTACAATGTGTAATGGGCAGCTTCCACATGGCTGTGGTGGGCTGTTGTTCCAGATGCTCCAAAAGCATTTTGCTTGCATCCCAAGCAACTTCCTGGGGGAACATTATTGGAAACATTGCTTCTCCAGAATTAAAGAGAGATTTCTGATTTTGTCCCTGTGCCCGTTGGATGGGGAAAGCATCGTTTGTTCCCCTCACTGTGGGGCAAACGGGCACCTGTCCTCCCTGCTCTCACAGGGCACCATGGCCAAGTGTTCATGCCAGAACAAAAGTGTCAAACTGTTTGCTTTGTCCTAGCCTGCTTTGACTTGGTTTTCTTATTGGGGACTTCTTGCTTTTCAGGTTCTTCAGTGACTTCGTCAACAATGCGTCATACGTAATGCACACAATAAAATTACTGATTATAATTTTTCTTGCTTTTTCAAAAATGTGTATGTTTCATTACTGGTGCATTATTGATAGTGAATTCTGGTAGAGGTCATGGCTGTTACCCTCTACCAGCCAGTTTTTGCCTTTCCTAGTGTCATAAATGTGTTGCTAAAAGGGAAGAAACTTTTGCATCACCTGCAGCAGACCGTGATGTTAGAGCATTTGAATGAAAATATCAGGCACCTAGCATTAGTTGCCTTCAGGGTGGGCCCTGCATTTGAAATGAGTTTCAGTTGTCTACAAACACAAAGGCATTTAAAAAAAAAAAAGTTTATTTCTCTAAAAATTCTTTCTTTATTGCGATGTTCCATGTTAGCACAGGCCATTGGCAGCACCTGCTGTATAGAGCAGGCTTTCTGATAGTGAAGATACGGCATCCGCAGGAGCCTGTCCTTGCTGGCAGGACCTGACTTTGTGTGACTTCACATGTGATGCTCAGATGATCACTGTGTGTCCTTAACAGGGCAGTCAGCAACAAAACTGCAGCTACCTACAGTCAGCCTTTCCACAGCAGAGCTCGGTGTGTCTGGTGTTCCTCATCTGATCACCTTTTTTTCTTCTTTTCCCGATTCAGTTCTAAACTGATGCCTAAAAGAGAGCACAGAAGTCAGACTGTAGTAGCCTTTAGACAGATGATGAACACTCCCCTTCAAAAACTAAGAAAGTGCTGCGCATAGTATTTCAGCATGGAAGCTCCCTCAATATTTTTGTTACTTCAGTGAGTGGTAGCTCCAGCTAGCTGACAGAGAGTTGTGGCACGTTAAAAGGTGCTAGTAGGACAGTATGTGGGTCTGAAAGGTGAACCAAGCAGAATGAGGCAGATGCCTTCGTGTGTGCAGCCTTTACAGCCATGAGCATGCTTCACCTTGCAAGTCATGTGTGTGCTGCTCCATGACAAGAATAATACTCTGCCTGGATTAAGCACTGTGCAGCCTAACTTGTATGGCAGGATGTCTCCTTATGCTTACTGCTACCTCAGAGCCTGCTGCATGAATAGCTTGCATGGACAGAAGCCACGGACTCTCCCTCCTGGCATCTGTGCTGTCCTGAAGCTCACCGGGACTGCCACCTCCTGCCATGATTCCATACACGCCCAAAGGATGGGAGCCAGCTGTCACTTGTCTGAGAGGTATGGTCAAAGTTGGCACCAACTCGCTCCACTGGGAGCTTTTTCAGCTTCTGCTTCTCCTCTGAAAAAAAAAAAACCACCACAATTGTAGAGTGGTTTGGGTTGGAAGGGAACTTAAGGATCACGTTGCCGCAATGCCCAGTACCATGGATGGGGGACACTTTCCCCTAGACCAGATTGCTCAAAAGCCCAAATACTTTTTACAGCAGAAGTTTTTCAAATTGTTTTTGGTTTTCCAGGATGGTAAAATGACTGTAAGGTTAATTAAAAAGTGTGCAAGCTGCTCACTGTTTTTGAGAAATTCCTCATAGGAAGGTCCGATTTGTTGTTTACTTCCATCTTCTTCCTCTGTTAGCCATGGAGGTTTTGCTCCTAGAAGTCACAGGGAATACTTACTTAGCCACTGACGTTATCCTAAATTGTGACAGAGAAAAAAGTGTCCCCTCTTTCCCCTGTCTGATGCTCACCCGCAAGTGACAAAGTGAACTCTTGAGTGTTCTGAGAAAAAGGAACTGGCTTCCTCAGCTACGACCATGGCAGATCACACCCCAAATCATATACTCCCCACAGCAGCAGCATCAACAATTTAGTGTTGTCTTCTCTAGTATGTCAAATATTGCCAAAAGAGTGAGCACCTTCTGGTTATGCTGCAACTGCTTCAAAACTGTTTTGAGTTATCCCTGTGACATTGGCAAACCACGAGGTAGCAATCCAGCGAGTCATGATGCAGGTGCACTTACCCGTGTGGACATTTCCCTTTCCTTCTGTTTCCTGTTAACAGGAATATAAAATGCTTATGAGAATCTTATGTTTAAGAGTATTTCTGAACAGAAGAGCAGTGTCTTCACTCCCTTCCAGAATCAAGTTCTATTACAAAATGGCAGAGGAAAGCTCTTCTCTACTTTTCTTTAAAAGAATGGTTGGTTGGGTTTTTTTCACAGTGTATTAAAGAAGGTTTGCTTAGTAAAAGTTAAACCTGAGTAACTGAAACTGGACTAGCTGGTCGCCCAAATCTGCAAAGCTGGTTTTTTTTTTGCCACCCCTTGTTCTGCTTTGTGCTATAGGTGACTTGCAGTTGAATCAAAGTCACGCTTGTTAGCCAGTCACCCCTACCTGGTGGCCAATGAAAGTCAGAACCTGGCCTGATTCCATCCAGGCTAACTCAGGTCCTGTGTGCATCCTGCTTGGGCCAGGCTGTTCTGCAGCACAAGGGCGGTCCCTGAAATAAGAGGCCAGCTCTTACTGTAGTGCAGACAAAAAGTTTGCAAAAGATTTGCAAGATCCTGGTAATGATAGTGTCAAAGTCCCCGTGTGTTGGGTGCTTTGAGCAGGGATGCATCAGCCACTGCTAAGGGAAGTGGTGCTCACCGTTCAGGTCCTGTGGGGTGCCTGCAGACAGAAGGTCCTGCACAAAGTTCTGGCTCTGTTTGAAGCTGAGTGCGATTCAGGAAAAAGGAACAATATTTCTGGTCCTGAGCACAGCCCTCACCCAGCCGCCCCTAGCCCCTCCCGAGTGCCCCCGCGTGCCGGTGGGGGTGCGCAGTGCCCGGTCCCTGCCAGGGCGCAGCCACGGCAGGATACAGCTCACCGACCTGGAGCGCAGCCTGCACCGTCTCTCGCTGCCGGCGCTCGGCCTCCCGGATGTCGGCCGCCATCTACGGGGAGAGAGCGGTGAGGCGGGGCCAGCGGAGGCCGGGCCGATGCCGATGCGGGGAGGTGACCGAGGGTACCTGGAGGATGCGCTCCTCCTCCTGTCGCTGGTGCTCGGCCAGCGCCCGCTCTAGAGCCTGAGCGAAGCGCTCGTACTCCTCGGCCGGCACCAGGCACCGCTCCCGCAGCGCCGCCTCCGCCCGGTTCTCCCGCCAGAACCGCGCTGTCTGCCGGCGGTGCTCGGGCCTGCGGGACACCGTCACATCGTCAGGACCGCCGGCACCCGGCCAAGTGCCGCAGCAGTCTGGCCTGAGACAGCATCAGCTCTCCCCGTTCCTGCCCACGC
>VZTN01009325.1:632811-646624 GCA_013400515.1 Erpornis zantholeuca
CCCGTGAAGGCGCTGCGGCGGCACAGCCCACAGTAGTACACGGCCATGGCGCCCCGGCCGCGCAGCGCAGGCGCGGCGGCGAGACCCGGCCCCTCCGAGCGGAGCATCCCGGGCGTCTCAGTGCTGCCATCCAGTGCAGCCAAGCCCCGCAAACTGGCGCGCTCGGGCTGACCGATTCCCTGCGCGGTGTGGAACTGACAATGTGGAACTGACAGCCGTCTGTATCTCTCTGACATGTGTTCCATATCCAGAGAAGGGCAGCGCAGCTGGTGAAGGGTCTGGAGCGTATGCCCTACGAGCAGCGGCTGAGGGAGCCGGGATTATTTAGCCTGGAGAAGAGGAAGGCTCAGGGGTTAGCTTATCACTCTCTACAACTACCTGAAAGGAGATTGGAGCCAGGTGGGGGTCGGTGTCTTCTCCCAGGCAGCCACGAATGAGACAAGAAGACATAGTCTTAAGGCGCACTAGGGGAGGTTTAGGTTGGACATTAGGAAGAATTTATTCAGAAAAAGGGTGATTAGACACTGGAATGGGCTGCCCAGGGTGGTTGTGGGAGTCCATCCCCAGAGGTGTTTAAGAAAAAGCTGGCCATGGCATTTAGTGCCATGGTCTAGTCGACATGGTAGTCTTTGGTCCTAGGTTGGACTCAATGATCTCAGAGGTCTTTTCCAACCTAATTGATTCTGTGACTGCTACAGTGATATTAATTACATAGACCTGCCCTGCACGGTGGTTTGTCAGGAAAGCTACCATCCTAGTGTGTGCTCTTAGACATGGTCGCATCAATTTTAACGTTCTGTTCTTCTATGCTCTCCTGGGCTTGCAAGTGAAAGCAGCTGTCTCAGCCCAGTCATGTGGATCCTTGCCTACTGGTTTTACAGCTGGGCATGTAAAAGCTACATTTCACAGCTTAGAATAGCACTTGTGTGGTAAGGGCTCCTCTCATTCAAACAGCTAATGTGTTCCTCTGCTCAACTTCTAACCTGTGGGCTGAGACCCTTTGTCAGGGAACAGATGAACCTGCAGCTTAATCCTCTGCACTGCAGGAGCATTGCAAGAAGCAAAGCTTGTGTCGAGGACTTTGTGTTAAAGTTGTAGCAGATGCCACATGTCAAAATACCTCTGCAACTTGAGATGTGTGCAGGTGGACAAAAACTTGCCTTACTGTCTCCTCACCCCTTCTAAATCTTATGTAATGATGCCCATAATTTCCACATCCTGTTTTTAAAACGCTTCCCGTGGCAGCACCTGAGAAAATAGGCTTGGTTTGAATATACATGGTACAGGAATGGAAAAGAATTATAGACCAGAGATCTCATGAGATCTGCAAAACCAAGAAAGTTGCAACTGTTACTTGGACCACAACTGCTTGGGCACTGGTGCTGCTGCCTCAGTCATTATCCACATTAAGCTGCAGGTATTGTATCGCTGAGCAATGTGACACTGAGATGAGGGCTTTGTGGTTAGTGTCACCTATCTTATATGTCTCACTAGGTTGGTTTCATTGGAACGGTTTCTTGGCTGGTCTGGTGACCTATCCCTGTTGGTTGGGGGTATCTCTAAGTGGGCACGGTGTCATCTCCTAGACCCAGCGTTGTGGTGACTGTGTACTGGCTTGGGTTGGGTTATGAATGGATGTTAGCGATACATACTCATCCTATTTGCCCACTCACCATCGCTCTTCTGCTTGCGCACAGGGGAGATAGGAGATGGGGATGAAAACAGAGCAGCTACAAACCAAAATCCAAGCTTTGGCTTAGTACCAGCAGGAATTAGATTTCAGACTCTACATATGTCGAACATTTTATAGGAGAATGCAGGTTATGCTCATAGTGGAGGAGTACATCAGGGAGTTGTTGCTCATCTGAGCAGGGAGACAAACAGAAAGGGGCCGCTTTTGGCAATTGCTGGAAAAGATTGCACCATAATGTTAGTGCCATGGTTGTTGGGAGAATCTCAGTTTAAAAGTGAATTCTTTGACCCTTGCACTGAAGGTTTGGCTTCGAGTTATTTGGGTTTTTTCTGTATTATGAAAGACAAGGAGAAAGTGCTTTTTCCTACGGCAGGTTTCCTCTGACAGACTTGGGGCCAAATGTTCTTGCACTTTTTGCTGTCACTATTCTCACCCTTTGCATCTTTTGAGATGAGATGTTGAAAAATAAGTCAAATGCCAGACCAATCTTTTCCTGAAAAGAAAACCTTCTTCCCAGAGGATGCTCAGTTTTGCCTCTTCAATAGTGTGGTAGTTTATACTGTATTGAGGTTTGCATAGTTCTTGTTAGTCAATCCACAAATATCAATCAGTATAATTTTGCTTTTGCTACATGCAAAAGACTACAGTCACATAGTTTTTTCTGTCTTGTGTGACAAAGTTCAGTCATTAGCAGAAATGACGTTGTGCCTGTTATGGTCTTCGGGTTCAAGCAGGACCTACTCATTTGGCTGCTTTCCTGAAAAACTCTGTGCATGCCCCAATCAAAGCCCTTTTCCCTTCCTGAGGCTGGAGTTTGGTATTTAACTTGGGATGTGTTGCAAACAACCTGGCTATTATAGTTTAATAATTTACCACATATCACTTGACCTGTCGCACCACAGAGTTGCTCTTCCCTTCCTGCCTGGAGCCAAACTCTCACACAGCGGTGTATGCATCAGCTGAGGCATGGTAACCCACTAAGCTTATGATTATCTGTGTGCACCTTCACACAGATACTTTACCTACCCTCATAACTTTGGTACTTCAGAAATAAACTCACTCAAGAGTGCTAGACTGAATGCAGTTATGTTAATAATCTCAGAACAATGTGACTATTTTGTGGGGATAAAAGAAGTCGTGCAATAGCTAGACCTTGCTTGTGGATGAAGTCTCTTGGCTTGCTTGTTTTTTAGCCAGGCATGGCTTTTGAGAGACATGTGGGGCAACGTGTGAGGCACCAGCATGAATAAAAGACAGAAGAATATTTGGATGATGGACTTGTCCACGGGAAGATACTGTTCTCTGTGCTGCTTCCCAGGAGCTGCCCAGAGAAGAGCAGCCTGGTAGTGCTGGAAGAGGATAACTGGAGCCTGTGGCTTGGCCACCAGAGGCCGTGTGAGCTGGCATTTTGCAGGGAGTGACTGAATTCACCTATACCTTGTTTGGAATCAGTACCCCTGGAGTTCGGTGAATGATCTCCAGCAAAAGCTAATTACAGAGCAATTACAGAGCAATAAGGGAGGTGAGAAGCAGCTACAAAACTTTTAGGGCTGGTAGCAGAAATAGGCTGTAGATGATCAGTTTTCTTTCTCCCATCTTCTAGCTTCAGAAGGTGGAATAGAAGATGGAAGACAACTTGCTGTCACATGCAGATGGCCAAAGTATCCAGCATTTCTGTCTACATAATGAAGGAAGCTGAAAACATAGAGAGGTGGCAAGCTGGAGGTGCCTTGGCTCAGGACGTCTGGATTCTTCAAACCTAGCTCTTTTCAGGTGAGTGTTACCTGCACAGAAGCCAACTGATGGGATAATTTAACTGAAAATGGATCTTGCCTATTCCTGCACACTTGTAACCACAGTTACTACAAGGAAGTTTTGTAAGGCTGTAGGCTGGGATCAAGTGCACTTTTTGTTCTTTGCTGATTCTCATCTCCTGGCACTTCAGATTAAAACTTGTTTGCAAATAATGAGAAAAAACATTTCAGATTTGGGGCTTGACTGTGAGTGTGCTCAGTTGCTTCTCAGGGTGTCTGACTTTTGTGTGTGCATGTAAGGTGTAGGTATATGCCTTGAGCCACACTTATGGCTTCATGTGAATGTGTTCTTTGGGATCTTCTCAGCAAGCCAGAGACACCATATTTGCTCCTGTTTTTGAAAAATGTTAGGTGCAAGCTCCCCTGAAGACAGGGCAGCTCTATAACTTGGCTTCCAATTCAGAGTTGTTACCTGAGTCTGGCTTGATGGCTCTGGCATTCCTCAGGCCCTGAAAGGTTTGAATTTGTACAGAGTGACATCTGCTTGTCTGTTCAACATGAGAGTATCAAGGGTATCATCTCTCGTTTGGGCTTTGCCCAGCCAGTGGCATTTGTTTGGAAGCAAGCTCTGTGGATTTGGTGGGGATCCTTGAGGATACTGGTCATGCCAAGCAACTGTGGGGTTTATATATTTTTTTTTCCCCCTGTAGTAGAACAGAGATTAATTTCCAATTAAGTAAGTGGTCCTTTTCCCCCTCTTCCTAGTACAGGGTGTACAGTAGATGCCTTGCTTATTGTCGCACCAGGCCACTCCTGCTCTGTTGGAATTGCTTCAGTTCCTTGTGCTGCAGTAAATAGCTGATGCTGTGTAATACAGACCGAGCTCCCAGAATTTGCGTGGGCTGGGGTTAGAAACAATTCTTTCTGTTAAAGAGAGACAGCAGAGAAAGTATGGGCAGGCTCAATGATAGGGAACACGGGACAGACATAAGGCTGTGACTGGTGAGAGATGCTTGCTCCATTGGCACAGGACTTGGGGCTGTGTCATGGTGCCCAGTTATTCCTGTGAATGCCTAACTTGTCTTTGATGGTACCATAGGTAGATGCTGCTGTCATCGTAGCTGTTCATAGCATCCTCAGGATGTGAGAACACCACATATGTATTTGAGGAGCATCACAGCCTGTTTCATTAGCTGTATTCTCTTCTCTCTGAATGGATACACTATTTTTCTGGTGGGGGAAAGGTGGCCTCTTACCCCCCACGTCCTCAAATTCTGTGAAGTTGCAGTAAAAGAGCTGAACTCATATCTGCCCCTCCTCCCTGATTTTTAAAACCACTTCAAAGGTGAGCTAGCAGACGACTGAAGCGACCGGTTCCACCAGGCTCGTTGCTGCTCACCTTTCCTGCTGCTCCCCCGTGGAACAAAGCACAGCATTTCCCTTTGATTTCCTGCTTTGAAAGCCTTAGGGGACAGAGTCTGAATTGGCCTACAACTTTTTTGGTGTCTCTTCTCTGGTACCTTCCTGAAGTGCTAGGTGGATCAGGACAGAACTCCAGGAAGGAGACCTGGCTGGTGGCTAAATTTGCCATCTGAGCAGGTTGGCCAATGGGATGCTCCATCCCTCCTGGGTGTTGCAGCCAGCATCCCGCAGGTTTGTGGGTAGGGAGAGGTAACACTGTAGCGACACGGGGAAGGAGCCACAGTGTCTGGGACTCAGTGGCTTTGACTAACACATGTAGGGGTTCCAGAGTCCAGCCTGGCTGTCCGTCACCAGTAGTACATGCTACCTTCTGGCACAGCTACTGCCCCAGAGGTGGAGGGGTCTTCCCTGTTTTTCATTTCTTTCTGCCAAGAAGAGAGGACACATGGCAGAGTGGAGTGCATGCTGCCAGTCTCCTGCCAGGTAGGGAGAAGAAAAACAGTGAGTTTGGGTGCCTCAGCCAGTGCCCAAGGCACAGGCTGCTTACCCTCTCTGAAAGGGATCATGTCACAAGTGTGAGGCTGGATGAAGAGGAGAGGAAAACAGGGCTTGTTTTTGCAATGTGAGTTTCTTGACTTTTTTCTGTGCCATCAGGACTCGAGGATTTGCAAAGCTTTAACACACAGGGCTGTCATTTGCAAGCAGGCAGTGATACAGCCCATCCCTGGCCTGGCGCAGACTACGTAATACTGAATCTACAACCCCATCTCAGTGTCCCAGAGCTCTTAGCAAAATACAAACAGAACTTATCTCCTCTCAGCTTATAAGATGACAGGATCATGCCTTGCAGCAGTGCAGCTGCACAGCACATGCATGGTATTTAGTGCAGGTGCTGCAGGTCGTGATTCTCAGAAACATTGGTATGCTGACTCAGTGCAGGGAGCAGTAGGATAATAAAGCAGTAGGAATTGGCCGTGTTGAAGGAAGTACCAGATGACAGTCTTGAGTAAAGGTTAATTAATCTGATCTCTATTGTTTTGGCAAAACTCTCCATGCTTTATAGTCACTTTTGTATGTATTGCGAAGCTGCAAAATCAAGGGAAAAGCTCCTTTGCCTGCTGGTTCAGGGCCAGGCTGGATGCCTGTATAAGGCTGCTTATGTGACAGTGTTGAAAATGCAAATACATTTGTGTGTGTGTTTTTGTGTGTTTCCCTCTCAGATCCCAGGTGCAAGAATTGATGTTGGAATCATACTCAGCTGCTTACAACGGGATGACTCATGTACTGGGGCTTAAAGTATAAGCTCTCTGTATAAGACCACTCTCTGTGATTCAACCCTGCTCATCCTGCTAGTTGAGAGTCACTGAGATTAGGAGAACCATCTCAGTGAAGGTTCAGTCTGATAAAAACCTTTCTCTTAACACTGCTGCTTGAAACAGGGATATTGTATCTTTAAGGCACCCCCTTCTCATTCCCCTAATACCTCTAGGCCTCTGAATGATTCTGGAGGAGAGGATCAGTGCAGGAGTTTAAGGCATCTTTCTCTGCCCTGCTGCACTGCTCACTTGCTGCTCCGAAGGCTGTGCTTTGCTGTTTCTATGGAAACCATTAGTTGCTAAGCAACTGGAGCATCATCTGTGCTGAGCCCTCGCATCTAATTATCCCATCACGGTGGTTGAGAGGGGCTGGGGGGGGGATTAACTCTTCTACCATGGCAGATCCATTGACAACACTTTAGTCACATTTAAAGGGACATTGTCTCCTTTCTGCCACACTTAAGAGGAATAGGGTTTTCTGCAAGCAGCGGACGCACTGTCTGTGCTCATGGCATGCTTGGAGCTTCCATGCCCTTGCGTGGAGCTCTGCAGGAAGCTCTTCTTTCTCTTCAAGTTATGCATGATGCATGTAGCTGTACGTTTGGATCATGCAGTCTTTGCCTTGTGGACTGTGCGTGGGCCATACTTATAGTTGTTCGTGTATTTTTATTGTGTTGTGGTCACCTCGATGCTGCCCTTACTGTCTCTGTCCCAAGAGCCTGATGTCATGTCTGCTCTGTGAGGCATTGCCAGTTCTTCAGAACTTGGCAATGGAGGAGGTGGGCAGCTCTCTGTCTTCTCTCTGTCTGTAAACATTGCATAGCCTGGTATTCAGTTCCATATTACCTTACTGTTTGCTTCCAGAGGGATAGAGATTGTCATCAAGGAGCACTGAAAGCCTGAGGGGTCAAGTAACAACTATGGAAAACCTCATTTTCCACAGATGGATCATTTTCTAGATCTCTGTAAGTGGACAAAGCCACCAGCAGCCTGGTGAATTTTGCACATTCAGATAAAATAGTCAGTCTGAGAACTGATTCTGATTTTGAATTTGCAAACACAAGTTTGATGTAGCGTAGGACTCAGTCTCCCCACTGTGACAGATTGCATCTGAATGAGGTTCCCAGATCTGTGAGGAGAGTGGTAGTGGTTTGAGTTACCTTCAGACAAATACCTGAATTTAGAGAAAACCTGACTACACCAGGTCCATGCTCAGGTACATTTTATCCACTTCTTGCCTGCTCCTATCGAGACGGATAGGGACTGATTCCTCTTCAGTTTTCACCTTCTGCCAGAAAATTTTGTGATAGGTTTGTGATTTCCTAAGGTGATTGCTCTTCTAGTGGCTGAATCAGTGAGAGTGGGGAGGTCTACTAGAAAGTTTTCCTGATTTTTTTACTGCCTAAGTCTGTGAGCCAGCTGACAGTTACTGCAAAGTTCCCTAGCAGCGTTTGCTGTGCTTTTTATAGACAGGGAGGACATAGCTTCAGGAGGGTGGCCCATTCTTACTTCTGAAAACAAGAAAATCCCTAATACCTCCCCAAATGGACTTTGTTTCTGTGTCCACCTTTGAATTGTAATGTCTTTCACTGCAGCCAAAGCCTTCAGGCACTATCTAGCCCTGGTAACATGTTGTGCCAACATGCTAGCACTGCTTCTGCCCCTCCCTATTGGCACAGGACCCAGAGCATGTGAATCTCCAAGGACTGAGTGACCCAGGGCTAGGTGGGGTAGGGTGACTTGGGAAGATGGAGCAGGTGCCCCCCGCCTCGTTCTCAGAGTAGATAGATGATGGCGATTATTATTAAGAGTTCTTGTAATGATCTCAGGGAGGGGCAAGTGGAGGACGGAGACATATTTTGTCATGAAAAGGGGAAATGTAATTAAAGTCCACATGTCAATTAAGAGCTGAAGGGGAGAAATAAAAGGATTTCTTGCTGAAGTCTTATTGGCATTGGCAGTTGGACAGTTTGCATAATGCTAATCAACCCAGAAGAAAGGCTTTGGAGGAGAGGCATGACAGAGAGAAGTTCTACACAGAGGCTCCCATGGCTTTGAATGGAGCACATAGTGTCAAGGAAAAGTTTTGTTTTGCCCAGCCAAGACTGGGAAACTGAAAAGAGGAACAGTATCCACAACCTTTTGGTTGCTCGGTGTAAATTGGCAGTGTCAAGAAGAGGTGGTCCTCTTCACAGGCCAGATCACCCGTGTATGTTTCTTTCTGGCCTGCCTAGGCACCTCCCTCAGACAATAAATGGATGCAAGATAGTTCCTGAGGTCCTGCTGCCCCATCAGCAGTGGGCGTTCCAGCCAAGCACAAATCTAGTGCAGCTCCTGGGACAGCAAATGAGGATATCCCACAGCTCCATGCAGATCAGGGCAGCTAAAACCTACTCATATGCCCCTCTGCTAACATGTGAGATGGCTAATCAGGTGCGGCTCCCTGGTGGTTTCAGATGCTCTAATATGGAATTTTATGCTTGCTTTTCTCTCACCGGTCAGAAACCTATGAAATTACAGTTCTGCTTCTCTGACAGGGCAGGTACAATGGGAGGACCTCACAGGTGTGGGTCTTTGACTCTTGCCACATGGGAGAGATCTGCAGAGACACATTTGGAAATATCTTCCCTCTTTGTAGCTCGGCACTAATGTATTTAACAGGGGGATCCTCTGCTCCTTCAGCTGTGCCAGAACCCCATTACCACAGTCTGGGGAAAGGGGTTGACTTCTACACCTGCCTTGTGGGAAGCTCAAGCACTATATGGGAAGCGGGGTGGGAATAAATAGAGGGGCTGTGAGTGTAAGGGAATGTGATGTACCTGCTTATGAGAGGGTACTGCAGAATTTGAATGCATCTGTGAGGAGAATGTAGTGGTCCATGTGTGTATGATGCTATTTAAGGGAATAGAGGATAATTCTGCTTCTTTGCAAAAGTAAGAAGGAGGTTGTCTGCATGCAGAACTTAAGGGAACTGTTCAAAATGTAGTTTGCCATGTGCTGGGGACCCACAGGGATCAGGGGAAGCAAGTATGCAAGCCTCTGACTCATACATGATGTCCTAGAGTCAGGAAGGAGTAATCCAAAAGCTGCTTGAGCCATGTGCTGCATCTTAATGAGGGAGGCAGCACTCAGAAGAATGCTGCAGCCCAGTGTGCCTCCTGATGCCATCCAAAGCTAGGTGAAGAGCTCTCTTGCACCCATGGTCTTCTCAGTGGAGAGCAGCAGCACCCCTCTGTTGAGCAGAGACACCTCTATTCAAGCAGAGCATGGCATCAGGCAGAATCAGGGCAAAATTTGAGAAAATACCAAGCATGACGAATTTGATTTGTAAAATTGCCCATGCCTCTCCTAGTGGATGAGCATCCTGCTGGAGCAGCACATGTAACTACACCGTGTCACTGCACAGTATTTGGGACAAAAAAATTAAAGTGAGGCAAGGAAAATTGGATGATAGAAAGTCACTGTTAAAGTTGGAGCTTGGACAGAACACTGAGTTGAGCAGCGAGACTTCTGGAAAATGTTGAGGGATTTGTAATCACTTGTTTGAGATATGGTGCTTGAAGTATTGAAGTTCCTTCCAGGTGGCCGTCTGGGTGGAATGCTTCTCAGCTATCAGATGGCCAGCAGTGTTCATAGTTTTCTCCCTGATCTAGAAGTGAACCTGGGCAATGTCTCACTCTGTCTGCTGGGCTATACTGCATCCTTGTTCTTCCTTTTCACTCTTGTGCCCTCTCTTTTGCTTTTCATCTCCTTTTGGCATCTTGGGGCTTAAAGCATTTCCAAGAAGAATTGACGTTAGGAGAGCAGCTGCTGAGGAAGCTTGCCAAATGCTCTACATTGGCTGACAGCTTTCCTCAAAACCAGATGGTTACTAATTAAAGGGACTCAAGTGGGGAGGCTGCATTGGCCTTCCTATTTCTTTTTCCTTCCTTTGATTAACAGAGTTTGTGACCTTGGAAGAAGATCATATTCCCGTCTTTCCAGGAAAGTCCTCTTCTAGTGCTTGTGATCTGTGGCAATCCCAGTGCTATCTGCTGGGTGCAGGGTCGTTCTGAGGAAGCAGGCTGACTGTGTGTTCTACGTGCAAGGTAGCTGCCATAGGTGGTAGGACAGAAATGCAGTTGTAAAAAGAAAACATAAGGTGGGAGAGGAAAATGAAATATTGGGAAGAGCTCTTCTTAGAGATCTTCTGTGGGACTTCTACATAAAGACTTATACTGTCAGTAGAAGAAAGACTGATGTCATCCTCAGGAAACTTCTTGTTCCTCAGCCTACTGCACCTTTCACACAGAGGAGCCCTTTACATAGCCAATCTTAGGCCATCTGTGTGCACGTGGGCTGCTCCATGTGGCTTTTCTCCATAGTACTGAATGGCTGGGAAGATGAAGGGCAAGCACATGCTTCTTTTATTTTCAAGAACATTTGGTTTCTAGAGCCAACTGTAACAGATGCACTGTCAACGCTTAACGGATTCAACCTTGTGTGGAAGAGCTGGGTATGAAGAAAACTGCATTGGCAGTAACAAACACCTCCCACTACAATTCATGTCCAAGAAAAGCATAGCAGTTTTGTCTTGATTATATTCCAGAGCTGTAGTCCTCCACAAGTTCCCTTGCTGAAATCTTGCTCCTCCTCTCTGCCACTGTCTTTTCCTCTTTCAAATGCAACCTCTTGCCCAATTTAAGTAAATATGCTGCACTGGAAAACACCAGAGCACAATTACTTAAGGAGCAAAGATCTGAACAAATGACAATTCATTAAAATATGTCATTGTAATTGTTTGCAACTTTCTGTGCATGCTCTTAATCTGCGAGGCCAAAGCACAAATTTTCTGAACAAAACAAAAGACAGCAAGAGCCTGGAGCAGCATCTCCTGCCTACCTCTCAACCACACAGCAGTCACCACACCAGGTTTCCTGCAGAAAGAGGCAGGAAATCTCTCAGCTACTAGGAAAAGCCACCCAACACAAAGTGAGACACCCTTGAGGCAAGCAGACAAACTCACGGACTCACCATGTCGAGGACTCCCTTTCATAGGTGCGGGATGAAGAAAAGACCAAGCTAAAGACCACATGAGCAGAATTATTTCATCTAGTACCTAAGAGCCTTGCTATATTTCCCCATTTTCTCCCTCTAACCACTGCCTTTATCCCAGTTGTCAGAAGCCTTGCAAGCTTCCCCATGCTCTGACAGCCACAGCTCCATGTGTCTAAGATGGAAAAGGGGAAAGAGACAAGGGGGGAAAAGGAAAAAGGAGTTTTTCCAGAAGCCAATGAATAACAACTATGAACATAGTTCCCATGGTAACAGCAGAATCCAGGGGAAGAAAAGGGAATGTAAATCGGATTATCAGGGGGATGAACAGGAAGGGATGAACAAACCAGTTGCATCTGCCAACCCAGCCAGGCTGCTCAAACACCGCCTGCACTGTGTTCCTGAGTGGTGAATCCTGTTCTCACCTTAACACCTGTCCTGTGCTGCATTTCACTCTGCTCCAGAACCACCAGGAAGACGAGGTCCCCACAACACAAGAGTTCATGAGGGAGTCCTATCTCCCCACACTCACAGCCCAGAAACTTCCTCTACAGTGGAGTAGTCTCCTGATAATTGATGCAGTGTATTACTGTCACTCTATGACATCTGAGCCATAAATGAGGAGGAGGCTCAAAAATTCCCTGAACATTTAAAAAAAAAAAGAAGAAATGCAAGACCCAAGATCTGTGCTCCTCCACCCATAGGGGAGAATGAGTACTCCTCTGTACTCTAGCAAGGACTTACACTCTGTGGACTGAATACAGTGAAATCAAAGTGGCTTTCAGTAACGTCAGGAGAAGCACAGCCATTCCAGCATCAGATTGACTTAAATCAGCACATCCAACAGCAGCAGAGCCTGTTTGAAGCAGGGCTCCTAGGCTCGGGAACAATCTTCTCGACCTGAGAAAGGATTCCAGCATTTGGGGTACTCTCCAGACCCATCTCTCCTGCACTAGGTTCCTAGGCTCCTTGCTGCAGACTATCTCCCAGTGCTTTCCAGCCTGGAAAGGGTTAAATCTCAAAAGCACCTCCTGGGGTTTTGCTACTTCTTTTCATCTCTGTTTTATTTCCTCAAAGACAGAGATCAGCTGTCTGGATCTGGCTTGACCTCACAGCAAAGCCCCTGGCCACAGTCTGCAGCACAGATTGCCTGTCTGCAGAGGGACACACAGATTTGCTGTGCTGGAGCCCTTTTGGAGGTGGGCATGAATATTTAATTACAGGGAGAGGATGCTTCAGCAGAATGATGCAGCTGTGGGTTTGCACTGTGCTGTAAGGGACAAAGGAGAACAGACCCCAGGTCAGCATCTCCAGCTCCCAGGAGGTCCACTGAGGAGGCTCCCAAGGGTAAAGGGACCTCCTGGGCCCACCCACCTTTTTTCTGCAAGGCCAATGGTACCACAAGCTACAGGGGGTGCCAGCAGCTCCTGTGCACACCTGTCATCCTTTACCTGGATGCAATACCCCAGCAGAGAAAACTGCAGGTTGGCTTGACCTGGTGAGAGATAGCAGGGCAACTTTATCAGTCCCCAGGACATTTCCGGTATCTAAGACCCTGTCAGAATGCTGCACCAGTTCCAAAATACAAGAAGTAACCAAATGGTCATTCTTAATTGGAGCCCAGATTTCTAAAGAGGCACAATATCTAACTGGAACCAGAAAAGAGATCTCATGGGGGACTGGACTGGATTTGGTACAAACTGTATAGATGGTCTGTAGGCATTCAATACAACTTCCTCCATTCAAAAAGAGAGTGAAGTTTGAGATTCTGTTTGGACTCTGAAAGTCTCCAAAAGTCTGGCACAAAAGGATCGCTTATGTCTTTAGAGTACATGCAAAAGAGCAGAAAGAAAATGGACGGAACAGCACAACACAGGACTGTCTATGGAAATGCTTTTCTTCAGAGAAAGGGTGATTAGACTTCAAAGGGTGAATGGACTGTGCAGGGGGGTGGTGGAGTCACCATCCCTTTTTTAAAGAAAAACCTGGCCTTGGCACTTAGCGCCATGTGTTGTTTGGTCCTAGGTTGGACTCAGTGATCTCAGAGGTCTTTTCCAACCCAGTTGATTCTGTGATTGAAATGCCAGCTGTACACTGTTGCTGCTGGTGGGGATAGAGGGTTTGTTTAGCTCCTCATATTCTAGCACAGAGACAAGGATAGTATTGCATGCTGTGGAAATCCATTTCCTTGTTTCTACACCTGGGTGTTAAAGCCCCATTCGGCATTTGTCACCGGAGCCATGGTTTCTCCTTTTCCTATTAATTAAGACATCCCATTCTGCAGTGCACACTCTGCTCTTCTGTCGTGAACAGCCTCTGAAACGACTGCATGTCCTTTGCATCATCAGGGGGAGGAAATGGGGGAAATACAATAAGGCAACGTGTTTTCTGGTGTTTCTTGTCCCAGCTCTGTGCTGCCTTCTCGGCATCAGGAGTACAGAGGGACAATGTGGCTGCCCTGAGAGCCGCCCCGCCATCCCAGCACAGGCCTGCGGAGGGGCCGGAATGTGTCCGCCCTGCTCACCCACCGGGGGAGCCCACGGGGCGCTGCCCGCGGCTCCCGCCAGGCGGCGCCATCGGGCCCCGCCGCCCGT
>VZTN01009325.1:653573-711150 GCA_013400515.1 Erpornis zantholeuca
GGGGATCCGCGCCGCCCCCGCACCGACCCCTTACCCCGCGCAGCCGGGCCCGCCTCGGGGCTGTCATCCGGACAGAGGGGCAGCCGGCAGCCGCCGTCCGAGCCGGAGACTCCGGGCCAGCCGCCGTAACACCGCTCTCGGGGGCGGCGATAACTTGACGGGGGGACGGCGCCGGCCTCGGTTCGGCCTACCCGCCGAGTCCGGCCGGCTGGGAATGAGCTGTCAGTGTCCCTGCTTGCGGGGGACACTGGACGTTGCCCCTGGTCGGCGGGACCCTTCCCGATTCGCTCTCAAGTCTCGGGGATCGCTCTTCCCACGTCCTTGTCACCCATTGCTGCTGCGGCCGCAGGCAATTCCTAGAGGACAAAAGTGCCTCGACTGGGGCTTTTCTCTAGGTGCAAAGAGCTTATTCGGTTGCGTCTGGTTTTACCGGAGCTGGTCTGTATCTTGCAAGACGTTTTCGATGGTGTTAAAGCCCCAGGGAGGATTGGAACTCGCCACGTTTCACGTGTGGTTTAAACAAACACTCCTGTCAGAGCCCATCCTAACTATCAGGGGAGACCTCTCCCCTCTTTGCAGTGTTCTACTCGATGGGCTTTGGTTCCCTGTTGAGATAAATCAGGCATGTGGTCAGCTCGGAAGAAAAATGAGAGAAATACCACATGTACGTATTTTCCTTGCGCACAGAAAGGAACCGATGTAATGAAACTGCATTGTATTAGGGACGTGTCTTTAGCAGGTGGTGAACTTGTTCCAGCCCTGCTCTGCTAGCAACCACTTGCTGGAATAGAAATGCGAGAAGGATGCATATCTGAACACATAAGTAATGCTACATGACAGGGCAGGCTGTTGTGTTGTTGTGTGCGGCGGCGTCTGCACGCCTTGGGGGCAGCTCCGTTTGACAGGGTGTCAGGCTGCGGCAGCATACGGTTGTGTCCTGGCTCTGCCAGGAAAAGGGCTGCCCACGGCGTAGCACAGAGGACGACCATGCACCTTTGGCTGCGGAGTGATGCTACAGGAGCCCCAGCTGTGCACTCTTGACCTGCAGGATCCGTTCCGCGAATGTAGATACCACTCGTTAACCTTCCCAAATGCAGTTTCATGCCAGGCACGCAGTAATGATATGCAGCTCCTTCCGTCCATCAGTCACATACAGGGGTTGTGTGTGTGTGTGCCTTGCTTTGCTACTTCGGTGGCAGGAGGGTTAAGAACAGTGAGTCACCGAGGAAGTGATTTGCCCAAGGTCACTTGGCAAGGCTGTGTTGGTGCTGAATCAAGACCTTCTTTGACTCTGGTGCATGTGGTAATTCTGGCTGCCACCACACGTGGGTATGTAATAAACACCCAAGGCTGGTACTAGTGCAGAAATGTCCAGGTCGATGTTGTTGCCTGATTCTCCTTGGTGGAAAAATGAGCATATCAGTGTCCTGTCTCTACAACAGCTGTTTGTTCCATTGGGACTTTTTCCAGAGCATTCATAACCTAAGTGCTGAAGAACCTTTTTGTTTGTTTTTTATTGTGTGTGTTGCCATTTTAGCAGAGTTGATGGTGGGATTGTTTGCTCCTTACTACCCTGACCTGCATCTTCATTACCTAGAAAATCCATTTCATTTTCTGCGGTGCAATGTTGTAGGTGTTACTGTGTCTCCCTGCCCCTGAAAGTCCACTTTCTCTTTCCAGATGCTGGCCACCGGAAAGAAATAAAGAGGCAGCAGTTAAAGGAAAAATTGCTTAGAAACTAGAAACCACCGTTGTTCAGTTGAAGAAAGTAAAAGAATTGTGTTTTGTAGTTTTAAGCCCTTTTGCATCTCACTGTGTTGCTGTTGGAAGGCGGCTCTCTGGCCACTGTGTGACAGGGGGGACAGATAGCTGCATGAAGCAACTGGACCATCACAAAGCTGGACATAGCAAGCTCACTGGGCTATGCTGCTCCAGGGCAGCTGCCGAGGATGCGCTGGAGTTGCACTCTAGTTCTAGGCTAACTCCAGCCTGTGAGCTGTGGGCTTTGCTCATACTGGCCTGGAGTTTCTGAGGTCCTAGCTCAACTTAGCCTTTGACTTTTCTATCGAGTCGTCAACCCAGTTGGCATTGTGTCCTCAATACCTGCTGTTTTAGGGAGAAAAAAACTTTGGTTTTTCTTCTCTCCACTGCTCTTATCTCCTGCTGAACACTGTGAGTGCTTTCCCTTCTGGCAGCACTTGCTGTGTGGAGGGATGTGAAAGGGAAGGGTAGCTGAAGAGGAGGCTCTTGGTTCTCTGTGGGGAGCATCAGCTGTGTCCCATCCAGTGGCTGTTTCTTATTGCTGTAGAGACATTGCTCTTTGTTATCTGGTCATCCTCAGCTGGTTTCAGGGTCCCAAGATGGCTCCTGGGATTGTTTTCTGTCTTTTTCAGCCTCATCTCTTGTCAGTACAGTGTCCAGTTCAGAATTGGCATCAAAACAACCTTTGCTTCTTTGCCCTGTCTCAGGTGATTGCATCAGGCTTTGCTGCTGCTAGGAAGGAAAGTTCTTAGCAGTCAAAGCACTTGAGGATGTGTCTGTGTTCCTCAGATGTCCAGATGTGCTGCTGTAATGGGTTTTACTCTGCTCAGGTCTAGTCATTTCCTGGAGATTGCACAGGCTGGCTTCCAGCTCCTAATTCCTTAGGGCTCCGTCCAGTTTTAAATACCCCGACTGACAGATCTCTCAAGTTGGTCTCTTCTGGGTGAATAAGTCTCCTGTGGAAAAGGACAAGTTTGTTGTTCCCATCTAAGAATGCATCAGCGGTCTGTTCCACCTGTGAGCTTGCTCCTGAGCTTCTGTCACTGCCTCCTCCCAGGGATGTCAGCTATCCCCCAATAGCCTTAGCCAGCCAAAAGCCCAGAGCTTGCTCTGAAAATGTCATTTTCCTTGTGCTGTTGCTCTTTTGGCAGAGACCCAGCATCATGCCAGCGCCCTGGACGGGGGCTGGGGGCATCTGGGGATTGAGAGAGAGGGCACACAGGAGACTTGTGCTGTGTTTGACTACTTTTGACATTTTTAACTGGAAACGTGGTATGTAGAGGCATGGATATATAATATAATGCAGGGTAGAGATATCGTAGTGATAGGATGTACAGATGCAGCATTATTTTGTCAGTGTTATTTAAGCTGTATCAGCGAAGTGCGAGGAGGATTGCCAGCACGACTCTTCTGGAAAATCAGAATCTAATGCAGGTCAGGATTTGGTGTCAGTCAGCTCTCCTTTCCTCTCAGGAAGGTGGCAAGTGCATTTTCTGGTGATCTCGTCTATGGTCCTGTGTTTCCAAAGAGTGGTGGGAGTTGTGGATTTTAACTTCATGTAGTTGATCTCCATGAGATTTAGCTACCCTCTGAGGTTTCTCAAAGTGCTGAAGTGGTGGAAAAATATACCTGTCTTGGAGCGAGGGCCTAGGAAGTGTTGTGGTGGCTTTGCTTCTCAGTTGTACATCTTCAGCAGCTCTGTGTGGTGCAGATTGTGAGGATGGGCACAGTGATATTCCTCAATTCTTCTTGACTTCTGTTTTGAAGTTGTGTGCTGATTTCCAACGGGCTGGTCTTTGCTGCTTTGATTTGGCTTTCTTTCTTCACTGCCTCTGGCAGCCCTGAGTGGAAGGTACCCAGGAACTCTTACTGGAGATGGTGGGCATGGTTTCTGTTGCTGTATTTTGCACCTCATCAGCCTCTGCTGGGGAGGCAGCACCAGTCAAACCACATGGCATGGATGAGAGGCACCCTTCCTTCTTCCATGGTGCCTGTTGCAGGTCATCTACTTAGTACCAGACCCTTCCTGGGAACTGTTTTTGTTTTCTTCCTACCTGATCTTATATGAAACTCAAAGGTGAAGAGGGTGACAGATTTTGTTCTAATTAGGACCAGTTCATGATGGCATTTGCATTTGCCACGGGGTTATACTCAGCAGGAGCTAGTGTACAGGAAGTAGTTAGTTCTAACTGGCACCTGCTTCTGATTTAAGAGAAAGCCATGCTATGGAGAGGCAGCTTGTTAGGAGTCCTGCTCGCTCCTTGCATTCTTGGCCAACAGATCAGTGCTTGTTGGTCCTCAGGGCAGCCTGGGCCATGGTGTGGCAGGAAGATGGAGCATGGGTCATCTTGGCATGGCTATCTGAAGTCTCTACCAAGCCTTGGAAATTGGTGTGCTCTGTTGGGCATCCCGACTGGCTCCAAGTCCTGCTTGCTTGAGCCTGGATCTGATGCTCCTTCTGCTCCTCTCCCAAAGTGTGGGATGGACCATCTAAGACAATATGACTCCAAAATGGACAGGATTGCCTTGATGCTTGCTACAATCCTGCACTGGAGAAAGCAGTGTGAGGATGATGGGCTGCAGTGCCCTGAAGAGAGAAGTGGGAGCTCCTTCTGCTCCGTGTGTGTGTGTGTGTGTATGTGTCCGTGCTGGGCACAGTCAGTGTGATGAAGCCTGCTTCCCACTTGCTCAGCCCTTTATGAAGAGGTGGTCTGGTTCTTTGACAGCTGCTGGTGTCGGGGCACAAGCGGCTTTCCTGTATCCTCCTACCCTTGCTGAATTGTTAGATGGGTGCATTGGGCAGTGGTTTCCAGCCCCTTTCCACTGCCTGTGATGGAAGGACAGTGCCTTCAGCTGGCATTGTTCTGCTGCATCTTTCTGGGCAGCTCCAGGCAGAGGAACATGCAAGATATGCCTGGGCATCTTCAGGAGACAGGACTTCCCCAATGCGGGCAGCTCGTCTGGCAGCTTCAGCTGGAGCCACTAGAGAAAACAGCACTTTGATGCTGGGTTTTTCCTCCCCCAAAGAGCTGGAGCTATGTTTGGGTGTTGGGTTTTTCAGCTGCGACTCAGGATGCCTGGAACCCCAGCTGGGGGATAATGGGGAGCTTCTGATGCTGGGGTAATAGCCTCAAGATGGCTTTAGGATTGCGCTATGCAGTGTGCCCAGAGATGGGGCGTCACCCTGTTTGGTGATGAGCGCTGCTGGAGCCAAGTCCTGGGCCAGAAGCCAGGTTTGTGATCTGTGCCAGAGAGGGCGAGACTTGGAAAGCGAAGCAGAGCTCCTCCTAAGTGAGAGACGGACTGAAATACTGAGCAAAACCACAGAGTGCTCCTTGTTCCTGCCTATGCCTACTCGTCTTCTTTCTTCCCGAAGTATGTGGGAGGCCACAGGATGGATCTGCTACGGAGCAGGAAGGCTGTGCTCCTCTGGCCTCTCTGCATCATTGTGCCTCTTCAGGGTGCTGGTTGGGTTGGTTTTTTTTTTCCTTTTAGCCCTGCCTCTGGTATTGCTGGACCTTTCCTATCCTAGCTGTTACTGGTTTGGCAGCCACCTCCTTGCGAGATGTGCTGTCCAGAGCAATGCTGTGTTCAGTTGCGCTACTCTTTCTATCATAGGTCAACTGAGCAGCTTTCCTTTTCCTTGCTCAGCTCCTGCCCCTGTGGCCGAGAAGAGGAATGGGCCAGGATATGGTCTGTGTAGAAGATGCTCTGTGGCACTGCCTGTTTACAGAGTCTGTGCTTCTCAAAATATAAACACAGGAAGTGGCAGGCTCCGCTGGGGTTTGTGAGAGCAGCGTGGCTCCTGCACGCTGGGTATCTTGCAGCCTCTGGCCGCAGCAATCTTCTGCCCAGTCACAGGACAGAAGAGCTTTTAAGCACTCTACAGAAGCAAGGGCTTGCTTTTTTTTACCTCCAAAATAAAGGCTGGGAGGAAGAGTGAAAGGAAGTGACTTAACCAAAGACGGGAAGGGAATATGTGGCAGAGCTGGGGACAGAAGCCATGATTCCCAGTTCCTGCTCATCACTCCTGCTCTGCTGTCTCTCTGGGTCTCAGCCTCCTATTCAAGGCATAAGCAGGGTTTCCTACTTCTCTGAGAAGCTGGAGGTCAGGGGCTTCTCTCTTGAGGTATCTTCAATTCTCAATGCATCTTTGAGTTTTCCAGCAGGATTTGCCCAGCTGAAGTTAGAAAGCTATGACTTGTGTGATTACAGCAGAGTTGCAAGCTGTGTCCTTGGCTACCGAGTCGAGCTTCTGATACTCCAAGGGGCACTGTGGTCCTTGTCTAGTGTTCACCCTGCAAAGAAATGCTGCTCTCCAAGAATGCTGTGCCTTTGTTTGGAAGGCCATACCCAACTTTCTCTTAAGGGTTTACATTAAGAGTCCTGTTTCTCTCTGCTTGCAGTGTATCCTCTGCTGAACTTTGCTTCATGAATGGTCTTCCTTGACTTGCCACCCAGGGCATGGTACCTGTCTGATCAGGTCTGCATCAGTTGTCTGGTTCTGCAGGCAACTCTGGAGCACTGCAGTCTTCCTAATAGAAAAGAAAATCATAATATACTCTTTGGAAGAAAGATCTTGCTAAATAGCTGTGTATCAATGTATAGCTGTACTCCCCTCCAGATGGTCAGGGGCTCCAGCAGTGGGTGCAATGACAGTTGCTTCATTCTGTTGCCATGCTGGGCTTCAGGCCTCTGGAAAGGCTGTGGCAGGGAGAGAATGCTGGTTTATAAAAAGGTAGCTTATAAAAGACAAGGGTCCCAACAACCCACACTGTAGGTCTCCCTGCTCAGGGTGGGGAGGAGCTGGGTGGGGAGCTCTGAAGGATAGTAACTGCATCTCTGGAAAAGCTGCATCTCTGGTCAACTCTTCTCAACACCAAGCTGGCCAAGGCTGTGGAAACCCCTGCAGCACTGGAGCTTTCACCACTTCCTCGGCACGATTTGTTCCAGCACTGATCTGTAGCAGAGGATTGGGCCAGACAGGGCCTGAACGGAGCAGGTCTGGCCACAGGCAAGCCTCAAGCATGGCAGTTAGGCTGGGCTGAAAGCTGCCTGTGTCCTGCCTCTGTGCAGCCTTGTTTGAACTTTCCTCTGGCAAAGAGCAAAAGGAATCTGGGAGACCTAGGGCTGGTCCAAGCAAGTTTCCTCTGTTTTGTCCGCCCCCAGATGCAACAAGGAGGTGGGGGTGATAGCAGCAACTCCAGACTGTCCTCCCAGAGCAGAGCGGTTTTGGGGGGGCTTTGGTCATGACAGCTTTTGAGAAAATGTTTCTTTGCCTCTGGCGTTCCCTGCCTCTTGGGCAGGGAGGGGGAAGTGAAACTGTGGTTCAGACTGAGTCTTCTGGATGGCAAGAAAATTGCTGAGTAGCCGGTTTCCAGGTTGCCGAGGTTCTAGCCAGGGCCCGGTGTGCCTGCCAGAAGCAACAGGCTTGGAATTTCCTCTGCCTGGTGCCAGCTCCACTTGGGCTGGCCGCAGCACCTCTGCTGGGGCCGTGGCTCCACTTCAGCTCTGCAGATGGGGTGCTCCTGGAGCAGGGGTTACACTGGAACTGGAGCTGCCCCCCCTCATTCTCACAGCCTGGTTTCTATTTTCTTTTCCAGGGTCCAAGATGTTTTGAATTATGCAGCCTGCGCCTCCCGCGGGGCTCCTTGAGCAGCCGCCTAACGAGCTGAGCTCCTGACAAACTTTGCTCTGGCTTTGGCTATGCTTGGAAAATTTTACAGCCTTTTCAGAAAAAGGAAATGCCAGTAAAGGCCTGTCTCTTCTTACTTTTATGAGGGGGTCCCAGTTGAGAGAGGGTGAGATGAATTTGGAAAAGAAGACAGGAAGGATTTTGTATATGGCAGTGTATACACTTTCTAGTGATCAGGGTGAGCAGACTCGGTGCATCTCCCTGTAGAGGGCACAGTGGGGGCGAGACCTTCAGGGCACTTGGGGGATGCACCATGGACACAGGAAGCAGTGACCCCTTTGCTGCAGGGAGGTGGTGGTCTGTGTCTTTTCTCCAGCTGCCAGCTTAGCCACTGGCTGTTTAATCTCTGCTAATTATGCTTTTTATGAATGGTGGTGGTTTTGTTTCTACTGTGGTCGCAGGCCACGTGGACATGCTGCATGTCGGTCCCCGAGGCTCAGGGGAAGGATTGCCACCGGGTGCTGTGCTGGTGGTTTCCTTATCAGAGGATAGCACAGTGCCCAGGCAGAGTGTTGTGAGCATAAGGGCGTAGGAATGCAGGTGCTGCCAGCACAATGTTTTACCCAAAAGGGATGGTCTTGTGTAATTTCCCCCTTTGAATGAGAAACCACGTTACAGAAAGAGAAACTGGGACCCAAAATAAATGGTGACTTGCCTGCCTTCCCTTTGTAAGATGGTGCTGAGAAGGGAGCAAGGAGCCTTCTGTTTTGGATAAACTCCCCCTTGGTGAGCTGCTGAAAGTCTGCCCTTGCATTTGTCTGGTTTTCTTCAGGAGAGCCCACCAGCGATATGGATATCTCAAGTACTTCTGTCTGAAGAGGCACTGAGGGTACAGGCTGGTCCTTGCCATCCTCCTTCCATAGCCTCCCAGTGTCCCAGATCCCTTTCCGATGGTGTAAACACATCTATGGAGACTGGGATGGGGTTCTTGGTTGGAGCCTGTAAAAATGCAGCAGCCTGGGGAGTTGTGGAACTTCTCCAGTGGGAGGGATCAAGGTTTCTGTGCGATCCATAGGCATCAGCTGCTGCCAGTCATTGTGGATGAGCATCAGACATGGGCAGTGGTTGCTTTGGGTGGAAGGAGCCTCGCACTGGTCCTGCTTTGAGGGCTTTCCCTGTTACACTTGTCAGGAATGTGGCTCTGGATAGCTATTTGATTTGGCAGCCTGTGCAGGCCTGGTAGCCCTAAGAGTGGGATGCAGGCACCAGAACTGTGCTCTCCCTTTTGTCGTCACTCTACCCATCTCCTGCTTTCTGCTATTTTGGACAGGAGAAAAAGCACCTCCTCATGGCTGTGTCCCCTCCTCCACCTGAGTAAATGAATGATACATCCCTTTTCCTTTATCAGGGCTCATGCACAGAAGCTAAGATTACATTTGATAGGAGAGGCCAAGCACCTCCACTCTGTTGCTGGGAATTATGAGATTGGCCTTCCTGTTGGCTTCTCCTAGTGATGAGCTTCTCTGTCCCAGCTCGTTCTCAGAGCTCAAAACGTGTAGGAAGCTGCTGGGGACACTACTGAAAAAATGGTTAAATACTTTATTGTTATTTATTTCTGTGATGCGATTTGCATATATATGGTTTAGAATGGCTGAAGTGGATGGTTTTTGTACTCTTAAATTAGTTTCCTGACTTTCAGTGGGCAATCCTGTTTCGTGTGAACTTGACGCTGTGAAAGAAAAGACCAAGCTCTGCTTGTCCTCTTTGCTATCAGGAAAGTACAAACCCAAAGGAAGCACAGATAAGTGCAGGGGCATGGCAGTGCTCCAGTCTGTGGCACCTCTCCTTCTAAAACATTTCCACGGGTCAGAGGTTCAGTAATGATCTGCCTAGATCGCTAACCTCCTTTGGAGAATTCAGTGTGAGTTTTTGCTCCTCATTCTCTTAAAAAAAACAAAACAAAACAACCCAAAAAAACCCATGAAGCAAATAAAAGCTTCTCCAAAACCCAAACCTTTTTTTGCTCTTTAAAAGATAGTTTCATGAGTTGCAATTGTAAACATCTCATTGATTAAAGAAGAGTTGCTTTGCCTAAAGCAGAGCTTCAGCAAGGAAGTGTCCAGCCATTTGCAAATATTTTGATAAAATTTCAGTCCTGATGTGTTAT
This sequence comes from Erpornis zantholeuca, assembly GCA_013400515.1. Lineage (NCBI taxonomy): Eukaryota > Metazoa > Chordata > Aves > Passeriformes > Timaliidae > Erpornis > Erpornis zantholeuca. Next base: position 663,137 of record VZTN01009325.1, read on the forward strand.
TTTAGTGAGAAGAGTGATTTTTCCACCTGCTTGTGTGGTCAGGACCTTACCTGTAACCAGTTGCTTCTCACCCCACCTTGTGATTTCAGAATTTGCAGCTACTGGTGGCAAATGTTTATAATTTAGTTTATTGTGCTTTTTAATCAAAAGCAATTTCACAATGTTCTAGTCTGATTAAAATGTATTCCTTATATTAGTAGAGTTTAGTCTTCCTTTTTTTTCCACCATAGTATAAGAGCCCCAGGCATTTTTCTGATATTGTTTCAATAATAGGCTACCATTGATAAGTCCTTTCCCCAGAACTCCCAGTAGTAGCTTACAAGCCCTTGGAGGGACCCATGGAGGTCCACAGTGGGTAGGTTTAACACCGGTGAAGCAAACTAGCTACCCTGGGATTTCTGTTTCTGATGCTGGCAGTGCCATGTTCTGAGCTCTTTCACTGGAAAGGGGTGACATTGACATCGCTCAGGGCTGCCGATTCCTCTCTGGGTGATGACATTTATATTCATCTCACTGCAACCAAATGGAGAAGTTAATTGTTTTGCCCAGCCTCCTGGGCTGTTTGCCCTGTTTTGCCCCCAGGTTTGAAACAAGACTGCAGAAGAGGGTAACTGCGGCTGGTGGTTAGTTGGAAAGGGAGAGAGAAGAGGTGAGCGTATCCAAGAGTAATGGCATGTTTTGGCATTGTTCTTCCTCCAAGACCTGGTCCTGAGCATATTGGGTGACTGCTCTTTCACTGTTTGATCTGTGGCTGTGTCGTCCAGTGGCTGTGTGGTCCAGTGGCTGGGGCTGTGGTGGCTGTTTGCACTGTTTTCGGAAAAGCTTCCAGGGGTATGCAAAGAATTGATCTGTCTTGAAAACTGATGGACAAATGCCAATAGGAAACACTCCAGGAAGTCAGGCTCCTACTTCTCTTGCTACCTTCTTGCTTCCCCAATGGGCGCAGATGTTGATGTGCCTGTACTTCAACTCAGATCGTGTGCAAGTGGCTCAGTGTGAGGTGAGAGCCCAGCAGTGCTTCTGTCAGACATGAGATGCTGATGATCAGGGAGGAGATGAGGCAAAGCTGGGACCTGGCTCAAGAAGAACATGTGCCATCCAGGCTCTATTTTGCGCACAAGGTGTGCGTCCGTGGGGTCCTCCCGCTCTGGTGAGCCATGGCTAATAGCTTACCCTGGGCTCGGAAACGAGGAGGGGTGTGGGCGAGTTGGGATTGTAACATTGAAACAGTGGGGAATCTATGCATCGCCCTTGGCCAGTAGACTAGTCTAATGCCTTGTCTGATTTGCATATCAATTAATTTTTATTTTAAGAGGACTCAAGTGGACCCCAAGTGCCAGTCTGCATCTCAGTATGCTGTAGGAAGAACCCAGGAACTGCTTGATTTGATCTGAACAAGCCTGTGGATGGTATTACTTAATGAGCCAAAGGTACCCCTCTGGGGGAAGTCAGTTCCTCTCAGTCTGAAATGGGCAAATGCCAATTTTTCTGGGGGTCTTCGGGTCCCATTGAACAGTCTGGGCAGTGATTGAGTGAGAGTCTTCTAGTCACTGGTGATGGTCAGGATCCTCTTTGATGGTAGGATGGCTTGCTTGGAACCTGCCACTGCCCTCAGGGGTCCCAGTACCAAGGGACCAATTTTCTAAGGAGCTGCTTCCCATCGTTGTATGACTTGTCAGACCCAATGCTGCTGGGCTGACCACATCTCAGGTTCAGGACAAAACCCATGGGAGGGGGGTGGTTGCAAGGTAGCTGCTGGTTGTAGAGCTCCTCTGATCAGCCTCACTGCTGTGGGATGGGGAGAAAGCCAACATCTCCTGCCCAGAGGCAGGAAATGAGAACCATGTGGGCTGACTTGGAGCCTCACTGGCAACTCATGCTTGCAACAAAAGCAGCGTGGCTGGGATTGGGTTCACTGGCTGACTGCCATGGCGCTGGTGGCCTTGTTCAGTGTCCTCCATTTGCAAAGAGAGGGGGAGCAAAAGGAGTGTCCCCGTTTGGCTCCAGTGCTCAAAGGGGAAGGCTGCAGCCAGAGCTGGTCTCTCTTCCTCTTTCTGCTGTGCATCCACCCTTAGGCACTTGCCTGGGCTCTCACTGTGAGTGTCCAGCTGTTGCATATGCCGGGAATAAAGGCAGCTCATGGGCTGTGGCACGCTGCCTTTGCCCAGGCCCCTGTAGACAGACTCGGCCCCAGCACAACAGCTGTGCTGGGGTTTGCAGCTGCCCCTGCTTCCAGGGCAAGAAGGGTCTTACAGTTTTCATGACAGGGATTTTTCCTCCTGCATTTAAAGTCTCTCAGCAGTCATCCTGAAGTCTTTCTCCAACCCCAGCTGAGGTGCCAGGACTCCCACTTCTCATCACTGAAGTAGTGGTTATCGGAGGGAAAAGCAGCATAAGCTTTCTCGGTGGACCCTGTCGTGTTTGTCCTGTTCCATTATAGTGCAGCAGCAGTAGCACCAGCCGCTGCCTTCCTCCCCTCACTGGGCTTGAGCGCTGCAGGCTCTCGGCAAATGCTGTCTGCAGACATCTGCTGCCTCCTCCCCCACTGCCTCCTGGCAAGCGGCAGCAGCTTCCCAGCAAACAGCCTGCTCTTTGCATCACCCCCCGCACACCCGACCAAAGCTCCCTTCTGCTCTTACAGGCACCTTCGCAGGACCTTGAAATGGTGGTTTCCCTCATGCTGGCTTGGCTCCAAGCAGCCTTCTGCTTCATGAGACCATAGCTGAAAAAAATCAGGGTGCCTGATGGAGGAGAAAGGCTTATTAAAGGTGATGCTTACCAGGTTCTGGCTCATGATTCAAACAGGCAGCCCTCTCTTTGGCAGGGCTCCAGCCAGTGCCTGGGGCCTGAGGCAGGCACCGAGTCTGGGGCAAAAAGCTTGGAGCCGTTTGACTGGAGCAGATGTGGCAAGGTCAGCTGTGAACTGCAGCCCTGGTGCCAGATCTGGATGCTTTACGCCAGTGTCTGGCTTGAGTATGTCATGTGCAGCTAAGGGAGGCAAAGTTTACTATTGCAGGTATTCATGTGGCCCCTTCCAGGAGACAGGAGCTTTGTTTCTTTCTGCTCTGGCCAAGTAGTGGGATTATGTGCTCCCTGGTTGTAGACAGCCACAGGGCTGTGGTTTTCTGTCTCCTGAGAGTAACCTCCAGGCTTGATAGTCCTGCCATCTTGGCAGTAGGAAGCACCTGGCAAAGTGGCATTTCTGTGGGTTCTGTCTCTCAGTGCTGCTGCACCAGGTTCCCATCTGCGGACATTAGCGTTTGGCACCAGAAGGTGTGGCAATAACCTAAGAGATCTTTACCCCAAGCCCAGGCAGTCCCCTAAGGCAAGATGCCCTAGCTGCATCTTGTGTGCTTCTAGCCTGGGGACTTGTCTGGAGAGCAGAGGAGCTGAGAGGGATGGAGCGGAAGGATTTAATGAAGTGGGCACAAGAAGCATTGCAAACTCCTTTCTCCTGAAACCAGTGAAGCAGCAGCTGGGAGCATGAAGGCAATGCCTGTCTGTGATCTTAGGGAATGCCCAGAAAGAGGGCTGAGGTATGTGGATTAGTCAGAAGAGATGGTAGAGGATGAAAGGGGATTCAGCAGCTCCGACTGTAAAGGCAGTTTTTGAAGAAAGAGCTGGAGGGGCTGCAGGTGGGACACATAAATAGGAGCTTGGAAAGATGGGATTAACAAAGCCAGTAGGGAAATTTGCTATTTTGTACCTGGATCAGAAGGATGTGAGCACAATTTGAAGTGATTTAGACAAGACGGCACAACTCTGTGTTTGGAAGGAGAAGGGATTGTCAACTGTGACCATCTTCGCGGTGAAGGAGTGCAGAGGCACAGCCAGATCCCCCCAGGCAGCTTGGAGGAAGCTTGGTGTTACATGGAGAAGTATTGCTTGGCACACAGTCGACAGTAGGTTGTATTCCCCTTGTTTAGTTGATAAGGCTGTGGTCCATGACTGTCAGAAGAAGTGGTAGTGGGAGAGCCATGTGGATGCCATGTAAATGCTCTTGGAGGAGCCTGCAAAATCATCTGAATGCTTGTGATGCATGTGGCATAGAGTTGGGAGCTGTGGGACAGGGTGTCTGGCTGACAGCAAGCAGTGAGGCCAGGGGCTGCATGGCAAGCAGGGCCAAGGCTGTGTGGTGTCACCAGCAAAGAGCCCTGGTGCACCTGTCGGCACACTTCTGGGTGCCAGTCTGTGGCAACTGGGCCCAGTGCTGCTGCATGGAGGGAAAGAGCCTGGAGCAGATCCAGCAGCCAGACCCAAGTCGAGTTCTTGGGTGTGCTGTCTGCCTGGGCAGTAGCTGCAGGCCCCTTCTCCTTGTTGGTGTGGCATTGAGCACAAAGGAGATGAAGCAAGGGAAGGATGAGGCATGTGTTTGAGAGGGAGGTGAGAGATGCCAGTGAGAAACAGAACTGAGCTCTCTTCTTTGTGTGCTGTCAAATACTCAGTGGGATGGGGGCAGAGGGGCTAGGCTGCAGGTCAGAAACACACACACATCCCTGAGAGGGGAAGCTGAAATGTTGCAGGGAAGCCATGCTCTTGCCTGCACAGGTGATCCAGAGCTGCTGCAACTCAGGTGACACAGCAAAGCCATGCCTTCCCCAACCATCTAGACCCTGTCTCAGAGCCTAGGAGGAGATGGGTAAGGAGATAAGAGGGCTCTGGCAGGCAGCCTTTAAAGCCCCCACTGGGGAATAGGGGTGTCACCAGCAGCTGGAGGCAAGGACTGGTAGGTTCTGGTGTTTACCCAATGCTGAGGAGAAGCAGAAGGTGCCATATAGAGGCCAATTGTTGCCTCTCCCGGGAGATCAGTGCAGGAGTGCAGGGGGAGGCAGCTGGTCACGATGTTATCCAGAGAAGAAAGCACTGATAATTGGAGGCAAAGGGAGCACCAGGGCCCAGGAGATTGCTAAGGATGACGTCCTTCCTTTGACCAGGGAAGGGGTGCCAAGGGTCCAGCAGGATGCTGGCCACAGGAGCACTCTCTCCTTTGAGTGCCTCGGTTAGTGCCTCTGGTTGTGACTTTGTGCCCAAAGGTTTCCCGGAAGGAAGTGGCCTGGCAGGTGCAGATGTATGGACTGCAGGGACTGGTGCTGGGCTCAAGGAGAGCAGTATCTGGCTCTTCTCCCTTCTCTGGTGATGCTGGGTGCACTCCTATGAGTTACCATTCCCTCCGTGCCAGGGCTGGTACAAGACTTTACCCCAAGTGTTTGGCTGTCACTCTTCTTGTTTTCCTCTGCAAGGAGTTCAATTTCTTGCAGTCCCTGGGACTGGGCCTGCAAGCAGGACTCTGTCACTAGTGGGTCAGGAACAGGCTGAGCCAGCACATGGGGAACTAAGCACAGGCCCCAGGCAACACTGATGCACCAGCTGTCCCTTTTGGGAGACCAGTGGCATCCCTAGCCCAGACTCGTGTGGGGTGGCTCCAGTGGGCCTGCAGCATCTGTCTTCCCTGCACTGGAAGAGGAGAGGGGGAAGGGAGAAATCAGCCTGCAAAGGGTTAATAGTGGCTCCAGCCTGCTGCTCAAAGCCCAAGCCCTGCTGCAGGAGTGGTGTTGAGCAGCCTGCTCCAGTTGGCGTCTGTCCCAGAATGCTTTGGAAAAGCACTGGCCTCTGACCCCCAGTACAAACTGAGCCCAGCACATGGGAGGGAGAAATTACTCCCAGACCTTCAGGCTCCAGGGTTTACAAGCTGCCTGCAATAAAGCAGCCATTTTTCCCGACAGTTATTAAATCTCCCCTTTTAGCTCGCTGCAAACCTCTGCCTGTCATTCCCCTACCCTGTCCCCAGCCCCATGTTATGCTTCTCTTGCTCAAGCTCAAAACACTTGTAAAAGGTGAGGCAGGCCTTGTTGGGGAAGGCTGAAGGCTGGGGAGAGCTCCAGCCACTGGTCCATGAGCAGTGCCCCTCACCCTGCAGAGGCGGGTCCCATCCGGCTTGGCTGCTGTACTTGCGTCTGTCTGCCTGCTTCCCGCATGAGCCGGTGCAGGCAGCAGCAGCCTCCCTGGGTACCTTGCTACAGCAATCCCTGGAGAAATCCTGTGCCTGCTTCCCCCACTTTCAGGGTGCACACCTGCACTCCTCTTCTTAGCCCCCATGGGGCCATGGGGTTCTGCTGATGGACCACATTTCAGTGTTGTCTTAGTGTCTGTGCTGGGGACTGGGAACCAGAGGGTAAAGGTTTTCTTCTTGGCCTTGCTGATGGCTGGGGCAGCTATGGACAGGACCTTGGTTTTCCTTTGCTATCTTGGAATGGGAATAGGAGCAGGGTTTGCTCTTACCTGTCGTCAGCTCCTTAGGTAACTTATTCTGTCTGCGTTCCCTGCAGTGAGCGACGGATTAATTGCCAGGGAGGCTGGCCAGTTTCTATGGGAGATGACTGCGTGGGAGGCTCACGAGGCTTCCTTCACCAGCTAGTGTTTGTAATGACTTCTGCAGCTGCAAAGTGCCAAGAACTGCTTATTCACATAGGATTTTGTGACCATCCAGTTTTACGGAAGTGCCAAGTTGGTGTGGAGCAGTGAGCATTGCCTGTCTGGTGCTGTGCTGAACATGCCAGCATGTTGAGTTGCTGCAAAGGGTGTGGGGAGCACATGTTTTTGTTTGTACAGTACTTTGGGAACAGAACACTCGTTACAAGTGGCTACCATGCTATGGGCACTGTGGGATCCAGATAAATAAAATGGGAGCTGGTATTTCAAAACAACCTCCTCCCTGCTCCTCCCACTGCCTGTGCACATTCCTCTGGCGAGGAGCCGGTGAAGGTGAGGAGGTGCCCACAGAATGCAGCCATAGCCCATGGCCCAAGAGCAGCTGCAGCAGCAGGCAGTCTAGACTCCACAGCTCTCTTCCCAACAGATGTAGGACACATTGAATGGAGCAGGTCACCATAGCCTTGGCTGTGCCACCCATCAGGCAGGTGACACGTGCCTGGGGACCCAGACCGCAGTACCTAGCCCTTGAGGTAGCTGGAGGAAACCAGCTCTGAGGGTAGCCCTGGAGCCTCAGGCTTTCACTGCACTTCTTTTTCAGACCCAGTGGTTTGCCAGGAGCAAAGTGCCTAGGTGGGAGTCTCACACTGCGCTGGCAATGGCACCGGCAGACCTGTGCTGTGCCTTGCTCTGTGCTGCACCTCTGGGCACAATGAGGCAGGGAAGTAATTTTCCTAAACATGTCTTGGGCCGGTCTAGGATTTATTCAACACACAAGAAAAAAGCACATTCATTCGAATCCCCTTCTCTCCTTTCTCCGAGGCTTGGTTTTGTTTTTAAATCTATATGGCAAGCAACCAAACTGGATGAGTCAGTCAGCTGGCTGGCCACCAGAAGTAAAAATGCAGTTTTTGTCCCCTCCCTTGTTCCAGCCCCCTTCCCCCTGGATTTTTTTTCTCCTTCACTTAGCGACAGTTTCATGTATTTACAACAAACCTCTTTCTGCCTCCTTCTCTCCTGGGGCTGAGACAAGTGGAAGCTGGATTTTATTTTCAGAATCAGCCTAGGGAGAGAAGGTGCAGGAGGGCAGCCTGGCTTTGCCTTATTACTTCTGCTCACAGTGATGCTGCCTGGGAGGAGGGGGAGCTTCCTGCTGTGTTCAGGTCTTTGCAGGCTGATGGCAACATCTGCTGTCCTACAGGCAATTAGATAGAGAGGCGAAGTGCCTTGCCCAAGGCCATGCAGGCCAGGCCTGGGAGGATGGAAACTTAGAGTCAAGTCTCTTTTGGATGCTGACATCCAGAAGCCATGCTGGCCATGGGCTGGCTTTCAGTGGGCAGGAGGCTATGCGAGGTTCCTGATTGTTGACCAATGCCCCTGGCTGCTGTGGTGTAGGGATGGTCTGCTTAAAATGTGCCCTGAAGTTGTCTCTTCCACTGGGAAGATGGGAGCCAACAACGCTCCTGTGTGAATAGCCAACATCTTGGAGAGGGGCAAGATGCTCTTTTGTCAAGGGGGAACCAGGGGTGTTCGGCTGCTCTGCTGGCAGTCTGCATGGGCAGCTGGCCAGGTTTCGGGGACCTCATGCTGTTGGGTTGCTCACGATGCCTGTATCCCGAGGACAGGAGCTCAAGGGGTGTTTTTCTTGCTGTGGCCTGTGGTTTGGCCATTGACATAGTTAATTCCTAGGCATCCAAATTCTGTAGCCCCATCTGTGGGCAGTCTTGTGACCCATTCCCAGGGTGAAGAGGAGATGGCGCAGGGGGTGAAGCAGGTGTGATCCAAGTACTCACTCTGCTCCTTCCCTTCTTCCTTGTGGCAAGCCTATGTTCTAGCCTGAACTGTGTGACAGATCATGACAAGTCTCAATGGGATCTCAATGTGTGTCCCAGCTACCAGCGAGTCGCTGGGTGCCGGAGCGTGTGGCACCCCACAGAAGTAAAACTTACTGAGCTGTAAATAAAGGAGGCTCCTTCACCGAGAAGTTTTCAGATGCAAATTGGCCAGTTGGCTTCAGAGACAGATTTTCTTAATTTCTGTGTTGATTTTTGCTATTTCAAATGCATACAGTGGAGAAAATTCTCCAGTCTGACTCTGGCTTCCATGTGCTTCAGCAAGGGGGCTGCATGAGAGTGAGCAGCTGGCTGCCTGCTGTGAGCCATGCAGTAGCTGAGGATACCCACATTGGTCTGAACTAGTTTGCTGCTTCCTCTGTCATGTATCACAACTTAATCGTGGGGCATACTTCTAAAGCAGCAAAAGTGGGGAAGGGGAGAAACTGATTTAATGTTTTTTATTTTAGCAAGGATGTCATGGGCTAAGAAATGTTAAAAGGCAAAATAAATCCTTCACAATATTTTGCTCTGTTGAAATGAACTGAAAAGATGGACAAAGAAGCTTGAGAACACAATGGGGAAAGGTACCCACAAGTTGCTGGTAAGGCTGAGCCTCTTTGCCACATGTCACACAGGGAATGCAGACACGAGGGTAACAATAGCTGTATTATTCCCCAAGAGGTACGTCTCTGCACATGTAGTTGTGCCCCCACCTCTTCTCTGATGGTTGGTGGTCATCTTTGAGGGTCAGTTATATGGTAAAGCTGGAGGTGGCTGTGAAAGTGCTGCAGTTTGGAGACATCTGCGGTTCATACAGGAATTGTGACAACAAGACAGAAGAGCTGAGGAAAAGTGAGAAGCAGTGCTGGGTTCTGGTGTTGGCAGAGATTTCTGGGACTGGAACTTGGTAGAGGGTAATGGGTGCTGCACACTTGCTGGGTGGTAAGGGGAGCTTTGAGGTTAGGAGGATGTTGGGGATGTATCTCCTGCCTAGTGCCTCGTCCTCAGCCAGTGCCTAGTCCTCAGCCTATCATCACTTCTCTTTCCTTTCCCATGTCTTAAGAGCTTGTGCCCATGGGCTTTAGGAGGTATGGGAAGAGGAGAGCTCTGTAACGATACCTGAGTGTCCCTCTGATAGAATCACTGCCTGACAGAGCCACTCTTTTTCGTTAAACTTATTTGTAGTCATTCACTCAGCAACCATCCAAGACAGAAGAAGAGGAGGAACGGTTTGGAAAGGAACATAGTGACCTGCAGTTTGCTGGTACCTGTGGCCAGGTATTGAAGTGAATACCACTGTTTTCCACGAAACATGGAGCACACTGGGGACCTGACCCGGTACCGGAACTTTTTGTGTGCAGTGCTGTTGGAAATTATCTGTGTTAGTGTATGTCTATTTGATCCTGGTACTTAACCTGCTTGCTTTTGGTTTTGCCGGAGAGAAGGAAACAAGACTTGTCAGTTCAGTTTTGTCCTAGTCGGTGTCATTTTTCAGTCCTTGCTTAGTTGGATTGAAAACCTGTGGGGATCTCGAAATCCCATTGCTCTTTCTGACAGATAGGGGTGGGGAAAATAATCCTGAAAATTATCTGCTGTTTAAATCCTTTCCATCTCATGATCTGAAACCTCTGATGAACTGCCTGGCCTTCAGCCCCCCTGTTTACACCCTAGCTAGACTCCTCAAAATGCTGGTGCTGGCTTACCGCTGTTTGTGGTGTTCTTCCACCCAACAACAAGGTTTTTAAAGTTTAGGGAGTGGAGGAGGGAAGCATCCATAAGGGACTACTTAACTTACAGACTTGCTTGCATTCTGCTCCCCAGGCAGGTGACTGGAGGTTGGCACAGTCTGTTTCTAACCTCATCACTAGGAAAGATGCTTGTAACAAGGTCTGACCCATGGGCAAACTTCTAAACAAACACAAACTCCTGCAGCAGATCGATACCTGGATCAATGGGGTTTTTTTTCCTCTCTCAGAGTACAGCTGTGTTGCCTCAGTCTGCTGAGGCAGTTACCTAGGTCATCTCCCTGCCAAAGCCTGAAATGAAGATCTGGAATTTCAAGCTCTTTTCCATTTCCTGAGTCACCTGAGTTGAAGGAGTTACCTGCATTTTAGGCTTCACTGGAAGTCTTGCTTGTAGTTCTTGGAGTTAGCTAGATATCTCCAGTACGTCAGAGGGGTGAAAGGCACTGGGTGGCTTGGCAAACCCTGAGCAAAACTGAGCGTTATGTACTTTTTGCCTTCCGACTTTCTTATTTGTCAGGTGCCCTTTTGAATGCAGTCCGGAAAACGGCGAATGACACTTCAGTGGACTCAGTCCCTTCTGCTGGTCCCCACCTGTAGGGACAGTTTTGAGGGAGCCTCCCACAGCGTTTCCCACCGGTCGGCTCTGTGTGTGTGTGTGTGTGCCTGTGCTGCACAAGGAGGCTTAGCACCACATGTACTGTGCTGTGGCAGGTGTTCGCCATCACACTACCATGGAAGTTAGGGACTGGCAGAAATGGAGCAATCTGAAACAGCCCCATCCTGCACAGCCAGGCACTTTGTGTTTGGAGCTTTGTCTGTAGTTTTACTTGGTTGAGAAGGGAAAATCACTCTTGTGAGTGATGAAAATGTAGCTGCTATCTGATCCTCGGGCTGTTGTCACTATGTGGAGGATGGACACTGCCTATTTCCTCCCTGGGGCTCTGCATGCACATCATCCTATGATGTTGTGTCAGCAGGGCCAGCAGTCAGGGCTGAGCTTCTTTGTGATGGTCTCCAGTGAATAATGGGTGTTTGAGTATGAGCTGTGTTTGGCACAGAGCAGGTGGACAGCACTGTGTCCTGAGGATGCTCAGGAGGGTGGTCTGTCTGCTCCTGGACAATATGTCCAGATTTGGACATCTCATTTCCTATTCTGCATTTGACCATGAAGATGACTGTTGTCCCATGTGGAGTGAGGCTAATGGGCTTGGCAGTCAGATGGGTCAACCCACTCATGTCTGTGATATTTGGAAAGAGCTATGAGAGACTTGGAGCCCACTCTGCTCCAAAGCTGTTCTGTCTGCAACCTTGCCCAGGCTTTCTCTGTGGAATGTTTGAGAAAATCCTGCAAGCCGCAGCTGGATATGAGTGGGGTGGCATGTCCTGGGCCTCACACGTATCAGGCTTTGTTTGCTTTCTCAGTGAGGTTCTGGTGCCCAGAGGTGGGACTGCTAAATTTGCTGAGCCAAGCATTGAACAAGAGAACTGGTGTCCTCTGTTCCTTTCTGTGCTGTAGGGTAGGTTCCCTGTCTGGATTGGAGTGCCAGGGCTTGGGTACAGCGGGACTTCTCGTACTGAGGCCAAGCAAGGCTGGACTGCAAGAGGATAGGTACCTAGCTGTGTCCTGCAGCACTGCTGTCCCACCAAGGAAGAAGGCACGGCAGGACTTCATCACATCCACCAGCAGAGAGGCTTCCACCTTCTCTCTCACCCACGCACTAGTACAGACACGCACATCTGTACAGATACAGGTTCATACCAGCGTGAACATGCTCGTGTGGATTCACATGAATTTGCAGTTAAGCGGGCACACCCATGCCAGCACAGATGCAAACAGACCCGTGCTGGTGCAGGCCTGCTCGCTGTCATAGAGGCAGACGTATTCATATTTGCGCGACTCCGGGCTCGTGCTGGCACAGGCGCAGGCATACAAGCTCCTGCACTCACAGACACTGGCAACAGAGCTAAGCCATGGCACTGGTCTATTTTTGGGAGCACTCCTAAGAATTGTGAGCGTGCTTCAGATGTTAGAGTCTTAGATGGGGGAAAGCTAGAACAGATGGCTGGAGGGTTCAGAGCAGCAGCCCTGCTGAGAACAGATATTTATAGGCAGATTTAACCCTTGTGTGGTCTCTGGAGCCACATTTCCAGGGACGGCATCTGGAACAAACGTGGTAGAGCCGAGCAATGACCTCTGAGGGTGTGCTGTCCTATCTCATTTCTGTGAGCCGATTATCAGTGTAGTCTGGAAATCCTGTCTATGCTCTACCTCTTTCTCAGGGGACATAGCTTTCCCTAGACCATGGAGCCTGGTTTCTATAAGCCTCGGTGAAAATGGGCTGGTTGTGGTTATTATTTGCTGACCAAGCTGGGGCAGCGGGTACTGCGACTGCCCTGTGCTTGCGTGACCAGCAAAATGAGGACAAAGATTGTTTTGTCCCTCTTGCCCTGATTTTTTTCTTTTTTTTTCTCTTTAGCAAAAGGTTACTCAGATTCTTCCTTTTCCTTGCTGGAAGTAGATACTGTGTTTTCTTTCAGGCACGCCATCTTGTAAAAAGATACAGATTAAACCCTGCCCTGTCAGATCCATCAGATGCTTTTGCCTGCCCTCATCTTGGACTCTTGTGCTTGAGCATTTAGGGAAGGGCAGAACCCAACTGGGGGTTCTGCTGCTTTGTTGAACAGAGTTGGCTGCAAAGTGAGGAGCATGGCAGGTTTGCAGTGACAGCTCTGTTTGCAGTCCTTTCTTCAAGGCCATCTAGCCTGCCTTTTGGGGTCTGAGGTAGTGTTGTATTTAACTTGTCTGTCATGTCTTGAAGTAGCCTTCACAGTGCTGAGTATCAGACGCAGGAGAAAGTGATCTGGGGGGAAGGAAGAAAGCCATACCCTCAGGTGAGATGTATAAAGAACTGACAGAGTAGTTATCTGAGAGTTGCGGGGAAGAAGGCACTGGCTTTGAAAGTATGAAGTGGGGTGCAGACCTGGGGAGCTGTGTGAGTCTGCTCAGGCTGCTTTTCGGTCTGGCTCTGGCAAAATTAGGGAACAGTGGCACTCCTGGAGCTAGTGCAGGGCACTGAGAGACTGGATAAAAAAGAAATGGAGGTGGGTGCTACTGGCAGAGTTTGTGCTGTCAGGTCAGAGAACGATGGCCTGTATTTGTGCTCCTAAAAACTGGAAGATTGATTCTAGTTGTGAGATGGGGGAAGCAGCTGCAGCATTGAGTGGAAAAGGGCATTCCTCCCTCACAGACAGGCAGTTGATGCCGTAGGGTTTGAGCCGCCGTGATCGTGCACAGTGGCACACACGGCATGCACCTGGGCTGCACCTTCCCTCTGTTGGGACTTCAGCTGATCCAGATATTTGGAGCTGCTCTCTTCCTGCCAGCTTGTGCCTAGCTCGGGGATCCCAGGGAGGCAGTGCTGAGTCTTATAGGGCTGTTTTCCACTTCTCTTTGCATTGCTATGCTCCTGTGGACCAGCCAGAGGTGCTCCCAATGTTAGAGGTGGCACACAGCAGCCCTAAGTCATGCTGTTTGTCCAGAGTCAGGTTCTCAGGCAAAAGTTTCACGCAGATGCTCAGTATATGCCTCAGTGAGCCAGGTTTGTTGTTGTATACCCTGATTCCATGCCCAAGGGGGCATGAAGCTCTGCTGGAAAGTCTGGGAGCGTGACACAGAGTGCTGGTCTTGCCTTGGGGATCAGCACTGTGTTTTGAGGGTGTGAATTCAGAGCATCCCCTAGTTTTCTGTACGCTGATGTACTGGGCATGGGAGATGCAAATCTGTAGAGAGTGGGAGTATGTTGGAGCTGCTTGCTTCCTTTCTTATTCGTTCGGCTTTCAGACTGTGGAGGCTTGGAAAGCAGTCACTGTAGTCCCCCCACGCACAGTTGTGTTCTCACTGCTCACCTGTGTCCCATGGAGGAGTTCTCAGGTTTCCCAGAAGCTCTTGGTCCCAGGTCACACTTGCACCCACAATCGAAATGTGACTTTACGGTGAGAAAAACTGGTTTTGGCTGTTGCAGCAGCCTGCATATCCCAAAAGCATAGCTGATTGTGCTGGATACCCAGGTGTGAAGCTGGCAGAGCTGGCAGTGCTCAACCAGCTCACGGTCTGGTCTGCTGCATGGTGGTGTCATCTGGCAGCTTTGTATCTGTGGCTGTCTGATTGCATTTTGTGCCCAGACAATCAGTAGGAGCGAGGTTGCTCGGCAGGTCACTGGACACACTGACGTGATGTTCCTGTGGCTGGGCTGGCTAGTGTTCTTCCAGGGCCCACAGGAAGGGCCGGCAGCCACCCGCTCTCCTCCTACCTGAGGAGGCAGAGAGAGAACCTGGCAGGAACAACGCTCAGCTGGGTAGCTGCCAGTCCTGGGATCTGCCCACACTTGCCTGGCCTCCCACAATGGCCCCATTGTTCCTGAGAGGGCAAGGAGGAGGCTTCCTGCAGCTCCCTGGGCATCATTAACCCTCTGCCTACCAGGAGCAGACTGCAGGATGGGCACACATGGGGCAGGAAGTCCTATAGGCAGGTGGAGGAACTCCCACTGCCCTTGAGTTCAAGGAGGGGAGCTGCCTGTCTCTGCCAGCTGCCTCTAAAATCACCTCTTGCTGCTGTTTTGAGGACAGCTAGCGTGTGCCTGTGCTAAAGACATACACCAGAGAGGCAGGGGCCCGCTGAGCCTTGATTTCCTCTGACAAGGCATAGGGAGCCTTCTTCTAGGCTTCTTTCTGCCGTGACCTTTCCTTGGGAGCAGCCGCCAGTGGCTGGGTTGCTTGGGCCACGATGTGCAAGCCAGAGCAGGGCATGTCTTAAGGAATGGAACATTTAGGGTGTTGGGGGGCTAATTCCAGTGGCTGAGATATCGGTGTGGAACCTGTTTAAAGCAATTCCAGACTGATCAAAGTGCCTTCTTCCTTCCTGTCCTGTAACGTGATCTTGGACCAATGAGCTGCTCAGGGTCTGCTGTGGCTTCTGGTTCCTGTTGTTGTGGAGACAGAGCCTTGGAGGGCACAGGCGTGCCTCGCTGCGGGTGCAGGCTCGGAGCCAGAGCACAGTATCCGTGTGCCGAAGAGGACAACAAGTACCCTGTCGCTGGCCAAAGGAGCTGGACGATCGTGTCCCACTCTTCTTCCTGGCTCTGCACTGTCCATCTTTCGATGGCAGTTGTGCTTCCCTACAGCTTTCTGCTATGTGTGTTTCCTGATCAGCTGATTCCAGAGGTTATAGGGCTGCCTCAGCACCCCCGCTCTGTCACAAACTTCCTCTCCAGAATCTGTGCAACGAGGGAGAGGAAGAGGCATTTGACTAGCATGCCAAGACTCTGTATGGGAAACTTTCTGGATGTCAGTCTTCAGAGATGTTGACCCCGATGTATCTCATGCTAGCTCAGAGACTGGAGAATTGGCTTGTTAATCTGAACAGCTGAGGACTTCGAAACCTATTAGTTACCTGGTGGAAGTCACCAACGAGTTTTTCTGCAATCCCTGATAATAACTTGCTTATATCATTACCTAAACGGCCATCCTGCTTCCAAAAGATCTCTTATTTCCTCCCACTCAGTAGCTTTTGCACTCTTCTCCCCCGCTTTGTACCCCGGTCTTTGTTGTTGCAACAACTTTTCTTTTTAAAATGTTCTGTTTCTTAAATAAGGGCATAACTGGAGTTAACTGTGGAGGGCCAAGGGCTGAGTTGGGAGCACTTGATGACCCCAGCTACTGTACCTAGTGCAAATAATGCTGCTTCAGAGCTTGATCTGGCTGAGTCTGGGCATCTAGCCTCTGGCCACAAGGACCACTGCAAACCCCAAAGCCTTCTGCAAACCTCAGAGTTGGAGGAATGTCAGAAGCCCTTGCCCACTTGGCCAGTTAACAAGACCTCTCTCTCCTGGTGGGGAAGAGGGGCTCTCTGGGGGGAGCTCCAGGACAGGCTGCCTCTGGGCCCTTCTCTTCATCTGTGGATGCACATCTGCTGCTACACAGAGGGCTCATTGCCTCCCCAGAGGGCTGCAGTTGGTGAGATGGGACTATTCCTACCTCTTTCTGCCCGTTTCCTTTTGGGTGGTTAGAGGCCTGGCCAGGGTTGGATCAGGGTTACTGTCTCTGGAGGAGCTCTCTGAATTGCGTCAGTGTTTGCATAAAGACAGAGTAGCCCCTGAGACTTGGGACCAGTTCTATGGGGAAGGCTGTGCCGCTTTGCACTCGTCGAGTGGCAGAAGCTGGGGAGTTTCAGCTTTACATATGGGGGAGGCTTCTGGGGGTAAAGGTGAAGCATGGTGAGGAGGTCGAGCAGCTGCTGTCTTGGGGTGCGCAGTGGGGAAACCTCTCTCCAGATTGGTGCTTGCCCAGACTCTGATGGTAAAGTGAAATGGGGAGCCGTGGCTCTCCTCTCCTCAAGGCCTCTCCCTCCCTTTCCAGCCCAACACTGGAGTCCCAGTACTGCCTGCAGGTAGCTGCCACCACTCAGCTTCAGGATCTCTGCTGCCTGTGCTGATCCTCTCTGCACTGAGGAAGGTGAAAGGTTTCCCAGGGTGGAATTTCCTGCGAGGTAGTTGCATAGCCACTTCCCCTATGACCTTACACCCCAATGTGCCTTAGCCATGATGGCATGCATATACGAGGCAATGGGGTGGGGGCTGGAGGGAGCTGCTGGGAAAAGGAAGTGACCTCAGCCATGGTTTAAATATAGAGCCCAGTGTTTTCTGCTGCTGGCCCTGGTATTTATAATCTTGGAGGAGTGCTCAGCAGCTCTTTGCATCTTTTCTACAGTCCAGGCTGGCAGAGGGCAGTGTGGGGGGGGAGTAAGATGTTGGGGCATCCACCCTACTTCCCCTTTTTTCCTGCATTTCTCTGTCAGCTCCCACTCCCCAGGTATGCTGGGGTACTTACGTGTGTGTGCCCAGTTGCACAGATGTGGTTCTGCGATCCAGGCCATTTGCAGGCCCACAGGTGTTCCAACCTCTTCCTTTTGTGCAGGTGTGTCCTTTGCATGTTGCATTTAGTGCCAGGATTGGGCACAGGAAGAGTCCAACTCTTCCTCGGCTCTCTGCCATGAGCCTCCTCAAAGACAAACAAACTTGTTGCACTGCTGGTCTTACAGCAGGGTGCAGCTGGTGTACAAGGTGCTGAGAGAGGTGGTAGGGGTGTCCCTGCCAAAGGGGTTTCCTGGGACCCTCTCTGCAAAGACTGTGCTGTTCTTCAGGCTGTAAAGTGATGTGAGCTTGCTCAAAGGGAGAGCTAGTGTTTTGGGGAGATTTTCTGCAAGGTGGTGTGAGATGTGTAGCCCTCTCTTGCAACGTGTAACAGGCATCTCGGCGCTGCTTTAATCTGAAAGAGTGTAGTAAACATTTGCTGCATGGATGTGGTTTACGGCTCTGCTCCCCAGCACAACCCACCGCACGCTGCGGAGGCCCTGTTGTGAGGGCTGAGTTGCCAAGGAAGCCTGGGGTCCGAGTGCACACAGCGCGCCTCAGCCCAGGCGCCGCTGCACTGGCAGGAGGTGCGGTGAGTTGGCCCGTGCTCAGCCATGGCCAGGCTGTGGATGCCCTGGGCGACGGTGACACCTAGTGGCTTCGTCCCATAGGCTCCACCTCGGGCCCAGAGGTGGGGCACCCGGAAAATCTGATGCTTCTGGACAGCTGGCATGAAGCTGGACTGGCCATAGGCAAGAGACCCTGCAGTGCTCAGGAGCCCTTGTGTCTGGCTTGGAGACAGGGGGCAGGGAAGGCACCCAGTGTGATGGCTCTGCTGACGATGGCTGGGCTGTCACAGAGCCCTGCAAAGAGACTTCCTTCTAAAAAGAAGAGCAGAAACTGTTGTGTCAAAGCTTGGAAGCTCCTCATGAAGTTCTAGAATTGCTGGGTTGCAATCCTGAGCACTGCTAGCATTGCAGACTTTTGTTATTGCCAAAGGATCCTAAAGCAGTTACTGACTCCTAAATGCAGCTGAAAGACTGTCCTCATAGGCTCAGCTACATCTGCTGTTTACCTGAGATGTGTGACCCTAGGCAAGGCTTGTCCCCCTTGCCATTTTTGTGGAAAAGTTGGGGTTTTAAGGTCTCAGCTGTGAGCCCTGCTTCTCAAGACAGCTGATGTAGCAGAGGCAGTGTGAGGCATAACTTACTAGCTAGTGAGGCTTTTTAGCATTACTTGCCCAGTCCCAGTAACTCGAGTGCACAAACAGTGGAAATGGCCTGAGGAAGTCTCTTCAGCCCCTGTTGAAGAGGAGCAACTGTCCAGGGAGGTCTGTGCTGTGGCCTTGCATTGCAGCCTGTGGTGTTATCTGCCAGCAGGGTTTTCTCAGAGAAGCTGTCCCATTCAGGTACAGATGAGCTTGTCTTCATGCATCCCAGCACAGCCAAAGGCTGCATGAGAGTGTCCAGCTGTCACAGCAGCCCATGTTCCTGGCCAGATTTCATATACTGCAGGATGAGATCCTGCCTCAGAGGAAATCGAAGCTCCCTGAGCAGCAGCAGTACCTTTGGAAAAGATTGCTGGCTTTGCTTCCTGACCTACTAGATGCTGTTACTTGGCTGCAGTCTGCCAAGCTGCAGTGCACAGGTGGCTGTATTGCCCAGCATGTGGGGCACCTGCAGCTTCCTGCAGGTTTCGCGCTGACCCATCCCCAGCAAGTCGGACTAGCCAGTGTATGAAGCAGTTCCTTGTTATCATCCCAAGGGAGTCACATGTGACTGCCGAGTAAAGTCTGGCACATGCAGGGTTTCTGTGGGGAACACACCAGTTGGACTGGTCGTCGTGTCTCTGTTATCCTGGCTTCCTCTCTCGCGCCTTCTTCCAAGAGTGATAGCATGGCAGCAATGCCAGCCAGCTCCCAGATGTGGAAGCTGCAAGGCTGGCGGCAGGCGTGGGCTCCGCATTCTTTGCAGCAGTGTTGGGAATCCATGTTATCATCCTTTGGAGAGAGTGGGAGCGTGATTCACCAGAAAGTCCTCTGGGAACGCAGCGGATTCAGATTTCTTCAACTATCAGCTAGCAATGCCCGGACTGCAAATATGTCAGCCCAGTCTCTCCTGCGCAGAGCTTACTCCTTCTCTCCCTCTGCTGTTGTTCAGACTGTACTGGAGGAGGCTTACTGAAAGCAGTTTTTGTGTTTTATTTCAAGATTTCTTGTCTGCTAAGGTCCCAGCCTTATATTTAAAGCTGTGGCTTTTCAGATGTACCAGGTGCAAACACTCTCTACATTTGGATGTAGTCCTTTGTTCAACAGATACTTATTGTGCCTTGAAAGCATCCCTCCCTGCATGAGGTTGGCTGGGTCATCCCCCTGTGTAATGATGGGGGAATCAAGGCACCCAAAACTCAGGCATCTTGCTTAGGGTCACAAGTGGAATTGGTGGTAGCTGGGAGCAGAAGCCAGGAATCTCATCTCTTTGCTTCAGCCACTGGGAATTAAGTTTGCTATTGTCTTTAAAACTACCAGGCTGGAGTGGGTGTGTTTCTAAATTGCGGAGAAAGACACATTTCTGTGCAGTCTTCTTTTTGTCATGTTCTTTTCAAGATATTTTGAATTGTTTGTCTCCTGGTGTCAGTGTATCTACTTTCTAATTAATTATCTTCCGTGGCCCAGATGTATGTCATGCCTGCTGAAATCTAGTTTGAGTCTCAGGGTATGTGGAAGGAGCTGACAGCAGTAGGCTTACAGGATATGCCTATGGTCATGCCGTGGCCAGACAGATGAGAGGCTGAGGCTGATCCCTGCTATCCATCTGCAACAGAATCCAGCTGTTGCTACTCCTGAAAGCAAAGCAGAATCTTCAGGCAGCTGCTTCTGGCATTTGTCCCATTAGGAATTGTGAGGCAAGTGTTATCCCTCTGAGTGGACACAAGAAGAGGAGGGCTTCCCAAAGTTTAGCCAGGTCCCTCTGTCAGCCCAGGGTAGCTTTCCATCCTGCCTCGGGCAAGGTTTTGGATGACCTCCTTGGAGCACCAGCCTAGTCCAAAATAAAGAAAGAAGGTAGGTGCCCCCCAAATGTTACATTTTGGAGGAATTTCACAGCTGGTGAGGCTCGTCCATGCTGCAGTCAGTGTCTGAAGGTTTCATCACGGTGACTGCCAGGTCCTTTGGGAACGAGGTGTGTGTTCCAAGCAGTCTCATCTGATAACCAGAGGGACAGGAGGTACATCTCTGGACTCCACAGGCATAGGCTTTTCAGGGCCATGGGCTTCTTCGTCTGTTGAGGTATTCACATGCTGGGCTGTACTAGGGTTGTGCTGTGGTGCTGTTGAGCATTCACATTTTCAGTGAAGCATTTTGGGATCTGTTTCAAACATGATATCGTGCCCATGCAGATGTGCCACAGGCAGACCTGGATCTCCTAGCCTGGCATTGAAATGGAAGCACCTCCTCAGCGGGTGTAGCCACACAATGGCGTGGGTTTGTGACCCTCACGACTATGGTGCAGCATGTTGCAGGGATTGTGAGTGCGGCAAAGCGGAGGTGGCGGGGGGCGGGGGGCCTGGGCCACCAGCAGCAGGAGCTGCTGCAGGGCTTGCTTTCTGGAATGCTGTCTGGCAGCAACCTCTTCCAGTGTGGCTGGCCAGCCAGCGGCTGCAGGCAGCATGTGTGCTTAATGCTGCAGCTTGTGCCATATGGACCTTCTCCTCCTCCCTGCTTGCCCTCTCCGTGTCATCCTTCCCTGCTCGGCTCCCCTCCCCCTGCAAGCAGTTTGACAGAGCAATTGGGCAGGCACTGGGACAGCAGCTCTGACATAAATCTCTCCTGGTGTGGAATGAGGGGTATAAATATCCAGAGAGTGATGTGATCTTTCCAGCTGCTATTAATAGGTCTCTGGAGAACAAGAGCAAGCAAGCGAGACTGGCTGACACTTAAAGGGCTAGCAACTCCCTTATGTGCTGTGAAAATTAATCAGCGCTGTGGCTCACCATCTTCCTCCAGGCTAGAGCAGAGCCCTCACCAAGGTGCGTGGGGCGGAGATGGAGGAGGAGGGAGCAACTAACAGCTCCTAGTTAGGAAGCAATGATAGGCCAAGCTGTGCATGAAGGATCCCACTAACTAAAGGAAGAATGCTTGGGCAGGCTGTGCCACAGCCCTGTTTGCATAGCATGCCAGCAGCCCCCGGCTCAGCTTGCAGGGAGGCAGGTGCCAAGAAGACCCTTTTGCAGAGAAGACCTGCAGTTTCTGCAGGCACAGAACTCACTGGCAGTGCATGACAAGCTGCAGCCTGCGCCTTATGGCGATCACAATCTTTTGGGGATTATAGGTCTGCCAAATGTGCTTCACTGCTTTCTTTGCAAAGGTGCAGGGGTTTGCCTTGGCAGAGTGAGCACTTGGCTTTTGCTGGTGGTGTCTCCAGTGTGTGTGGCACTGCTGAGCTCTTGCAGTGCTATTTAGACACATGGGGTTTGATCTGGAGCCGGTGCTTCCTTTCCCTGGGTGGCAGAAGAAATCTGTGCGCAGCATCTGGCCTGCGTGGTCCAAATGGGAGGAGCGACTGGGAGAGAGCTTGTCGGGTGCATTGTGGAGGTGTCACGCAAAGCATGTAGCAGATGTGAGCACAGTAATACCTCAGCTTCCATGCACATGTAGTTTACCTTCCTTCCCTCCTGCTTCCCCAAGAAGTAAAAACTACTGTGACAGGGTTAGGATTAGGGTGTAGTTACCAGTGTTGTCTGTTGGACCAAGGGTTTGTGGTGACCTTCCAGAATACACAATGTGATACAGAGCTGCATCCCAGTCATCTCTAATGCCTGTGCATTAGAGGGGAATATTCCCAGTGTGAGCATGAGCCTCTGCCAAGGCAACTAGATCCTGCAAGGAGGGCTGCTGCAGCATTGCTTAGCTGCATGCATGTCCCTCAGCCCAGAAACCTCTGTGTTCTGCCCTAACCTCCTCTTCTCTGCCAGGCTCTGCCTCAGCCTGCGGGGCTATTCCGAAAGCTGAGCTGGATTTGGAGCAGGAGAGCATCACCCTGCTATCCCAGCAGGCCTGTGGCACATTGCATCATCCTGCTGGGCTGGAGCTCCCGCTAAAGTGGACGCCCCCTCACAGACCCAGAGCCCTAAAGCAGGAGCTGGAACTGTCCCTCAGGCCCCTGGGAGAGACAGAGCTTGTCTGATGAGTGCCTGCACTTCCCAGCTCTGCCTTGCCTTGCAACCCACTGCTTCCTTCTCAGTTGCCTCACCCTTTGTCCCCTGCTCTGTCCCAGTTTTCTCTTTATAGGCTTGTGTCAAGACTGTCTGCTCAACTCTCTTCTGTGTGTTTTGCAGAGCAGAGGAAGCTTATTTAGCAGCAAAAGGGGTCCCAGGAAACAGTAGGGCACCAGATTTCTCTTTGGGGTCACAAAGTTGTCTAAGCTCTGGGAACACCTGCAAAATAGCTCTGAGGATTCTTCTGCTCACCAAAGGGCCAGGCTGGCATGGAGCACCCATCTCTCGTCATAGCCTTGGAAACAAGGGCTCTCGTGTCTGTGGCTGTTCTTTGAAGTACTGGCAAGTCTGCCATGCCTGGGTGAGAGTTTACTGCTTGTCAGCATGTGAATGAGTAAGTGCAGAGCAGGATTTTTTGGTCAAAGGGCCCGAGGCTAATTCCCAGTATGAGCAGCTCTGGGTTGTGCCTTGCCATGGGCTTTGTCTGGCCCTGTGACCAAGCAGCAGCCTCAGTGCACTGGCCCTGGGCTGTGCCCCCAGCAGTGGCACCTGTGTGAGGGGCACCGTGCTGATTTGCTGCTCTTTTCTTTTGCAGGTTTCTGATCGAAGGGTCTGGGAGCTCCCTCCACTGGCACTGTGGGAAGCTTTAGCCAAGCCAATGCACCCTGACAACAAACTGCCCAGCCATGGCAAGGCAGGCAGCAGCAGTGCCCTGGCCCAGCACCACAATGTGAGCCAAGCACCCACCTGTAACTTGGGTTCAAAGGGTGTGGGGGCAGGCAGCCATGGCAGCAAAGCCACTCAGATCTCCCCTGGCAACTCTGGACTGAAAAACAGCCAGAACGCTGTCCCAAACTTCAGCTCCTTGAAGGGCAAGGTGAAGCGGGAGCGAAGCATCTCGGTGGACTCCGGAGAACAGCGAGAAGCCAGCACCCCATCACAGGACACAGAATCAAAAGGTAATGCTCTCCTAGACCTTACCGCAGCATGTTCTCCTCTCAGTTGCTACAAACATTCTGTCTGGACTTGGGATAGGAGCATCTTTGGTTTCTGTGCTGTATTTTCTGTGCTGTGTTTTCTGTCCAGGCTTGTCCTGGCTGCATCACTGCTTGTCACATCTGCAGTTTTTGGACCAGAGTGGCTGAGTTCTCATTTGCTTTGCATTTCATTCCCTAAACCATTTGTTACACCCAGAGTCTGGCACTGGTTTTCACAGGCTACCAAGGCCATCTAAGCAACAGCATGGCTCACTGAAACTACACCAAATGCCCCTGCATGTGCAATGTGCAAACTTGCAACTTGAGACTGAGTTGTCTTCTATCTCCTCGCTGTTGGTAAGAGAGCTGCTTTGCGGTGTTCTTGCAGCTGCCCAATGACTCAGTTGTGGTTAGCAAGGAGGTGCTGCGAGGGTCACTGTCTGAACAGTTATGTGGTTTCATCAGCAATGGATTAACTCTTTTGTTACAGCATGGGGCTTCTGGAAAAGGGCTCAGTCAGTGCTTCTAAACCTCCTTAGCAGCCTTCCCTGTAACCTCTTGTATTCCATCAAGCTCTGTGCTCAATGGCTGCGCAGGATACTTGAACGTCTCATGGGCGGTTGTAGGAGGAGAAGTTCTAGTGATGCCCTTGGTTCCAACCAAGACTCATGCCTGGTCTGCAGACACGGCTGCTGTTCTGGCTTTTGCCCCCAAGGATTTGTTTTCACAGTCAGAGCCATGTTGCTTGACTGTCTTAGGCCAGAACTGTGCCCTGGAAGAACAGGTAGAATGTACCTGAACGGACTTCCTGCCCCCAGGAAGGCTTTCTCCCCATAGCGTTACAGGGGTAACTGTACACCACTGATCATAAGCATTTGCAGGTTTATTGCAGAACTGTCTTGTAACCACACTTCCACAGGAAAATTATTAAAATGGCTTGATCAGAAATGCAAAAATCTCCTATGCTCTTAATATACTGATAGATCATATGAATATTGTCATGATGTAAAAAAGTAAGGCCAGAAAATGTTTTATTAGTTAAAGCACAGGACTGGAAGTTATTCATCCTGTGTCTGATTGGTCTCCCGGAATCCCTAAGTGCCTTTAGGCAAGCCAATTCCTCTCTGAGCTGCATCAGTTCCATCTGAGAGGAGGGACATGTGGAGGGAGCATACGAATTTATAGAGAGCATGAAGGCCCCTGCCTGACTGATGTCGGCAAAGGGCAGAATCTGTCTCTTGTTCCTAACAAAGGATGTGAACGCACCCTCCCATTCTATATTCAGGTTTTAATTGCTGAATCACAGACCCTTTAAATTTACAGGTAATGGCCAAAGCTCTCTAGTTTGGAGCTGCAGGTAAACACGTCCTGTTTTCATAGACGCCTTTCAGGCAGTAAGAAATACATCTCATTCTGAAAGTCTGGCTCTCACAGGGGAGTCTCACTAGATCTGGCTGCTAAGACAAGGAGCCCAGACTGAGCAGATGCTTCAGGTTCTTAACCAGTGCTGGGCAGATGTTAGCATAAGACTTAATTGCCCAGTGCATCCTGGTTGGGTTGGCACTGCCAGCATGCAGCACTCAGCTGGGCAGGACCCCAGCCTTTACAGATCTACTCAGCGCCTCTGATGGCTCTGTCCCTTTGCAGGTGAGGTGGCTCCCCGTAGTAAGCGACGGTGTGTGCTGGAAAGGAAGCAGCCATACAGCGGCGATGAATGGTGCTCTGGGCCAGACAGCGAGGAAGACGACAAACCCATCAGCAGTGCGCACAGTGAGTGACTGCCTCCCTACCAGCTCTGAAGCTTGAATAAAGCCAGGTCCTTCCTGCAATTCAGGAGGGCTGATGGCACTGGCACATCTAGCTTTGCCTGTGTGTGCTCACTTAGTCGAGTGTTTGGGGGCCATTGCAGTTGGTGGTCATTGTGCTGTGAGAATATTTGCCATGCAGGTTTGGAACCTGTTTTGTGTAGATGGGAAAAAGCATTGAGGTTGAATGTCCCTGCTGGATGTTGCTCTGGCCACACTACACTGGTCATAATGGCAGCCAGAGTGCGACGTGCATTGCTCGTGTTGCAGCAAAGTCTGTGCCAGGCCACTCACCCTTCTCTCTGCAGTTGTCTTGTAATGACAGCTGAGTCTAAAGAGGCTCTTGGTCTTGACAGTGGTTCAGGCTTGAGCGGGCCCAAGGTGTGCACTTTTTGGGGCAAT
The DNA here is from genome assembly GCA_013400515.1 of Erpornis zantholeuca. Lineage (NCBI taxonomy): Eukaryota > Metazoa > Chordata > Aves > Passeriformes > Timaliidae > Erpornis > Erpornis zantholeuca. Next base: position 688,452 of record VZTN01009325.1, read on the forward strand.
GAACTGTAGGTCTCTTCTGTTTTCCAAAAGCATCAGCATTCTTTGACATTTTGTATCTACAATTCGCTTTGCTTTCAGACTGTAACAGGGAGAATATCTGGGAGATGGGGCAAGGTCCGGTGAGACCCAAGGAGATGCCTACGTTGTCTCATGGAGAACACGAATGTGTAGAAAAGCAAGGAGAGGGTGGCCTTTGTGCCTGCCAGTGCATTGTCGCCATCGACTCCAGAGCATCCACTTGCACTTCTCAGCACAGTCCACAGCCTGTGCAGCCTTTGTGGGAAAGGATAGTGCCGCTTCCCTTGTCACAGCCTGCTCCCAGATCTGCCTGGCGGGGATGGGTCACGGTGGGGCTGCCCAGGGGCAGGGGCTGGCAACGAGGCAGCGCCCGTGTCCCCGCACCGGGTTCCCAGTGATGTCCTGTGTAAATGTTGCGGTGGCAGGGTCGGGCTGCAGGAGCTGCTGCGATGGGGAGAGGCAGCTGGAGGGGAGCAGGGAGCCAGCTGAGTCAAGGGGCGAGGGTGGAGGAAGGCAGGGCGTGCCTCTGGTAATTGCAATGCTTATTTTATTAATAATGGATTTTACCTAATAACGGCAGACGATTGACAGTCACCTCTGCCGGGCGGCGGGGCCGGGCAGGCCAGTGCTGCCACCTGCTGGCGGCTCGTCCCTGCCGCCCGCCAGCTCGTCTCCTCTGCTCCCGCAGGCTGTAATGTAGCAGATCCTGCGATGTCCACAGCCCCACAGCTTGGCCCAGGGTCCAACCCGCTGCCGAACCTGAGCGAGAGCAGCGCTTCCGGCGTGCCCCATGGTGCTGCCCCTGGCTTGCGGTCAGAGGCTGCGGGAGGCGGAGGTGGCGGAACAGGGAAGCAGCCTTCACAGTTCGTTTATGTCTTTACAACGCACCTTGCTAACACGTAAGCAGTAAACCCCATACCTCCCCCACTGGTATTGGCTGGCCTTGTCACACCCGGTCGGCCTTGTCACGCCTGTCTGCTGCACAGCATGCAGCAGTTGAGCACAAGAGAGCTGGAGAAACCTGTCTCTCTGTTTGCACAGAGTGGGAAACCCCTGGGGTTCATGAGTTATCCTGGCAGTCACTGCTGGTGGGCAAACTTGGTCTTAAATGCCCACTTCCTCCCAGTGAAGCCTGGCTCTGCGCTCTGTGTCACCCACTGTAGAGCCCATCTAGTCAGCATCCAACAAAATTATTCACCCAAAGCAGTATGAGTTGCTGGTCTGATTTAAAAGTATCTAAGGGGTGGGTGTCACAGGGAGTGTAATGTAACACATGGTTTTATTCTCCACACAGTTCCTCTCTTCTGTCCTGCATTGTCTCAGCTGTAGTCTTAGATAGTTTAGTCTGTTTAGCCTAGTCTGTTTAGTTTTAGAACTCTGCTGTACCACAGGTTCAGTGTGGGAGATCCCAGAGCATCTTGGTGACAACCACCTCAGGGCAGCAGGCACAAAGCAAAGCAAGTCACAGGACATGGGAAGAGGGAAATTGAATGGCAAGTGATCATCATCAGATGGAGATATGCTCACTGGGCACTGTGCAGGACAGATGGCAGGACCCTGAGAACATGTCCTCTTCTTGGTTACCTCCAGAGATTTTCTTCTTCCTGCAGGACTGAAGAACAGAGGTGGCAACAGGGGCCTTGGATGGATAGGATGGGGCACAGTGCCTCTTCTCACGTGATTTGTGCTCTCTCCCTAGAGCTGCGGAAGCTGTCCTGCAGGGCCGAGCTGACTCCATTCTGGCCTACCATCAACAGAATGTCCCGCGGGCAAAGCTAGACCAGGTATACCACCCGTGAACCAATTGCTCCTGTTGGCATGTGCTGCCGACTATTACCCTTCCCTTCTGATGTAGCCGTTCTCCTCCAGCCCCTGTCTCAGCTGTGAAAGAAGGGGTTGCCAGAATGCCCTTTCAGTGGGATGGGAAGCTGCTTTGCTGCGAAATCTCTTTGGCACAAGTCCTTGCTGTTGTAAGCTGTGAAAAGTTTGGGATGGGGCATGGCACATTCCCCTGCAGTTGTGTGTGCAGAGTACCTGCTTGTGCATTCCTAGGCCATGTAGTAGGGCCTACATCTTTCCTGTAAGGAATATAGGTGAACTGCCATGAAGGCTTCATTTTGAGACAGGGTGCAGGGAAGAATACCTTCCTAGGATCTTTCCTTGCTCAAGTGTCTTCCCCTTTTCTCTGCCAGGCACCACCTGCTCCTAAAGTGCTGGGCGTTGCTGAGCCACTTCCAGTTAACCCTCCTACTGCCAACACTCCACAGTCCCAGCCACTGGCCCCTCAAGCAAGTCAACCACAGACTCAGCCTCCCCCACCACAGCCTCCAGCCCCACCACCTCAGGCCATCAGTCAAACACCTTTGCCTGTGCCCAGCAGCCTGCCTCAGGAAGGGACAAATGAAGATGGCCGGAGAGATCTGACTCCCAACTCTTTGGGGAACAACAGCAGCAATAACCAGCCTGGAAGTAACCATCCAAATACTCCCACTGCGTCTGCCAGCACCATGCAGCCTGGGCAAGTGGACTCCTCTGCCACGCCCAGCTCCAGCCTCCTCGGAGAGGGCCCAGGGATGCCAGGGAATGGGCAGGCAGGCCTGGGCCCCAGGAACACCATGAACTCGGAAGGTCTCTCAAAGGAGCAGCTGGAGCACCGAGAACGCTCTCTGCAGACCCTGAGAGACATTGAGCGTCTGCTGCTGCGCAGTGGAGAGGCTGAGCCCTTCCTGAAGTCCAGCCAAAATGCAGGTGAGGGGGGGACTGCCCCTCAGCCACAGACTGCCCCTGCCCAGCCCCCCACACTCCCTGCCAGCATGAAGAAGTACGAAGAGCCTCTGCAGTCCATGATCTCCCAGACCCAGAGCCTTGGTGGGCCCAGCTTGGAACACGAGGTGCCCCACCACCCTAGCACTGACATGGGACAGCAGATGAACATGATGATGCAGCGGCTGAACCAGGACAGCCTGACACCAGAGCAAGTGGCCTGGAGGAAGTTGCAGGAAGAGTACTACGAGGAAAAGCGACGGAAAGAGGAGCAGATTAGCATCCATGGCCGGCCCATGCAGGAGATCATGATCCCGCAGTCAATGGGGAGCATGATGATGCGTGGGCCTCCGCCACCCTATCACAGCAAGCCTGGAGAGCAGTGGCCACCAGGGATGGGCAGCCAGCTGCGGGGACCCATAGATGTGCAGGACCCTATGCAGCTGCGGGGAGGGCCACCCTTCCCTGGGCCACGGTTCCCTGGGAATCAAATGCAGAGAGTCTCTGGCTTTGGAGGAATGCAGAACATGCCCTTAGATGCTCTCGGGCCCATGAATGCCATGCAGAGGCCAGTCAGGCCTGGCATGGGATGGAGCGACGATATGTCTCCTATGGGAGGCCCTGGGAACTTTCCACAAGGCACCTTGCCCTACCCACCAGGGCAAGGGGACCCAGAAAGGTTTATGAATCCCCGTGCCAGAGAGGAGATCCTGCGGCATCAGCTCATGGAGAAACGCCCAGTGGCAATGCAGAGGCCCATGGGGATATCCAGCAACTCCATGAGCCAGGGCATGGAAATGGAGAGGATGATGCAGGCTCACAGGCAGATCGATCCATCCATGTTTGCTGGGCAGATAACGGGTGAGAGCCTGAGCAGTGCCCCACTTGGAATGGATTTTGCAGGCACTCGGGGGATGCTGAGCCCCCCTATGAGTCAGTCGGGCCTTAGGGACATGGACACACCCATGGGCCCTGGCAACCTCAACATGAACATGAATGTCAATATGAACATGAACATGAATCTCAATGTCCAGATGACCCCACAGCAGCAGATGATGATGTCTCAGAAGATGAGGGGCCCTGAAATGATGGCCCACCAGGGCATGAACCCTGAGGAACTGGCCAGGGTTAGGGCTCAGAATGGCAATGGCAGTGCAATGCTAACGGGACCCCAGAAAATGATGATTCCCTCCCAGTTCCCCAACCAAGGACAGCAAGGCTTCTCTACTGGACAAGGGTCTTACCCTAACCTGCCCCAGGAGATGGGCAGTGGCTCAGACATGTTCAGCCCTGAGCAGGGCACCATGCCCGTTGGGAGCATCAGTGGCACCACCAGACTCAGCCACATTCCTCTGCCTCCGGCCTCCAATCCCACTCCCACATCAGGGGGAAATCTGGCCAACATGCACCCAGCACCTTCCCGGGGGCTGGGCCGCCGGCCCTCTGACCTCACCATCAACATCAACCAGATGAATTCCCCCAGTATGGGTCACCTCAAGTCTCCCACCCTTAGCCAGGTGCATTCGCCACTGGTCACCTCCCCATCTGCCAACCTCAAGTCCCCACAGACACCCTCACAGATGGTCAGCATGCCTCCTTCAAACCAGTCTGGACCCCTCAAGTCCCCCCAAGTGATGAGTTCCTCTCTCAACATCCGGTCTCCAACTGGCTCACCAAGCCGCTTGAAGTCCCCTTCTATGGCTGTTTCTTCCCCTGGTTGGGTGCCATCTCCCAAAGCCACCATGCCCAGCCCAGGAGTCAACCAGAGCAAGCAGACTCTCAATATGAACTCTTCTGCGTCCATCGGAGCACTGGATCAGGGTATGCTGGGTGTCTTATGTGTGAGTGCATGTCTGTGCTTAGTTTTGGTGAGTGCAGACAGGGTTTCTCTCCAGCTGACGAGCTCTCTCTGGAGCGGGAAGAAACATGTTCCTGTGCCTGGTCCTGCATCTCACAGAGCAAGTATTTTTTCCCAGGGGTCCAAACAGGGCCTTTTCAGGTAGATCTGTGACACAGGCAGCAAACACTGTGTCTGTGCTGGGCAGTCAGGGATGGGTTTAAGTGGAAGTCTCTCACTGCTCTGGAGCAGGTTCTCTGCATGAGCCTTCTCAGAGTCCAGAGAGTGCTGGACTGTGCCAGCTCTGTGCTTTGCAACCTCCTCTGGTCACTGCTGTCAGAAGGAGAGGACAGGGTTGCTCTCTGGTGAGAGCAAGCCACAGTGTGTGGACAATACTAAGTTGATCTCTCTCTCGCTTGCAGGTTCTCTCCCTTCTGGGCCTCGGAGCAGCTCTTCCGCACCAGCCAGTAACACCTCTAGCACCATGAATCCGAACATGCCTTTTACTTCCTCTCCAGATCCATCCCCTTCCCAGAACCCCCTCTCACTGATGATGTCCCAGATGTCCAAGTATGCCATGCCCAGCTCCACACCACTTTACCACAATGCCATCAAAACTATTGCCACCTCTGATGACGAGCTGCTGCCAGATAGGCCTATGCTCCCACCTGGAAGTATGTCAGGTATCTACTTCTGGAGGGGGGCTTGCGAGGGGTCAGACTGTCTTGTGGCTGCCAGTGGACCTGAGGCAGCAGGTGGAGGAGGCATTAGAAACTCTGATCTCCCCACAACTGCCATGTCACATAGCTTAAATTTTCCCTTTTTTGTAACAGTCTGTGCACCTCCCTGCCCTGCCCTGCCCTGCCCTGCCCAAGTTGCCCATCAGCTTTTGGCTTGGGTGGAAGGACATGAGCTGGTCTGGTTTGAGGAGTCCTTCTTCCACAAGACCTAGAAGTTTTTTACCTTTACCCATGTAGATGTATTGGGCCCAAGTTTTCATGGCTCCTAGAGTTTTCTCAGGTCCAGGACTTGCAGGCAGAGGTCTGCTGCTTAGAGCCCTTGCGTTCCTGTGCAGTGGGACAGGGATGCTCTGAATGGGGCTTGGGAGTCTGGTGTTTTGAGTGGAGCCCAAGAGCCTGTACAGGCAAGGCTGTGTTGTAGCACAGTTGTGATTTCAGTAGGTCAGATATGCTCCAATAGCAATTGGCACTGGTGAGGACATCTAGGCAAATTAATGTTTTTTGTCACATGCGATAAGCCCAAAGGGGAATTCCAGCAGCTCTACCACTTGATTTAGGGGTTTAAAGCTGTCTGACAAATATTTTTGGCAGTTTTGAAAATGAAAAATCAACTTTTTGACTCTTTCACTGCTGAGCAGTCACTTAGGTTGACTGCAGGCATGCAAATGCATTGGCTGCCTCCACAGGCATTGCTGGCTGCTGTGCTTTTCTGATGGGCACAGGCCTGCCCAGACAGCACCTGTGTCGGGCTGCTGACTCTTCTGCTTTTTTCCTCATCACCACCCGAGGTTGTGCAGTCACTCGAGCTTGCTGGGTGGTAAACCCTGTGGCAGGCAGTGGTGGAGGGTCACTCCTTGCTGCCTTTCAGGCTGCTGAGAGCCCTGCTGGGATCATGGTGTAGGGCACACACTGAGCCAGCCAGGACTCTAAAATCAGGAGACTGTAAGAAATTACAAATCTAGCATGGGGCTGGATGAAGCTGGAAGAGCCCTCTGATGCTTGTGTGCTTGGGGAGCTGGAGTCTGGAGAAGTTTTTCCTGATTTTGGTGCTTTGCAAGCCCATCTTGGAGCTGCTTAGTGAGCATCACGCTCCACGCTCGGGGCACTCTGAGCAGGACTGCTTGGCAGGCTTTCGGGATGTGGATTTTGCAACCCTGAAAGGTCTGTGGGAAGGTCTTAACTCCTCTCTCTTTTTCCTGTCCTTAGGCGTGACGGGGAATCAGCCAAATCAACTGCACTTGAACTCTGTGGGGCCTGGATCCTCTCAGAGCCCCATGGGAATGAACCTGCCTGGTCAGCAGCCCCTTTCCCACGAACCGCCTCCCACCTCCATGATGTCCTCCCCAAACCCTCTGGGGTCCAACATTCCTATGCATCCGAGTGGTCCAGGGGCGGGTGTACCCCCCCAGAACCCCATGATGCTGCCCCCAGGTCCCCAGGACTCGTTGAACCAGCAGTGTGGCCCTGTGCACAACAGTTCACAGATGATTCCTTCGAACCAGCTCGTGTTCCCCCGCATGCAGCAGCCCCACAATGCCATGCCATCTCCTGCCGGAGGCATGCCCATGGCCCCCACTGCGGGAGGTGGCCCTGGGATGCAGCAGCATTACCCGCCAGGGATGCCCTTGCCGCCTGAGGACCTTCCCTCCCAGCAGCCTGGCCAGATGGCCCCTCAGCAGCATATGATGGGCAAGAACATCCCTCCTCGGATTGGTGACCCCTACCCACCCGTGCTTCCTGGGGTGGCGTCGGTGCTGAACGACCCCGAGCTCAGCGAGGTCATCCGCCCCACGCCCACGGGGATCCCGGAGTTTGACCTGTCCAGGATCATCCCGTCAGAGAAGCCAAGCAGCACCTTGCAGTATTTCCCCAAGAACGACAGCCAGGCACCCAAATCTCAGCCTTCAAACCTCCACCTCATGAACCTACAGAACATGATGGCTGAGCAGCCCCCCGTGCGTCCAGGTATGAATGCTCCCAGCCTCCCCGGGCAGCAGGGCGTGCAGAGGGGACTCAGCATGCCCATGTGCCATCCTGGACAAGTGCCCATGCTGGGCAGGACAGGCATACCGCCCCAGCAAGGCATGATGGGCAACAGCATGCACCAGGGCATGATGTCTCCGCAGCAGAGCCTGATGGCCCAGCAGAATTTCATGCTGATGCAGGCCAAGCAGAGAAGCATGTCTGTGTCGGGGGAGATGTATGCCCAGACAGGACATATGATGTCACCTCAGGGCTCTCTCATGGGGCCCCCACCTCAGCAGAACCTCATGGTCACGCACCAGATGAGGCAGAGGAGTGTCTCCCTGGACAGCCAGATGAGTTACATCCCGGGACCTGGGAACATGGCGAACTTGCCTTTCTAACCCTGACTGGCTCTCAGGGCTGGGGAGGGGATGGGGCTGCCCCTACAAACATTTTTAAACCTTTCTGTGGGGGAGGGTTGGGGGCCAATGCCAGTGGAGGACACCACATGGGATGCTTTACATATCTGATTCGCCTCTACACAGCAAACCAGACATGCAGTAAACTTGTTGTGAATTGGGTTTCTTTTTCCTTTCTTTTTGTGGGAAGGGGAGGGTGGAGAGGCTGGGAGTGGGGCTGTTTCTTTGAACCCTGTGTGGTGACTAGGGACATCCAGACCTTGTGGCAGTTCGTAAAGTTTTCACTTACGGTTTTTCTCTGTCGAGTGTTTTTCTTGCCCTTTTTCCCCCTCTATTTTTTTTTTCCTTCCTTTTTAAGCAACCAAAATGTGCAAGAGGGTTTTTGGAACTAGCTGTAAATAGGTCGCTGGGAAAGGCAAAACTTGTGCTGGTTTTTAATTGTTCTGTATTTCTGTGTTTTAATAGAAGCCTCAAAACATGTTTTAAAAAACAGAAAGAAAAAAAACATGCTATAGGCAACAGTGTACAAGGATTGAAGACTCTCTTTGGGGGAGACAGGAGGGTCCCCAGGGTGCACAGGGTGTTGAGAGAGCCTGTTGTAGAGTGACTCTGTGTCAGACCTGTGTTGTTCACACATCCAAATGGTTTTGCATGTGTGGGAGAGAGGGGGTGGTACAGTGTCATGCAGATCTCGGGTCCTGTGGATTCATGGAACCTGTGCCGAGTACACAAACATAACCACTGACCAAGGGCCATTGGAGGGGGCAGAGCTGTAGCCCCAGTGAAATTCCACTGGAGCGGTGCTCATTTTGCAGGGCAGAGGCCACAGCTTTACAGGACGCAGCTGTTGCTGCTCTCTGGAGAAGCTGCTGTGTCTGGGATGGGAAGGATGCTGGCCCTTCAGCTGGGGAAGCATCAAGAATCTGGGCTTCACAGATGATAACATGCTGGACCTGAAGATCTTGACCAGCCCTGTCACCTCTACTCACTTCTCTCCCCTTCATGCTTTGTCCCCTGTAGGCAAGGTGTTGTGGTGTGTAGGGACAGTTGGGCTTTGAGGTGAGTGAGGTGATGCATTCCAGTGCTTCCAGGAGAGACTAGCTGGGAACCCTGACCTTCTGCAGGTTTCCTAGACCAGTCTATTACCCATCCATTACCCTTTGCCACTGCATCACACTCCCCTGCCATTGAATGCCATCCCAGGTCTTCCTTGTGCTTGTCAGTCCTTCATCTTCAGAGTTTTGCAGGCAGTCTTCACTCCATCATAACCTGAGGTACTGGCAGCAGCCCTGTGTCACAGGAGAGATCCAGCTGTTGAAGAGGACCTATCCCCAAGTGCAATACTCCACCTCAGCGTTCAGTGTCGGCAGCATGGCCATCCTGTGCTTCAGACAGAAAAGGCTGAAGTTTGAGTTGCAATCTCTCATTCCTAGGCTGGCAGAAGCATGCCATTTGGACAACTCTGGCTTTTATGGATGTGCTCCACCCTCTCCATCCTGTACTCCATAAGGTCTTCCTGCATGCAGCCCTGATGGTCTTTACCATGTTTTTTCACAGAGGGGAATGTGGCGTGATGCGCACACATTTCTCCACAGATCACAGTATCTCTGGACTTCTGTGGGGACTGCATTCCAACATCCAGTGGTGAACCTGGGGCACACAATTGCTGGAGGAACACCACTTGGAGGATTATCTCTGCAGAGCCAGGCTTAACAACTACCTCTCTTATAACAGAGCTCACCTTTCCCAACTTGCTATTTCAGGGAGTAGAGGGCTTTGGAAAGGGAGATTGCCAAGTAGTGAGTGAACAGCAACACTTTTTATCATGTTGCAAGCTGTTTGGAAAGGCTGGTGGGTGCTGAAATGTCAGCCTAGCAGCTGTCTTGATCCAATCCGTGAGAAGATGGAGTCATAAAGTCCAGTTAGGAATATGTTGAAGCTTTGGGGCATTTTGTAGTGAACAGTGCTGGGTGAGAAGCATAGGTTTGGATCTGAGGAAGGATCTTGCTCCAGTCTCCTGCTTTTGTCGGGGTTTGTTGTATACAATGTAAGCAAGCAACATTTTTTGAAGTGGTAAAACAGGAACAATCACGAGAAGTGCTCCTTCCTGCCTTGGAAGTTGGAGCAGAAGAATAATCTTCAGCCTGGGCTTTGGACTTGACATATTAGCTGGTTGGATTCTCGATCCTTTCCGTGTGTGTTTCATGCGAGAGGATGTGGCTCAAACAGATGTAGCTCTTTCTAAGCTTGACTTGCCCGAAAGGCTGTAGCTTCTCTTGGCTGCACTTCAAGGTGTTGGCTGCTGGTAGTTTCTCGTAAACATCCAAATACCTATTACAGTCCCAAACCTTGCTCGTCACCCACCAGCAAGTCTCGGCTAATTTGAAGCCATAACATTTTCTCTATGGAAGTTTTTTTGTTTGTCTGTAGATAGCTGTTGTTTTAGCCTGGTTGAAATTTCCATGTGTTTGTACTTTCCCTGTTGTCCCTTCTGCCCAGCCCGACGCAGAAGTTGCCTGGGGCTTGCAGTCCTCACTCTGTCAGCGGCGCATTGTCCCTGCATCAGCAGGAGCCTGCAGGCTGTGGCACGTGCCAGGCAGCGTTCAGGAGACCGGTGCTGAGCGCTCGCAGGGATGTGGTCGTGTGATGCTATTTCTGCCTGGCTACAGAAGGAAGACCTGTCCTTCAGTGACAAATAAGAAGCTAAGCCTTTTGTCTCAGCAGCCCTGGATACAAAAGGGAAATCCTGATGCTAGGTCAGAGCTGAGGATTCTGGAGCAGCAGTCAGTGCTCTTCTTCAAAATCCCACTGCCCTGGAGCCAGCTCTATCCCTACCACTGTGATGGCTGAACAATGGGGAGAAGAAATGCTACCCAACACTCTTGTGCCCTGGGTGCTGCTCCCAACCATGTCTGTGAACAGCAATGTGGCAGGAGTTCTTTGAAGTCTCAGTGACAGCCAGTCCTTGTTAGACCTGGGCAAGGTTTGCCATCAGCTGGTTGCCCACTGCCGTGACCGTGTGTCTAGTCTTGTGTCTTGTAGTTTATTGCTCGGCTCTTCACCTTGAGTTCTGTGTACTGACTCCACCTAATCACAGTAGAAGGTTTGCCCATCTTTTAGCCACGACTTTGCCATGTTTTTCCAGCTCCAAAAAAGTGAATGCTGGGAAACTGCATCTTTCAGTATGTCAGATAATCACACACCTGGAATTAGCTTTCACATTGAGGTAAAGGTGACTGACCTGTTCTCTGTCATCCCATGGAGAAACTTCCCCAGTCATTTTGTACCATTATATAAATATATATATAAATATAAATATATAAATACAATATGTGAAGACATCTTATTGGTTTTTATTTGAAACAATTTTTAGGCTTGTTTTTGGGTATCTGTGCTGCCTGTAATGTATTGACCTGTTTTATAGGTGCCTTTTTATTAAAAAGACAAATTTCAAGACCTGACCCTGTGCCTGTCTTTTTCCACGTGGTTTTCCACAGGACTGCAGCGGAGAGAGAGTGCAAGAGGTGCTGGGAGGGTTGTGTGGGCATCGAGGGAGCCCCTTCTCTACAGCACTCCCAGGCACATGTTCATTCAGGCGTTCCCTTACTCACACTCACCTGTACACGCTCCACTGCCTGCCATGGCCCTGTGATCACTGTGTGTGTAGCAGGATGCTCTGCTGAAACACCCCAGCTCTGTCTCCTGGGAGACTTGGTTGCCCTGCAGGAAATGCAGAGCAGTGTGCTGTTGTGAGGGCGGTTGTGTTCCCATCTTTGGGGTTGCCTTCATCAGAGACCAGGGCTTCCTCTGGTTTGTCTGCTGGAGCCTTGTTTGCAGAGCACAGTCCAGGTCTGGGAGTGCAGAGGGTGTGCTGTGGATGGTGGTGACATTGCCTTCCCACGTACCATCTCCCTACACTCTGCAGGAGCCACCTTTGAGCTCCCCTTGGCTCAGTCCCCCTTCCCAGTGGCCTGGGTGGGCAGAGTACATCTGCCTCACTTGGTAGTGGTGGAATAGGGGCTGAGCAGAGCTCCATAGGGGAGGCTGAAGGTCTGCCTGAGGGCCGCAGGGGTGGCTTTGGCAGGCAGAGTACTTAGCAGGAAAGCCCGCTCTGGGGCAAGGTGTTGTGACAGCCATGACACACGCCTCCTTGAGGAGACAGCTGAGTGAAAAGCAGAGCTTCCTCTGCGGTGAAGGAAAGTTCCTCTTGCTTTCTTCTTGTCTTCCTTCCGCAGGCTGGCTGCCGGCAGCTGCGGGAGCAACAATGGCAACTCTTTGGGGAAGGTCTGCCAGCTCTGAGCCAAGCCATTCCCAGGCTGTCTGAGCCAAATGTAGGTGCAAGTGCAGCTTTCCAGTCAGCTTAGCAGCTGCTGTAAAGCTGGGGCAGGAGGTGCTGCAGTTAGTGGAAGAGGCTCTGTAAAGCAGAGAGGCAGTGGAGATCTGGACTGACTCTGAACACAGCAGAGCCTTCTGCGGCACTGGTGAAGGAGAATCTGACCAAGGTGCTCCTCTGAGCCTTTTGAGCAGACCTTGTCAGAAAGGTGCCATCTGCCCACTGAGTGCTCTAATGCGTCTCCCTTGAAGAAAGTGACATGGTTGCAGACAAATGCTTACAATTGCTATACATCAGAAGATGGTGTTTTATTCAACTGTTTGTTACAGCTTACCTCAAGCCTTCCTAAAGGTTTGTACATACCAGTGCTAAAAGCTATAGTAACAATAGATGTGTAATCTGTTCACTCTTGTTTGTGTGCAGATTTTCTTTTACTTTGTGACCACTGTAAGAATTTTACACTTTGACTATTGTATTTTTCAGTAACATTTTCATGTAGAAACAAAATTCTCACCATAACCTGCTGGGGAGGTGTTTACAATGCATCTGCAATGGGTTCGCTCACTGGTACAACGATGGAGAACACAAGTGCAGGCTTAAGAAACTTGCCCTTCTCTGCTTCATGTATGTTCTTGAACAACCACGATCACCATTACTTGAAAGTTTCATCTTTGAAGATGCGGTGCTGCAGGAAATGGCGGACTGCCTTACACTAGGTGAGTTTTCTCCTGAAGTCACAATGTGAGATCAAGCTATTGAGATCTCTGCCTGAGTCAGGCTGAGGTAATGTGACACCTTCCATAATGGCTGGTCTTTTTAGCAGGGCCCTCGAGTACCACGAAGTTCACCTGGGACTAAGCTCTCTGCTAGTGGGATGAACTTCAGAAGTGAGGTTAGCACAAAATTCCAACTGCCACAAGAGAACGAACATTGTTTCGACATTGCTTAAAATGTGAGGTGAAGGGCAGAGCAGATTTTCAAGTGTGCTCATGATGAGGGTCACACTCATATGACATTGGTATGTATGACTCTCCTACAGTTCAGGCCACAGCACTCTTTAGAAACAGAGATGTCGTGGAGCAGTGTTGTGGGCCTGCTGCCATGTTAAACTGTGACAAGACCTCCTAGGCAGCAGCAGGCTGTCTTGAGTCTGCTGGGCCTTCCCCACACATCAGTTTGCAGTGCAAGAATTAATGATGGGGAAAGCTGCTGCTCTTATTTTGAACCAAATTATCATCAAGATGCCCTGAGCTGAGCAGTTTCTGCATACTTGCAGTTCAGGGCAAGATCATCATCCAGGTTTTTCCTCTGTACACCTGGATGCACTTAATCTCTGTAGATGAAGGGGGAGGAAAACTATCAGAAAGCATAGTGCAAAGCAAAATGCCACATATCCTCTAGCCTTGCTTAAAAACAAAGAGAAATTATGCAAGTGAGCTTTTCCCCTTACTCTGGGGCAGTGGGTCTCCTTGCTCTCAGAACCCACAAACAGCCATACAACTAGCTGCCAAAAAAACCCACGTTATATACCTTCAGCCTTACAGAGCTGTGTGGTTTCTCTCCCCTGTGTGCAGTCACAAGACAGAAGCCATCTCTTCAGACGGTGTTCTTCCTTAAAGGAAAACTTTTGCGTAGTCAGGCATTCAGTTCAGCAGCCACCCACAGGACATCATAACAGCAGTAAAACAGATCAAACAAGTGGGGAAGAATGCAACTGGTGTCAGGAAAGGAGTCTGTGACAGTCAAATCTTGCAGTCTGTGGGAGGACCTCCTGGCATGAGCTGTGTCGGGAAGATGAATGCGTTGTGGCTGGCTGGGGTGATGTCACGCAGCAGGAGGACAATGTTGCAGTCAGAGAGCGTCCAGCACTGTATGCCTATGCTATCGGATTGAGCTCTGTGCTCCCCATCAGTCCTACCTGCATCTCTCCAGTTGCTATGGCCACTCAGTCCCACGGCTTCCTTTGAGCATGTCTGTACCAACCCGAGCTTGTGAAATGGAGACCTGCTTACTGACATGACTCATTTACGTGGCTGCCCTTTTTTCCTTGCTCCTGGCACCCCAGTCCCATCCCTGGCTTTGTACACAAGATACCTGCAGTCAGTTTTTCGAGGGAGAGGTGGGAATGTCAGGTTCAACCCACTCGAGTTCATCCAGCCCCACAAGAGTGACCATCAGACATCCAGCATACACCAACAGCTGCCAGGTGGATCTCTACAAGTATGAGAACCAGGAAGAGCCAAGCAAGGTATCTGATGGGATTTGGGTGTTTAGTGGCTATTGGACCTGTTTCCTGAGGAGTGAAGAAAGTTGTGGGGATGCTTGTGAAACTTGTAACTGAGACCACAGCAAGTGTGCCACTGGGAAGGAAAGCCCCAAGCCAGTTCTGCCCTGCAGGCAGCCCTTCCCAGCTAGAAAGTGGAGATGGAGGTGGTGTTGTCAGACTCTATCCCGCTACCCTTCCTTGTCACCTCCAGGATCTCCTGCAGTGTTTCCTGGCTTATGCAGCCAAGCTCCTGCAGGATCCGGAAGAAGTCGTTACGGAACTTGACCCCAATAAAGGCATAGAGGATGGGGTTGAGGCAGCAGTGTGTGAAGCCGATGGCCTCTGTCACCATGATAGCTGTGTCCAGCTGGTCTTCCAGGAGACAGTTCTTGGTGAAGGCTTCTAGCTTGGTAAGTGTGTTCAGGAAGATGACGATGTGGTATGGGCTCCAGCAGAGGAGGAAAATGCCTGTGACCAGGATGGCCACACGGACAGCTTTTTGCCTCTGCAGGCGCTGGGATTGACACAGTGCCCGGATGATGGCCATGTAGCAGTAACACATGACCAGCAGAGGCACAAAGAAGCCCACAGTGTGGTAGAGGAAGCGGGTTGCCAGCCACGCATTGTTTCCATCGATCCCAACCTCTGGAAAATAGCAAATGGTGCGGTTGCTGTCGTCTGTCCAGACTTCCATGAAGATGAGATCGGGCAAAGTCAGAAGCAATGAGCAGAGCCAGACAACCGTGCAGGTGAGGTGGATGGAGCGAGCTCTGCGTTTGCGGTAGGTGTGGATTGCGTAGACGATGGCCAGGTAACGGTCCACCGCGATGCACCCCAACAGCATGCTACTGCAGTAGAAATTGATCTTGTGGACAGCACTGAGTATCTTGCAGAGGAACTTCCCAAATACCCACCCAGCCAAGCTCTCCACCACGCTGAATGGGAAGGTGAGCAACAGTGCCAGGTTGGCCAGCGTGAGGTGGAAAAGGAAGTTTTCTGTGGTGGTGCGAGACCGCTTGAACCTCTCTAAAATGACTAGGACCAGGGCATTGCCCACAGTCCCCAACACAAACATCAGCAGATAGATGAGGGGCATGAAGATCTTTCTGAAGGGGTCTCCCTGGTTGCCAACCACAGATGAGGCTGGGTTGAAGCAAAAGTAGCCTTCCAAAGAAGGGGTGGTATTCTCAGCTTCGTAATAACCACTTAGCTCCACCTGGCTCTGGGGAACAGAGAGAGTCTTGTTAATGGAGGGGAGTTTCTGAACACAAGAACCCAGTCCCTCAGCTGCACCTGGCAGACCTAGAGCAGAGCACCCCCATGTCCTGCAGCCCACCTGCCTCAGGAGGAGATGCTGTCTGCAGTGTGATGACCTTGGAGGCCCCTCCACTGCCAGGAGGTGCAGCAGCAGGTAGAGAGGGTTTTTTCCATCTGTGACAGCGAGGACTGCTCAGTCTGTAATCTTTAACTCGAGTATTTGGGGATGTTTTGGTGTCAAGTCAGATGATCAGTTTCATCTTCTGGTTCTTGCCAAGTTACCTGCTGGTGAATTTTGCTTTCTCACATAGAATAGAACCCTCCTATACCAGCTTTCCCGATTTTTCCCACCCATTTCTGATATGGACCACTCCTGTCCTGCCTGCTGCCTGCTGTCAGGTATAAAGATGGTAGGATTCACCACACAGCACAGTGGTACCTCAAATTCTGTACAGTGAACCTGTCCCCTTCTTCTCCTCCTCAGAGGCCTGAGATCTGCCTATGACAGAGCAAGGTGAGGAGGGGACAGCAGCAGTAGCTGTCCTTTGAGATCGCTTTCCACACACTCGGAGGAAGGTGTGGGGCAGGTGTTCAACACAATGGGAGGAAAGCCTCTGAGGCGCTATGGTGCCACAGCTACGGGAATAGATGATGGAGAGAGGTCTGTTCTTTTGATAAACCTTTCAGTTCTGAATTAATTGCAGTCACAGAAAGGGAAGGGAAAACACCACTTGGACCCCAGGCTGATACCCCGTAAGGAAAGTGCAATAGAGCTGCTGCAGATGTGATTCGCGCTTGGCTTGCTGTATCTTCTTGACCAGCCTGTGTTTGAGCTGAGGCTGAGGGCAAGTCTTGAGTGCTGGGAAGCTGGAATTCTGCTCAGGATAAGCTCCCTGGATGGTAGTCGCGCTCCAGCTGGCCTTGCACAAAAAGAGAGTGGTGGAGGAGGCTTCTGGCAAACTGAAAATTAGTAACGGCTGGGAAGAGCTTAGCAGCAGTCACCCTGAGGTCCCCCACCCACACCCTCTCTGGAGACCTGTGCTGACACTTCAGTGTTGACCACAGCGGAAGTCTCTGCTTATGCTTTCATACCTTTCACTGCCAGCTGCAGCCGTTTGCACCTGCTGCTCCTTCCCTCATCGGCACATGTTCCCATCTAAAAATACCAACCCTGCTTTGCACAGTATTAGACCTGACTTGGGGGGTTTTTGCTCACCCAATAGGCTGCTAGAGTAAAATTATTGTGACCAGCCTGGAGCCTAGCTAGGGAAGGGTGATTTATGTTTCTTTTTTCCCAGGCAGCTTTCTCTGGATAATGCACTGGGTGCCTCTGCACATGACTGTGGGGGAGTAAAGAGGTCACTTGGCAGCAGCAGGACTCATCTAAACTGCTCTGCAGATGAAACCATCTGCATAGTTCCAAGAGGAGCCTGGGCATGCTGAAGGGGCAGAAGCCTATGGAGCATTACCAAACATGTAGAGCAGACAGCTGGCACAGGCAGACCCCAAGCAGTGGATGGTAGGAGGGTGAATGAGTCCCTGGGAAAAGTGTGGAATAACCCTGCCCAGCTCTTGCTAATGTAACTGTGGGGCTGCAAGCCTTCGGTGAAAAGCATTTTGTATTATCAAAGAACTTTTATTTTTCTGGATTAGGCTATGATTTTGGAGACCAGAGATTGCTGCTAAAGACAAAAGCCTTAAGAAATCCCTCCCAGTCATTCTTCTCCCCAGCTTGAAAGTATTTCCTGCTTACTCTGTACCTGGACCTTTCATCGAGAGTTACCAAGACACATAGAAACCTGTGATGTGTTGGCCAGGGCCAGATCCTTGAACCTCTCTGAGAGAAACAAAACCAACCTCAAAACCTTTGCAATTTGATGCAGTGACCAAACCAGGCTTCTAAGGTGCTGCAGGTGACTGTGCTGAAAACCTCAAACAGATTATATGCTGGAATGGGAAATTTCACTGGGAAGAAGTTGGACGATTCCAGCTTTGAAGGGAAAAATGAA
Source organism: Erpornis zantholeuca (assembly GCA_013400515.1). NCBI lineage: Eukaryota > Metazoa > Chordata > Aves > Passeriformes > Timaliidae > Erpornis > Erpornis zantholeuca. The sequence continues at coordinate 706,059 of VZTN01009325.1, forward strand.
ATAATGGAAAATGGCTGGGTTTGCTGGCTGGTCAGTCCTCCCTTGGAGCCATGCCAGCGCCATCATTGGTAGTGGATGGGCAGCTTGGGCAGTGTTCAGTGGCTTTGGCTGCTGACCAGTTTCCAGCATCGCCTTGCATTTGGAACCGGAAGTGCAGAGGCTGAGTGCCACTATCAGACACCATCTGATTTCTGATGGGGAGCAGGTAGGAAGGGCTCTTACTGTAAACCACTCGCTGTGGGTAGGGGAAGCGTGTGCAGAGCTGTGTTTGAGTCGTCCTCTCTGAGCAGAGCAGCACATGTGTGTAGGAGCGGACAGAGATGAGTTGGAGCCAAAAAAAAGAGGATGAAAAATCAGAGTCTGGACTGAGACAGGAAGGACAGGGACCAGAGCTGCAGGAGATGCAATGAATGTGACAAGCTGAGGCTTCTGGGGGCTCAGCTGCAATTCTCATTTCTAGGACTGGAAGTGGGTGACTGCCTGATATGGAATGGGATAAATCAACAGTGTACATGCAGAGGGACCTTTATACAGGCCTCCTGCAAGACAACTGCAGCAGATTTGGGGATGGGAGAAAAAGTGGTGTCTTTTTCTGTAACAGAGCAGTCAACTGCATGCCCGGGAAGGCCATTCCTGCGTGCTTTTTGTTCGGGGATCCCTTTACCCCTATAAACTGCATCACAGAGTTATTCTGGTTTCTGTGTGTCAGCTGTTTTTTTCAGTTCCCACCACTGTCAGCGACCAAAACACTTGGCCACAGAAGTGAAGCAACTTGTGCACTGTTACAGATTTTCCATGTGAATCTTTCCCTTCTAGTCAATGCAAGGGCTGGGAGCAGCACATTTCATTCCCAAAACCATAAAACTGTAATTGCCCACATCAGTACGATTTACTGATAGAGCTTCTGCTCATGACTTCTCCAGGGGCCAAACCAGGGAAATCCTGGAATAAGACCGAGGTCTGCGGAAATACCATGTTACTGTAGTGTAGGTGCCTTTACGCTCTTGAGTCATGTTGGTCCCATTGGAATGAAAACTGGCCTGAGGAACCTCGGGGAACCCCGTGTAGATCTCAGTGGTTTTTCTGCAACTGTGTTTTTGGTTGTCTAGTCTGCAGCTGAGGAAGGTTAGCAGGCAAAGCATTTTTGCTATGGAGAAATGGGGTTGTCATTTTGGGCATGGTACTTTTCCACAAGGTTACAGAGTAGAATGGCCTCATATGGTATCAAAATTTAGGCGAGGCCCTCACTGTATTCATTGTGTGATACTGAGATAAATGCCCTTTTGGCTCAAACGTTCTCATCATTCTTCCTTCCATAATTGCTCAATTGATCAAACAATCCTCTCTGCGCAAGGCAGGGTTTGTGTTGCCATTTTGACAAGACACTTTGGAGGCCTTTTTTTTCAAATCTCTGTGGGTAGGTTGCTGCTACAAGCACCAAGTAAAGCAACATATGGCACCACCAAAGCAAATACAGTGATGCTCATGTGATATCTGCGGCCTCCCTGTTCCAGGGAGAGAGCCAAATCTGGGAAGCTGCCAGGAGACAGAGGTGGGAAACAACATACGTCAAACTCCCAACTGCAGAAGTCTGAGAAAAGGTCTAAAACTCTTCCTGCTGTGGCACCTGACTGTGGGTGTTTAGTCCTAAAATCAGATGGGTTTACCCCTGTCACATGGGGTCTCCTTTATGATATAAAATAATTCCCAATGGAGATAAAATCACTAAGCTAAGGATTATGGAAAGTTTTGTATGCAAAGAAAAGGAAGTGCGAAAGGCTTGAGTTTGGTTTTAACCTCTCAGCAAATTTTAGCACTGCCACTGAATTTCAACAGTGGTCAGGGAAAGAAGTGTCTTTTCCCAAGAAGTTTTAAATGAGTGACTATCATTTGCAAAGGATTTTTATACTGAATGAATCCAAAAAGAAGTAAGGAGGCTAGGGCTTGCTCCCCCATCTCATTGCTCTTCTCTGGTGTGTAGGAAAGAAGGAGGAACAGAAAATTCAGTAACAATTGAATCCAACATTTCTCTTTTAGGAATAACTAATCCTGAGGTCTGCTGCAGAGAGCCACTGTTGTAAAAACTAAATTCTGAGATGCAATATTTGAAAACCAGGTTAATGGTAATGCCATTGTGTACGTCCCATAGGATAGCACAACATACTCTAAAAAGTGCAGCTGCTCTTTTTCACTTGTAAATGCTGGGGAGAGAACGACGAGGTGGAATACCTAGTGTCATCACTCCCTATTAGAAAAAGTACTTTCAATTTATCTTCCACTCTTTAAAATTCCCCTCTTGTAAATATACTGCATATTGCCCTTTCAGCAGAGTGTATGGCAGCCTGTATGTGGAGAAAGCAAGCAGGATGGTCATATCAAGGGTTTTCACATATGGGGAGAGAAGACTGGGTTTGCTTGGGTATTCCAGTTGTGTAAGGAGACCAGATAAGGTGTAGAGGGCTTTGCACACTGTGTACACAGTAATTTATACCACCGAAGGCTGGTGCAAAAGGGGCCTGGCTCAGAATAAGGGTTTTACGCCCACATTGTGCTAACAGCTCTGCAGACAGCAGGGCAGCGACAAGCAGAGGCTGGGACAGGCTGGCAGCACAGGATGGAACTGCTGGTTACCTGGCCCTTTGCAGAGACTCTGGTCTGTGTTCTCATGCAAGGACGGTACTCGGGCTTGCCAGTACATCTGCGCGCAAGGTCCCGGTAGCTAGGCAGCTTTCCCTAACAGAATACTCGGCACCCCTGGATCGCAGCGGCTGCAGCCACACTATGCTGGCTCTTTGCAAGCAACAACATTGTGCTTGCGGTCAGGTCTGATCTTAAGAGATGCAAGGACTGATTACGTTGGCATGAGAAATGGCTCAAGCTCTGCCTCTGCCAACAGGAGGGTGAGAAGATGGATGGCCAGAAATCTGGCCTTTCAGCCCACCCCAGCTCTACCTGCCATCCCTGTTATCAAGCAAAGCCAGGCCCAACTCACCAAGTCATAGGTCTCTGATGAGTAGCTCAGAGGCCCCATGGTTTGAGAGGCAGGATCCGTCTCTCCTCCGGAAGTTTCTACAAAACTTCTTTTCTGGGGTGGCGTTAATAATTTCAGTGAGTAGGGAGGGACATAGAATGTAACAACAGAGTATTTGCAAGGCAAATGAGCTCCAGGCACAGAGCGACCTGATTGATGTAAAGATTAGCACCTAGCTATGTTGTAAGTTGATTTTAAAGTACAGTTTGAAGAATCCTTATTCCTTCTGTACCGCAGAAGATCCAGAACATCCTTAGGTCTTCCCTAGAAACCTTCAGGGCTCTTGCCCACAGTCATCCTTGTTCCAGGTGGTTCAAAAGGCTTTTGAAAGTTCTGAGTCAAGGACCACCGTTACCAGAAAACTCATGGATCCAGGCACTTCTCTGGAGCTGTGCAGGACTTTGAAGCATGGATATGGTCTGTATGATCACTGCCCTCTGTCTTGGGGTCCTCCTGGCTGCTTTAACCCCAGTGTCTGCCTACCTCCAGTGTCTTGTGGTTGTCTTCTGCTCTTTCTCCTGCTGCTTCGCCCCTCGTCTGGGCTTGGGGGAGTGTGAGGTGGCTTGCACAGGAAAGCAAAGCCTTGGCAGCTGCTCTGCAAGTCTAGAGCAGGGCTAGCAGGGGCTAGGCAGCCTGATTTCACAAGCATAACAAAGGAGAATTAAGATGGGAAATCAAGATTTTCTCTGCTTGGGGAAATGGGCATTTTGTTCAGTGATGTCACAGCACCAGACTCACAGTGAGAATGCCCCGGTCTGGGTCAGCAGAGTAGGATGGCATTGCAGCTGGCATTTTGGCAGAAAGCTTTTCCTGTGCGAGGAGCTGAGGTGGTTTGACAAGCACAATTCTTGTTCTCCTCTTCTCTAGGCACAGCTGCACCAAGGCCTCTCTACTAGCAAAGCCTCTGGTGGGACTTTGGACTGGTGAAGAAGGAGGTGGTGTTATTCTCATGGGCACTGCTGGATTACAACCACTCCTCTTGCTTCTTAGATCCCAACTTGTTGGGCACCTGCTGCCCTGAGGATGTCACCGCCCTCCCCTGCTGTGAGGACCTTTGTGTGCACCTGTGTGCTCATCAGCCTCTGGGCACTCTTTCTCCCGAAAGTGAGAGGATGGAGAGCAGCAAAACCAGAGGAAGGCCATAGGTAGCTCGCACTGTGCCTCACTCATATCCCCCACCTCACAGGGACAGCACAGACTGAGCAGACCCTGTCCTGAAGCCCTGTGCTGCGAGGGCTGAGGGGTGACACGAGGAATAGGGTACCACTGAGCCCGGGAGACTGAGAGGGCAGGAAGGATGTTCTCAATCAGCCAGAACTGGAGAGTGCAGCCTGTGCCTTTTGCTGCTGAGGGTGGAAACAACCCCATGTACAGACAGCTATAGATAAGAGGAGCTAGATAAAACCAGGAATGTCCTTGTCCTTTTGTGCTTATTTTGGAAAAAACATTTGGATAAAAATTTGTCTGCAAAGCAGTTTTGGAACTACCGGGTGTTTAAGTGCTAGTGTTTAAGATTACATTCCCGTTTTGTTTCGGTTTGTCAAAATCCGTATCTAAGTAACAGCTGTCAAGAAAGAAGTGCAGATTTCCAGCCCGTCACGATCGGTGGTTACGACTCCTACAGGCTGTGGCTCAGTTTTTTATTCTTACGCTTGTGCTGGCTCTGTTTTAATGACTACATAGCGAAGCCCCGTCAAGTTTCCAGGCGTTCTCTTGCGAAACAGGTTAAAAAAAAAACGCCGGGCCGAGGGGCCGGGCCGACGAGCGCGGTTACAGGGGTACCGCACGCTGGGTGTGGCGTGACGCGTGGCGCACGCCGAACGTACGTACGTACGTACGTAATGCGTGCGGACAGGGGCGGTGCCGCCCGCCGGGAGGGGGAGGGCGCACAGGAGGAAGGAGGAAGCCGCCATCTTGGAGCGTCGAGTCGCCATAACAAGGCACCGGGGGAGCGAGAGGATTTTGTACCTGGGCGAGGGGGAGCGCGGCTGGTGGCGGTGAGGACGGGCCAGGGCGGGCGCGGCTCTGTGGGAGCAGGGCGAGGGAGCCACTGCCGGCGGG